>OY282560.1:194672650-195093111 GCA_958295665.1 Tipula vernalis | reverse complement strand
AATTGTAGTAAGCTTTTATTTCAATTTAACCAGAATGCTGTTATTATGAAATTTTTTTTTATATTTTGGTTTAAATAAATCAATTATTACAAGAAAATGAAAACGATTTACTTAAACGACATTCATATCTGTTGAAATTCAAACATTTATCAAAGTATTTCAGAAATTATAATTAAGAATTTGTAACATTTTCATTTGAAAATTTGTCTTAGGAAAAAATGTGAGTTCCCATATGTTTTGTGTATTTTACTATGAAAAGATTCGTTTTTAACTCGTTTCTAATTCCATTATAAAAGCTTCGTTTTTTAGACTCAGGCTTTGTATAATCAAGGTTGCTTTGTTATTACTCTATCAGAGCACCCTGTATTTTATAGAGCCATAATCAAAAAATCTGAGCTTTTATAAGGGAATTAGAAACGAGGAAAAAACGAAACTTTGCATAGTAAAATACACAAAACATATGAGAAATCACTTTTTTCCTAAGACAAATTTTTAAATGAAAACGTTACAAATTCTTAATTATGATTTCTGAAATACTTTCATAAATGTTTGAATTTCAACATATATAAATATCGTTTAAGTAAATCGTTTTCATTTTCTTGTATTAATTGATTTATGTAAACCAAAATATTTAAAAAAATTTATAAGAACAGCATTCTGGTCAAATTGAAATAAAAGCTTCAAAAAGCTTCTAAAAAATTAGTCATTAAGATTATGGCTCTATACTCTAGAAGGCTCTGCTATCATTCGTCGAATAATATCAAAATACCTCTAAAAAAGCTTCTTAAAAATACGTCATTATGATTATGGCTCTATACTCTAGAAGGCTCTGATAACATTCATTACTATAGGTATCATAGATGACGGTTTGTACTTTGGTTTTATTAGTTCATCTAGTTTTCTGTTCTCTAGTTTTACCTAGTAAAATAAATCTTTTCTATATACAGAAAGCGGAGTAGTTAAAAAAATCCCATTATTTATCAATGTATTTTTATATGGAAAACTAAAGTTTTGCTTATTCAGCTTTTACATTTTCTCAGATTTATCAATAACACACAAAATCATAATTTTCGATTTGTATTTGTTTGTCTTTTGAACTAATAATCTGATTCCCGTGCATAGAAAATCACAAAAAAATTACAGAAACAAAATTGGCCAACATATTTAACAAATCACACTTTTAAATCGCATGTATCCAAATAATAATATCTGGCAACAGATGTATTCAATTTGTAACAAAAAAAAAAAAAAAACTGAAAATATTTGCACAGCTCTTAAAATAATATATTCCAATTGCCACTCTGATCGTTTTTATTGAACAACCACCTCTTATATCCCATCCAAATATTAGTTTTATATTTTATTGATATTGAACAATTTTGTATTATCGAAAAAAGCTTGCGCCAACCAAATATGTGTATGGTAAAGCATAAAATTATATTACATATTTTGTGTACACATCCACTGACAAAGCGACAATAAAACGCTTATGGTTTTTATGTGTAAATACGATTTATATTTATTGAATATTTTTGTTTAATTTTTTTAAAACTATTTTACATATATGTGTACGTATACATATTTGAATGCATATGTTTTTAATGTTTTCGTAAATTTTTATATAAATTATTATTAAAATTACTTTTCTTTACCCACACATAATATTTAATAATTTGTACATAATCCTATCGGTAAATCATAAATTAACTGTTATTATACCACAATCAATAATAATGATTATTATTTATAACAATGAACAACATTCAAGCTGTTGATCAATTTAGTGAATGCAAGGGGAATACTAAATAAAATGAAAATATTATTACAAAACTAGAATTTATCATTTTCATAAAGATTCCCATCGTTTTCTTTATTATCTCTTAATTTCTGCTTTTTGTTCTTCCAACAATTCCATATTGAGATAAAAGCAAATTTCTTCATAATTTTCTTTTAATCGATTTTCATTTTTTTCTATACAGTGATAATTTGTATTATGAAGTGTACTGGTTGGAAATACCATGGAGACGTTTCTTTTCATAATAAATTTTTTAGATAAATACGAGACTCATTATGTGCTTTGTAATCGTAGAATTTTCTTTTATATTTTTCCAAATAAGAATTTAATTGAGTAAAATCAATAGATATTAATTAGCCTTTGTATATTTTAATTAGTATTTAAAAATGCTATACGAATAGTATAATTATCAAGAGTTTTACAATTTCAGTTTCGATCTGAATGAGTTTTAAAGGCAAGAGGAATTAATGCCCGAAAAAAATTAGGGCTTTAATTCTCTCTGTATTTATAGTTTTTGGCCTTTAGGCGAAGAACGTGAGGCACTGAAACATTTATTGATCATTTCAGAGAGAGGACTTCTTATTGTTTATGAATATATTAACAAAATTGCTTTATATCGAACCTACAACCTTACTCATATAGAACAACTACCCTTCAGTAAGGCCGACCATAAGTAGTCCATTTTTTTTTCGTTTGTTGGTATAAACAATTAAATTTCGGTAAATTTATATCAATCTGAAAATATAAGGCTAGAATCTTAAGCGTATAGAACTTAATAAGAAAATATAAAGGGCTGAAACCTCATAAGGTGATCAGGATTTCGGTCTTCATTAATTCAATCCAAAAATAATTTTAAAACCCCATTTCCAATGTACAAGTCGAATTTCATCATTATTGGTTGAGAAATAGGCAACTTTCATAGTACTTGGCCATATTCCAGAACTTCTTCCAAAAATCATTTTAGAATCACATTTCCAATGCACAATTGGTTGGTAAATAGGAAAGTTCCCTCATACTTGGCCATATTCCGGAACCTAATATAAAAATCATATACATATGTTGTACATACGTTCAAACACTCACTCATAGATTGCTCAACTGCTCACTAAACACTAATCCAACCCAAACTCAACCCAAATTCAACCCGCAAACGGCCCCAACTAAACCCTCTACCCAAAAGCAAACTCTCTTTCAATTCAATCCTCAAACCAGCATATATAAAAATTAGCCAACTGCTCACTATATCTTAATCCAACCCAAACTTAAGTCCAACCCAACTTCAACTCAACTCGCAAGTTGATCCCTGACTTAACCTTCAACTCAACCCCAAACTCAATGCCCAACTCAATATTCAAAGCAGCATATATAAAAAATTGCTAAATATTTCAATAACGAGGTATTTTGGGTCAATTCGTATGGCAGGTACCCGACCCTTTTGACGCACAGGTTGCAAAAGCTTTTCAAATCTCGGCCTTGACCATAGAAACAGATTGGCACTAAAAATTACTAAATCGAACAAGCCGTTCTCCGAGATACCATGGGTACAGACCAACAGACATCCAGACAGACGGACGGACATTTTTTTTTTTTTGCTTTTTTGACTCAGTGATTTTCAAAACGTCGAAAAATATGGTTTTGGACTAACCAAATTTTTGATCATTTTTGACAGGATTTCAATACTTTGGTCTTTTTAGACCGAAGTAAATGTACAAAGTTTGGTGAAGTGGACAACTATTAAAAATTTATAGCGGACTTCCATTTTTATATATAAAAAAACAAAGTAGGCTATTTTGAAAAGTTTAAATTCCTAGCCACAATCAACACACAACAATTAACACGATTTAATATTCACTCTCTCAAAACTCTAGAACAATCGTGATTGAGAACATTTTAGCAATTAAGAACACTTTAGCATGGACAATTTCCAAATAATATTGTGAATGATTTACGAATATCTCTGAATAGCAGCCTCAACTTGCAAATTTGAAACAATATCAAATTGTTCGTCTTGAAGTGATGAACGTGGGTAAGGTAATTATTCCAAGATGGCTAAATACACATAATTTTGGACATATTCATGGCTTCTGTGATTTAAATAAAGGAGCGTATGCAGCAGCCATATAAGTATATGCCGTTGTTC
Organism: Tipula vernalis; assembly: GCA_958295665.1. Classification (NCBI taxonomy): domain Eukaryota; kingdom Metazoa; phylum Arthropoda; class Insecta; order Diptera; family Tipulidae; genus Tipula; species Tipula vernalis. The sequence goes on along the minus strand of OY282560.1, from coordinate 195,089,176 downwards.
CAGTCATTCAAAGTAGATTGATAGCAGCAAAAAGTAGCTCCAATAAATCCGATCCATAGCGTTGGACGCAGTTCTATTATCAAAACTGATGGCGTCAGTTACCCAAACTCTTTAAATAGATTCTGTTGAAATATATATGTGGGCCGATTCATCAATAGTGGTAGATTGGTTAGCGACTCCTCCTAGGATTTGTCAAAATTGGGTTGCAAACCGCACCGGCATCCGTCATCCAAACGAAGTATCCTCACAATGTTAGGAGGGTTATAACCTCTTAGTATGAACTTATGGGCTAGGATCTAATTGGCTGACCAACAAACAAGATTGGCCTAAACAAATCGATTCACATTAAGAAATAACCACAACATTCCTATGCTGCAGTTCAAATAAAATCAATACAGTTTTCGTAAAATGAGAAATGGCATGGGCTACATACTAAGCTATATTGATAATTTACGAACCCCGAAATGTAACAAAAGCGATAGAATTGATGAAGTACTTAATCGTGCAGAATTTAACGAAGCTGAAAATCATATTTTACGAGTTATTCAGCCATGTGAATTAGCAAACGAATTAACTCAACTAAGGCAGCAATTCCAAATTTCGTCAAAAGTAAATTGATCAATCTAAATCTATTTATCGATCATGAATCAATTACGTGTAGGTGGAGACATACAAAAATCAATCTTACATTCATCGTGAAGCATCCAGTAATATTGTTACCTCTGAGCGCCGTTGCTCGATCGACGAGCGTCGAGTACCATTTTCGATTCCGTTTCGGAACTCACCTGTTGATTTGATGGTTATAGGCGAAGAGGCCTGCGTTGACCAGACATGGTATATGTATTTTAATATGCTGGTTATTTAGCCGGTACACATCATAGTTTTCTGGGATCATTGAAGTGATTTATTGCTCGTAGAGGAATTTGTGATAGCATATAAATCGTTGGTGCTAGTAACTTCCTAAAGACAATGTACACGTTCATTGATGGCTAACAATAATAGTATTGCGCCTCTTCTCAATAGATTTAAAATAGAATGACGTTTTAAGCCATCCAATTCGCCTCATATGGAGGGAGACTCGCGAATTGAGTAAACCTTCAATTTCGATCAACAAGCTAATTAGTTCGTCTGTGGTTTGGCTTATACCATGCAGAACCTTCCTTAAACATGTCAGCATAGGTTTTAAGGCTGCCCCAAATTTCGCCAAAGTATGGCGCGCCTGGCGAATTAAAATGACAGTTAATTATGTCCTTTTAAAGAGAATTGTCAATATCACTTCTATGGTGGGTTACAAGTTTATATGGTTACAAGTTTATACTCTATTTGCACTCCAAAAAATTCAACATACAATCCGAGTACAGGTCGGTGTAACTTCCCCGTTTTAGAGCCACCAAGATTCTTTGGTGGCCATATCGTTTACAAGTTAAATATGTACAGCATGAGTCGCTAATTAATAATTTTTGTTTGCAAGCCGACCCCGACGACGAATTGGAGTTACACTAAATGGGTCAGTGCAATCTATGCCTACTTCTAAAAATTAACTTATAAATTGAAGACGAGCCACAGGCAAACCGGCCATTTTTTGTTCTTCATAGAGTTATTGCTTGCTCTAATAATCCAAAACCGTCGTTTTAGCGACTTTGACGTTCAGATGATTGCATGCCTTATATTCTAATCGTCCATCAACCCTGAGAATACCATGTACATGGATGAATGGATTCAAGAAACATAAATTTGAAACTTTGTCAACCTCTTCTTGCACCTCAGATCTAACCAAATCACTTGTTCATACTTTTGCGCATATCAGTTGTTTTGGTGTTCGCAGAATCTTCAAAAATTTAATTATTACCGCTAAAATTTTCGTTAATGTAGTCAGAAAAACATAGCAAGCAAGACTCCCGGATGACAGCGGGCCTGCGTACCTCTTTACACAAAACAAAACAGAAGGTAAGAAAAGGTATGTTAGCAACAAAGAAACAACCCGGTTCCAGACTCCTAAGTACCTGATATTTAGTCAATTTGTTAGTAATTTATTTTTCATCTACCGCTGAAATTCCTGTAAAGTTGTTTCAGATTCTTCAAGAATTTCGTAAATTTAAAATATGCATTAATCTTTTATAATAACTATTCTAAAATTAATTAAGTATAAATTTAATTCTCTGAAATAAATTATTGATTAATTTTTATGTACTACAAATAAATTAACATTAATAGTTTGACAATAATTAAACCAACTACCACCCGCTCATCGTGCAGTCACCTCAGCCAGTGTCTTCTTGGTCAAGTTTCTTAGGTCTTTACTAAACTAAAACCATTTTAACAAACCAACATCAATACTAATACCAAAACTATCAATAACATTAATGCCAGTATGAAAATTAACACCAATACCAATCATCAATACGAATACCAACGAATACCTAACATTATGGCATCAAAAATTCGATTACACCGAAAAATTAATTTCACTAAATTTAATTCAATTTAATTTTAATAAAAATGTATTTAATTCCATTAAATTTAGTTAAACCCAAAACTTAATTTACTTCACCATCAATTCATTATTTGAAGTCAACCTTCAAAACCCTTAAAAAAAAAATTCAATTCAGTATTAAAGACTAACTAAATTACATGAAATTCAAGATGCATAAAAATTTTAAATCTAAATTATGAATTACCAACACCTTTTTTTTAACTAAAATTCTAAAGTCAAAAAACAAAAATCTGAAACCCTATAAAATTTAATTTCCAATTAATTAGCTTAACTAGCTATTGACTCCAGAAATTAAAGCAATTAACTAACTATTTCCAGGAATACCACTAAAATCAAAATTAAATAATTAATTGTTTATTACTTTATTTTGCTTAAGTAGCTCTGCAAAATAGTTTAAATTAATCTGAACATATTACATACTAAGTGTTCAACGTTTCCATACTAAATTAAATTTAATAAATCGACTATAAAAATAATAAAAATAAAATAAACAAATAAATAATGAATAATAATTAAATAAAAAGCCACGCCCGGTTTCCCCGATCTAAAAATCCAATAATAAATAATAAAAATAATGAATGATAATAGGTAAACAATGAAGCCGCGCCCGGTTTCTCATCTACAAAATTGAATGCATCCAATCCATTCCTAATTAACAATTAAATTCCAACACAAAAATTAAATTTAATTACTTAATTTTAAAAAAGTTTATAATTCGAAATAAAAATCATCTAATAATAATTCCAGACATACCTCTACAATCAAATCAAATTAATAATTACCGTATTTTTCGGACCATAAGACGCACCTTTTTACTGTGAAAATTCAACCAAAAATTAGGGTGCTTCATATGGAACGAAGTGCGTGTTATAGTCCGATCGGAAAATCTCATGAAAATAAATCTGGGATTCACATAAAATGAATCGGGGACTTCCGTAAATTTTAGCAACAATAAAAGTGTCCGATGCGTCTTATAGTCCGCAAAATACGGTAATTAATTGCCTATTACTCTTTTCCATTTAAATCCCACTACACAATAATTAAAAATAAAAAAATTAAAAATAATCAAGAACACATAAAATAAGAACAGCTTAAAGTTGGCAAACTAAATTATTTACCCAAACCAATTGAAAAACCAATTTGCATAAAATCTATGATTTAACTCATAATCTAAATTAAAATTCAAACCCCTAATTTGTTTAACGAAATTTAGATTCAGATTCAATTTGATCTAGGAATCCGGCGGTGAGCGAAAGTTCGTCAAAGAGGATAGACGTGTTTTTTCTATCCTCTTCAAAAATTTAATTTAATTTAATTTTTATTTTGTTTTATTTATGTAGTTTATGTAGTATATAAAGTTTAATTATAATTATAATTTTAATTCTATTTAATTCAGTTTTTAGTGAAATAATAATTAAAGTGGAAGTGAAATAATTTAAAGTGTAATTTTGGAAAATGCAATCCACCGGGATGCATTTATCAGGCAATGTTTTATATTTATAGATAAAGAAATGAAAATTATTGATATCTATTGGGTGCATGTTTTTAACGTAGGTGTGATTGTACATGGATTTTATTACTAAAACCTAATAATTGGATCGTATCAAAATAGTTTTTAGCGTAAATTGACATACTTCGTAGTTATTTTCATATTCGTTTTTATATTTACGCATAATTGAATGCGTTCTTGCAAGCCAAACAAACGTATAAACATTTTTGTGGGTTTCGGTATGGTTTCGGTTCTTGGTTTTTATGTTATGTACAAAGTATAATAGACAGAAATACATTCTTGAAAATTGATACATGACAAAGCTAACGAAATGTTTGTACGGACCGCCTCGTTTGCTCTTTACGCGGATCCAATTGGGGAAATGTACTATTTATTATTGGTTTTTGCTATGTATTAGCTAAGCAACAACAACAAAACAGAGACTTTTCTGTGGGTGTTAGTATAGTTGTTCCCAATATTTTTCTATAACTTGATATATAGATCAGGATTGTTTTGTATGTGCGCTGTAATGGTATTAGCTCTATATAAAATAATGAAAACATGATAAGTCTTTTGCTACGCACATAGAAGATTGTAGAGATATTTGCTTTTAATGTGTGTTGGTGGTTTAGTATATAAGAATCTGTTGTTTTTATTCTATTTTGTTATTTCCCCTCTGTTTGTTTTTGTATTCATGTTACAACTGTAATGTTCTTAATAAAACATGAACTGTGCAAATACAACGAAATTTTAGGGTATTCGACTCAAATAGGTTTTTAATATTTTTGTATAATCAAATAAGTTTTGAGTCGAATTGGAATCCGCCTTATATAATTCATATAGGATGGTATTATAAAATGCATTAAATTATTAAATTTATTTAATTAATATGAAAAGGCTATAAATAAACTAAACCATATAAATAAACTGCTAGCTGGGAAGTGTTGATTTGAGTTGAGTTGTGATTTTGTTTTGCATCACATATACTAAAGATACATGTTAAACCGAAAGTGGTCTGACTGAAAACGTCCGAGATAAATTCAACATGTACACGGCGGCTTGACTGAAAGCAAAGATTATTAACAAGAAGATATTCTTGTTAATAATCTTTGCTTTCAGTCAAGCCGCCGTTTTAATGTTGAATTTATCTCGGACATTTTCAGTCAGACTACTTTCGGATTAACATGTATCTTTAGTAATAATGACATATTCATTTATGCATGCCAAATTTCCATTAAAAGATGGTGAACGAGGTGGAATTATGTGAAAACATTTTCGAAAGGCTAAATGTATTGAACTTAATTATTAACATAATAGAATATGATTGAAGTTTTAGGTTGCAGTTTTTCACACGTAAACGTCAATTTTGCTTGTATAGTACACCGATTTGTTTTGTAGGAGAATATTGTTTCAATTTTATTTCATGGATTTATTATTTTACTTACTTTGCAGGGTTAACGGAGTAAAAGTTTTATAATAAATAATAAATTTTGTAGTTTTTGATTTTTTGTTTTATTTTAATTATGTCAACTAGATTAGTAAATTAAAACATCAATAAAAAATCATTTTTCATCAAATAAATAATTATTTTTTTATGTCTGTCCTAATTTAGATTTATAAAATCCTGAGTTCTGGCATTTAAATTATATAATATACTTTTATAAATAAATAATTAATTTGAACATTATTAATTTCCTTTTTTCTAGATTTGTAGGAAATTGCCGATTAGTTTAAATTTAATAGTATGGTTGGTAAACAATTAATTAACTATTTACAGGAGAATGGTAACTAATGGAACAAGTGCTGTGAATTTAAATTATAACTTAACAATTTAAAATTTTTAAACATTCTTTTAGAATTTTAGCTTAGAAGTGGGAGAGTTTACATAGGCAATTTCATAAAATGTTAATTTTTGTAATACTTGTATGTAATATATTGTGTTTTGCTCATTAATATATATTAATTAATTTAGTTTAAAAATATTTAAAGGTTTCTCTTCCTTAATTTGCTAATAAATAATTAAATTTTCAGAATATAACATAGTTCCAGAATCAATCTTTAATATGGGGATTAAATTAATCCTGAATTTCAGAATTAGATTTGACTTTGATATTATTGTGATTTATTAATTAAAATTAGTTTTCAGAGTTGCCTGGGAAATTGTATATTGATTTTATTTGTTGATTCTTGATATACTTATAGTAAGTACCTAACTGAATTATTGATGATTTTTGGCTGTTGAGGTGCTGTAACATTATTATGTTTAATTTATTTATTATAAATTTTATAAAATAATTGAATTTTTAATTATTTATTCTCTTTTTCTTGATCGGTAGGAAATTTCTGATTAGTTTCAAGTAAAATTTTTTGTTTAAAATGGTTTTTAACGTTTATTCTAATTCATGTTGCAGTACGTAATAATTAATTAATTAGATATAGAAGGACCATGAAAAAAGAAATAAGCGCTGTTTTTGTAATCTTAGATTAGCAATTTTAATTTTTCTTAAATATTTTTCTTAAATATTTTATCAGGTAAATTAATGAAAGGCGGACAGGGGGAAAATACAACTTTAATAATTTTTTAAGTCCTAATTTAAATTTAGGGAATCTTGAGTATCCGGCCCTGGATTCCAGAGAAATGATCATCTAATAATGTAGTTAGATTGTGCTGTCTTGTGCTAATCTATTTATTATATATTGTACTAATAGTTTACTAACTATCAATCGCATTGGTGTCTGTAACCGGGTCGAGTCTGTCCCAACTAATAATCCTATCCAATCCTTCGGTTTTGTTATATGTGAACGGGTGTACGGCATGGGCCCGGGAGTCCGGGAGATCCTGCTATTATGCTTCGTCGTACACTCATAATCAATCATAAAAGTTTAATTTCAACTTTATTTTATTTAATTTTATCTTTATTTTGTTATAATGATATTTTTTATAATACAGTAGAATCCGTTTATACCAAACCATGTATATAACGAACAAACGCTTATAATGATCATATGGTTTTGTCATATAGTTGTGTGCCTTGAATTTGCACGAACACAAACAAAGAACTACGTTTATAAACGTCACGAATATTTGATTAAAATGAACGGCCGGCTATAGTGAACAAAATTATGTCCCTTGAGTGCTTGTTATAAGCGAAATCTACTGTAATTATAATTATAATTTTAGCTTAGTAATTTTAGATTTTCTTAAATATTTTATCAGGTAAATTATTGAAAGGCGAACAGGGGGAAATTACAACATTAATAATTGTTAATTTAGGTTTAGGCATACTTGTGTGTCCGGCCCTGGATTCCAGAGAAATGATCATCTAAAAATGTAGTTAGATTGTGTTGGCTTTTGTGCCGTTAATTTACTAACTATCGATCGCATTGGTGTCTGTAACCGGGTCGAGTCTGTCCCAACTAATAATCCTATCCTATCCTTCGGTTTTGTTGTGTGTAAACGGGTGTACTGTGTGTGCCCGGAAGTCCGGGAGACTTGCTGTAATGCTTGGCCGTACACTCACAATCAATCAATCAATCAATCAGATGCAGTTTGATCGAAGATTCCAAAACTTTACCAACCTTTACTCAAAAAAAAAATCGTTTCAACAAAGTACTATACATATTTGAGCTTACAAAAATTTCTGTATTTTTGACAATTAAATAAATAAATAAAAAATATAAATTTTACCAACGCAATTCATCTAACAACAAATGTTTTCAATCCAGGCCATATTATATATTGCGTATGTCTGTTTCTAGTATTCGAATATACGAAGTATAAGAATCCCAATTGAATCGCACATAAATCCATTTGTTCTGCGTACACACAAAATACAATACACTTGTGGTAAACGAAAAAATTTCCAGTTTTATAACGCAAGACAATCACATACACATTAATTAGAGTAGAAAAATTAAACAGAGTTTAACAGGCAAATCTTAAAGGTGGTTATAATTCACGAAATATCAAACTTATTTTATTATTTATTTGTAATTGACATTATTTAACATTTTTATTTCTTTATTATTTTATAATATTTTTTGTTAAAATACGGAACGAATTGTTTTTTCAACATGTTTGATTAGTACATCTATTAAATCTATGTATGTACAGATACTCACAAAATTGAAGGCGCAACACAGTAACGAACTAAAAATCAGTTTTATTTTAACGTTCTATTAAAATAATGATTTTTAATTTGATTTTACACATTTATTTTTACGCACTGTTTTTATTTACTGTTAAGCATTTTTTTTATACTGTATGGAAAATTCCATGAGAAATTAATAAGTTTTTTTCTTGACAAAACCAAAATTATTTTTTCTCATGACAAAACCAAAATTACCAGTTTATTAAAAATTAACACAAACGTCTTATACAAGCTAATCCGTTAAAACGTGTAACGATGTCCTTGTTAGGAATCGTTAGCAGAAAATACTAGGTTAGAGGTTCCAAGACAGTCATGTTGAGCCGGCTAAAACTCAGGGTTGGCGTGGGAGGTTGATGGAACGTAACCTAGTCTTGATAGACCGTCTAAAGGGAAGAAGGAAAAAAAAAAGAAAGGGAACGTGTAAGACGCAAACGGTTCATATGTACCGAAAAGTTATTTAAGTCACTACAACAACAACAAAAAAAATAACGCAACTAAAAAAAAAACGTATGTTGCTTGCTTATATCGCTTATTTCGCGCACTGTATGTTTCTTGTGGTAATTTGTTCTGTATTTTTCTTTTATTTTATTTTTCAGCTAACTAATAGCATTATTTGTTTATACATGCACTTATGATCGTTCACTTCACCGTGACTTAATTAGTTTAACACTTAGTATTTTAATTAAGATTGAACGAACTGGCAACCTTTTAACTTATTAAACACACTTCATTAGATGGTCAATAGTTTTTAATATATTATGGTTGCCACCCGTAACCTTTTATTAACTAGTAAGCACGGTAATTTTACCACACACAAAAAAATACAGTACTTATGGTTGCGGTATTTCCGCTTAGACTACAGACACAGTTAACACATCAGGCCATTTAACGCCTTCTACTTAACTAACTTATTTTTAAACACAGATTGTTCGATTTAACTAAACATGGATAATTTTTGTCTTTTTTTTTGTTATAAAATTAATAGGTGCATATCAAAACCATTATATTGTTGCACTACCAAAACTTAATACAAACACTCGATCAACGTATTAATTTTTGAACCAATTCTTTTTTTATCTTTTTTCTTTTTTTTTCACCTTTTGGTCTCTACCACACAACGATTTATTTCAGACTCACCGACCATACTTTTTTCTTCTTCCAATCATCCATAAAAAAAATTATATTAACGTTGTAACGGCGAGAAATTTGCTAAAAAAAAACGGATTTTTTTTTATGCAATTGCTCAACGTTACAAACGTATAACTTTTGTCAGTGTGCTAGTGAATTGTGAATAGTATTTAAAATTAATTTTATTTATTCATTATCATTACATATTTTCATTATATTCATCATTATTACTAATACTAAAAGGCACCATTTACATTTTATATTCAAACTCAAAGCATCGACACAGTGCGGTTGATATGAACGTTCGTATGCGCATACATGCATAACATATTTTTACAAGTAGAAATTTTACCTATCCTATTCTGCATATTATATATAATATTAAAAATATACTTTTGTCGATTTCAGATAAAATAGAATAAAACTATGCTCAAGAATTGGTAAAAAGATAAAAACAGGTCTACACATGAATAGAAATTTAAATTTTACTGCGTATAATTATAAATTGACTCCAATTTAATACAAAATGAGATACCCTGTATTCAAATTTTATGCGCAAACTACAAAAATATTAAAGACATGCAATATTAAGCGAGAAATCAAAAAAATTGATTTCGTTTGCTATAAAATTAAAACTAAAACATTGCCTGTCAAATGCAATATATATGTATATTTCACTAATTTCACTTTCACTACACAAATTAATTAAATAAACACAAACTTGTGATGTGGGAAAGGTGGAATATACTTTAGCTGTTCGAATTAATTTATATTTATTGATATAATTTAGTATTTTAAATTGTAGCAAGTAAATAAGCCATTAATTAAACATTAATCGAATGTCAGATAATTTAACAAAAAAAAAAAAAATTAGTTTCAGTTCAAATGTTTATAAGCCCTTCAAACCTCCACGACACGCAAATATTAGATATTGAATTACCTCAACTTTGAAATAAACAATAGCCAAGAATTACCTCTGTCTATCAAAAAGCAGTGCGAAAGGAACAACCAGTTCACGAAAAATTGCTAAGTACAGATTAGATATGTATAGTTGTCAATCGTATCACAAGCTTTCCTTGCATTCAGTCGCATTATTGCCACGAAGAAACCAAAAAGAAAAAATATCTGGAGCGCAATTTAAATATATTAAAAATGTACGACTTGTATGTACCAAGTTGCGAGGAATTGGAAATGGCGCCAGTAAAGGAGAGATCCTACCGAAACACTTTTAATAAGAAATTTAATTTGGTCTTTTATAAGCCTAAGTCAGATCGCTGTAATATCTGCGAGCTCCATAAAATTGACCCAGCACGGCTAAACGATGGAGTTTTTGAAGTTCCCGAGGCTTTTAAATGATCCATGATGGGAGTTAAAAGAAGCAGACAAGGAATCGGGCATTCATATTCTTTGCGTCTAAATGCAGAAGGTTATATCATGCCCAAAGAGTAATATTGATTCTTCATATTATCTTTAGAAGCTAAATGTACATATATAATATGACTGCTCATTTTTCAACAAATAAGACCGTTTATTGTGCCATGTGTAATGATGCAGCCAGCTTCGCTTTTATTTACAATTTTATAGCGAGATTTTAATGACACAATTGATCACATGGCAAGTCGATCATGCGCAATTAATAGAAAAAAACTTTGTTATTGTCCAATTAAAACCGGAAGATTTAAAAAAATTTTAAATACCGGCAAAAAATTTGAACTATAAAACTGTGATGTTTGCATCAATAAAAATGATATGGTTTGGATTTAACCTATGTACTGTCAGGTATAATTTGACTTACTTAATAGAAAATTAGCAAGAAATATCTATTAGACAAAACGTTAAAACATCTAGGATAAAAAGCAGACCACAAAAAACTTCAGATGTTGTATGGCTAGATCTGCCAAGTGCCACGAAAAAGCCAATTCTCACTCTCTTTTCTACAAAAAACATGTTTACTTCTTCGAAAAGGGTAATTAAATGTTTAGTTACATTTCTAAAAATAAGAAATTAAAATAATGAAAACTATACCTAAAACTTTTGACCATCGATTTCTCAAAACGATAGGTAGTGAACATAGAACCTAGTTATTCTGAGGTCGCGAACTCTTAAAATAACCTTTTTATTTTAGGTACACTAATATGATAAATGGAGTTCTTTCATTTTAGGTATGTGGGTAGGTAGTTCTAGCTCTATGCTCAAACAAATGGTGTGAGGACCAAATAAACGAAGAAATAGGTGATTTCGTACAAGTATCTGAGTCAAGTATACATTACCAAACATTTGGCCGCCGACACAATTTGCTCAGAAATATTTACTTTAGTATTCTACGTTATGCAATTTGACTGCTCATACTATAGTTTAAATAATAAATTTAGTTTCCTTTGACAAGTTTTACAAAAAAAGGCAAGACCATTTCGTTATGTACATACTTTCAACAATATAGCCGCGTCGTTAAAATTTATAATACAAACAATTCGAATAATTCAAAAGCCTTGATACTTCGTACATCACTCAAATGAATTATGTGGTATGTTGTAACACAAATCAAATATGTATAATTAATTTCCATTTAATATTAATTTGTAAAATATAATCGATAATGATGAACATATGTTCTACTTAATATGTATAAAACCACTCCACATCCCGCTCACCATTTCGATGAATGACATAACATAAGTCGGTTCTGTAACATGATGATGATTAATTTGTATTGAAACTTTATACTTTATTTATTTTCACACTATACATAATATTATTATATATCAATAAATAAATTTTTTGTTATTAGCATGATTATATTAATTATTAAACAAATTGTTTAAATTAAAACCTGCCTCGTATCATAATTTTAATTTAATTATAAATTTTTTTTTATTAATTTGATTTATTAAAATGGTTGCAGAAAAATTTATGTTTTAAATTAAACCACATTTAAGAATAAATTGCGTAATTTAATTAACTTTGTATTTTGATTATTTATATGTGTCATTATGTGTTTACAGTGGTCTGTCTCTCTCTAGCACTTGGTATTTTACCTTATTTGTTACTTATTAAATACGCACTTTTTACATCAATTTTTTTTTACACAATGTAGAAAATGCATAATTAAAAACACATTGTGGATCACTTTTAGTGATACGTTAAACGGATAGTGGCAAAAGCTCAGGGACTTGACAAAAACTGCCTACAAACAGTGATTAAATGAACAAAAGTATTAACGGTGCAATAGAAATAGCCATCGAAAATAAATATAAAGGTATTAGTACAACTAACACAAACAACAAGCGAATCAATGATGTTCAAGGTTCATCTAACAACTACCGTTCAAACTAGGTTATCGACGATGCCATCAGTAAAGCTGTAAAATCCCTAATAAATTGCTCGGACTACGATTACTCAGAATCCGAAAGTGAACGAGAAATGTAGGCAGAAAGAAATGAATACCCAAATCCCACACTTGGTGGAAAATTCCATCACCTACCAACAGATGCACCAGCTGATATACCCAAAGCAGTTTATAGAGTCCCTGTGGCAACAAAGCCGAATACTATAAAAACTCCGCCAATCATTATGAAAGGGTTTGATACCAAAAACATTAAGCAGATCAAGGAAATCACAGGAAAACAAGATGATACACTCCTGAAGATATTTGCGACGAGTGTTGTGATCTATGCAAAAGAGATAGAACAGTACAACTGTATCACTGAACAGCTCAGGAAAGACTGTATGAAGTTCTATACATACACCAATAAAAGCCAGCGCCCGAAGGTGTTAATCATCAAGGGCATCAGGATACGGAAATTGACGAAATCAAAGCAGACCTCACATACAAGGGGCTCGAGGTTCAGAATGTCTCCAAAAAACTACAAAAAACACAAATGGAATTGAGGAGGTGGTAAAACTCAAATCTTTCACAGTTTCTTTTAACCAGGAGACCAAGTACTCCGACATAATGCTGTTTTAAAGAAACAGAAAGTCCACTATAAATGCGTAAAGCGCGCTAACAAACACAATCCAGGAGAATGTCCAAGGAACGGAAACAAGAACATACCGGTTAAGTGCGCTAATTGCAGAGACGGACACATGGTGAGTTTTTCAAAATCTTCAGTAAGGCAAGACCGACTGATTAAGTTGAAAAGATCAGATTGTTATGGTCCTAAAGCTGGACCGACGATTTATAGATTCGATTGAAGTTCTCCTATCAAACCGGATCAATATTGACAATCCCATCGGGGACTTGTTTGCGAAGTCACATAAACTATTCGGAATAGATTTCATTTCATTGACAAATAATGTTTCCAGTTTTATGGCTAAATTTAACTCAATACAGGAGGACATTCCGACCCAAAAGTCAATTTTTCTAAATTTCCTAGCGCAATACCTAAAATGAAATAAATTGCAATAGTTTGAACGAGACTGTACTTGTGCGAAGCCATATCAAGCACACCTCTCCCAGGGGTCATGTACATGAAAACTTCATCGCGACAATGGTCTGCATAGGGGACGGAATTCTTTCCTCCGGGTTTTTCTATCTACGTACGTAAGCTAAAAGCATTGGACCTGTAGGGCTTGATGAATTCCCAAGATAGGGTTATTATCTGCGGAGAAGAGTCTAACTATTTTCTATAACTGAAACAAAACCATTTGAAGCTGAATGTAAAAATAACGTTCGTTTACGTACATGTTATTCTAGGGATGTTGCGTACATACAAAAAAAAATCTTTAAAAACAAATTTGTGTTCTCTTCAAAATAAAAATGAGCTTTCATATTTTTTACTTGTGGGTACGTGAATTCTACTTGCAATGTTTAGATATAGGATAACATCCCATTCGAAAGAAGTAACAACAACAAGAACCTTTCCGTTACACCATAAGCAATTTTAAATTTAATTAAGTTTAACTCAATTTTATTTTGAAGGAAATTTTATTGATTTTACTGGAGCTCTCAGATTATTTACGTAAGTGTTGTTGCTTTCCCTCCAAAAGCTTTTACTAATAAGCAATTAACCTTAAAATGTTGCATTTAATAAACTGTGTATTATATTATGTACATAAGAAAGTACATATCTATATGTACGTACATTGATTTGATTTTATTTTGTTTTAATCCAATCAATCATTCTTGTTGAAAAAGCTCGTTTGTCTTATTTTTGACAAATATTAAAAAAAAACAAATTGTTCAAGATTTTTTTTTTGTGGCGTTATCTATTTATTTTGTCAAAGCGGCTTGTTTTTATTATAATTAAATCACACAAACATAATGTATGTAAATTGTATACTGACGAAAATCTTTTGTTATCAGAAGATCGATAAATTGAAAATTTATTTTTATTTTCCACATCATTTCGTTTTTTGACCAACTTGTTGAATTTTTCAGAATTTTTTTTTTTTATGTTGTGCTGTCGAAAGATTTATGGACTTAATCTTCTGTATGTGTTGAAAAGAATTATATATACATAGATAGCTCTAGCACGAAGTTTATTCATTGATTCATTTAAATTTTATCTTAAAATATTTTATTGTGTTGTGTGACAAACTGACAACAATGTTATTTTTTGGGCTGATGAATATAGTAAAGATTAAGTATATTCGGCATAGCGGAAGGAGGTGATTTATTGAAGTTAATAAATTTTATTTGAATTTCGATTTGGAATTATGACGTCCAATAAAAATTATTTAGTAATTTTTGTTAGCGTAATTTGATGGTTTATAATTTTTTTAAATTTTATAGTGTGAGGAATTTTAAATCTTTTTTGTGACAAACCACAGTTCCTTTTTAACAAGTTTAATGTGTGTTAATGAGCAAACCTAGAAAGATTTCGTTTAAGTTGTGTAATTAAGCACATAAAGGTGGTTGGGCGCATTATAGGTAACAATCAAGCATTAAAAATTAGTATTTAATATTAATTGGTTTATGTTCAGTTTTAACAGACACATTTACATTTATGTAGCTTTGATGTTGAACGATTAATTTGTGTACACAGGGTAGCTCATTTTAAATGTATTTTTTTTCTAAAATTCGGCAAAGATATTATGGGAATTCACAAAATAAATAAACTGTACACAAATTAATTTAATTTAATATCTTTTATTTATTTATTAAATTTTGTTTTTATTCATTTAATTAATTTTATTTTTTTTTTATTTATTATTTTCCACCACCATTTTATTGACATAAATTAAGCGCCGCCAAGAGCGAGCGTGCGGCTACCATTAAATCCGAGACGAGACTAATTTTTGATTTTTTTTTTTAAATTTAATTTTATTTTGTGTATGTGTTTATATCTGCTTTGTGTTATGATTGGTCCAGCCAAGCATGAAGAGGAAGCCAACCCAATACACATTCCAGGTGTAATGTGCACCGGGTTTATTGGGCGAACTGCTACAGGAGTCCCCCGTAAGTGAGTTTCCCCTTATGAAACGTGGTTGGTTTCGGTCCGTCGGTGTATTAAGAGACTGATATTTGAACAACCGATCAGGAGTGGCGATGGCTCCGTTGAAATGTCTTATCTCGTAAGATACATAACGGAGTCGATAGGCCGAGACAGGGTGAAAGGGAGGAGAGTGTGGTCGGTCGATGCTTGCGTCAGTAGCTGTGAAGGAGGATGTTCGTCGAGATGAGTATCTCTTATCTTCCATCACTGAAGTGTGTTGTGCTGCAGACAGAGCTGTTTTAAGATGTCTGGTGACGCAAGTGAGTGAGTGTGCAGCCTGTGTCGTGCTAGGCAGGTGGGCAGCGGTGAAAGGAAGTGTTGAAGCACAAACCAGGTAGGTTGGGAGCAAGGAGCTTCGACCAATACCTGATGTGTACCTCTAGTCTTCCCTCACTGTACACTGCAGTGACCGAATTTCCATGTCATTGTTGGCAAAGCTGTGACATGCCAGACCAAAAAATGAATTCTGAAGTCTGGAGTCAGCTTTGCGGCCAGCCAAGAGATGTGGGCAGTGGCCGCTTTAAGGCCAGCCTACGTGTAACGACACCTTGCGATCTTGGTAACAGACATACGATCAGAGGTCTGGTGCGGTATATGTAGCTGGCTAAGCTCAGGGTTAGCTTGCGGATTTCCAGACATGACCATATGCTTAAGTAACCGCATTAGTGTAGAAAGATAAAAAAAACAAAGAGAGCAATATTCCCGCTGCCTTGTTTACAGAAGTTAAAAACTGAGAAAAAGATACTATGGATAACAGACCTAAACACGAAAGACCCCTCCCCAACAACTCATCTTGATCACCAAGTTATCACCTACCCACTCATCATTATTCGAATTTCCCATCCATACAAATCCCAACCAGAAAAAACGCCTATACGATAGACAAAATAAAAACCAAAAGAAGAACCCGGTGAACAAAATTACATTGGGCATGGCTACGAAGACGAGGAAGCTGTAAAATGTATATCTCTCGAAAAAGGCGGAAGCCGTGGTTGAAGAGGTGTTTTATGGATCGGAAAAAGTAAGTTCCACCAGATAACCTGGGAGTTGATGCTAATGCCCATCATACTATTTGCAGAAGCACGCATATCAATAAAAGTGGCGATAGTCACTTTTTGATTACTTATTGAGTTCTAACCTTTCAGTTGTGTAATATTGGGCGTGAACCAACATTTATTACTAGTAATAGGCAGGATGTCTGGATGTGACCCTCGCCTCAAATAATATATTTCGTGTAGTTAAAAAATAGATGTTGGATAAGGAGCATTCATTTCTGACCATTGATAAATAACATATAGCCTCGATGTTTACCAATGGCTTAGCAACAGTGAGGCTACTAGAGGACAGGTGGATATCGTCACAAGCGCATGCGACGGGTCCTACATTGGGCTAAGCCTAGGAGGGAAACCAAAAACCAGTGTAGTTTTGTGGTCCAGTGAACTGGTCACCTATAGTAAGGCTTGTAGGATAACCTTTAACAGAGCAAATAGTATAAGGGACCCGCAGCATGAAACTCCTTTAAGGAGGAACTAAAAAATTATAATAGAGGTAAGGGAGGAGCAAAGGAGGTCCTGGAGACCCTTCTGTAAGAAAACTATCCAGTTTTTTTGATTAAAACGGACGGGTCGTGGACAGATTTTAGTGATGGGTCTCTGGAGCTTCTTTTTGAGACCCAGGTAACTTTGATGACCTGATGGTGAACAGTAATCATCAGGAAACACTTTCAGGATGCACGGGGAATGTCTTAACTAAGTAACGGACGCTACGGTCACTAACATGTTTCAAACAATAGAAGTCGGCTGGTAGAGCTCAGATTATACCAGCGGAACTCCAAAACAACTCAAAAATTATTCAAAGGTTGTTTAAATCTGGTTTATATTCCTAGGTTCTGGATGGATGTTAATGTGGTCTTTATCTCGAAAGCGTGAAAAACTCACATGTGTATCCTAGGGACCCAAGTCCAATAACTCTATCATCCTTTCTATTAAAATGTGCAGAAAGGCTGTTGGATATATATATATATATATATATTACAGCAAAAATAAGACTTAGTAAGTGGGTACTGTCTCGGCATCACTAGATTAAGGATAGATCTGTGGATAAAGCTCGACACGCCTTGGTGCGTACGATTCACTTCAAAGATGTTTGTTTGGTTGCGTTTCTTGGTATAGAGGATGCCTTGGTATAGGATTGTCCTTTTTGGGGGTGGATTACCATATATTTAGTTTGTATAATTTTGTTAGTTATAACGCTGAGATTACCTCATTAAAAGGCTTGTGATTAGGGGAACCCGCAAGGAGGGATCTTGTCCCACCTTCTTTGGAACATAGTAATAAATGGCTTATTACTGGTACTAGAGAGAGAGGAGGGTATATTAATTAAATTATAGAGGTTATCGCCTATGCAGACAACTTAGCGATACCCGTTTCGGGGCAATACCTGCGCACGTAATAAAGAATGCGCTCACAATCTTTACGAAATAGGCCGGCTAATGTGGACTGGGAATTAACCCGTCAAAGACAGAGCTGGTCCTCTTCACTAAGAAATCAAAATCTAAATAGTTGTAAGGGACTTACCATTACTAATAGCGCAAGATATTTGGTCATTCTTTGGCAGTAAACTCAGTTCGGGGTCTAATGTTTTGGAGAGAGTAAACAAAAGTACTATAGCTATGTAGTCCTATAGGAACGCCATTGGTAAAAAATAGGGTCTGAAATAGGAGCTGGTATACTGGCTCTACACTGCAGTATTGAGGCCTGTACCAATGTATGAAGTGTGTGTATGGTGGCCGGCTCTTGACATAGTGACTTATAAGAATAAAATAGAGAAGGTGCAAAGAATTGAATGTATGCTTGTGAGCGGGGCATTGAGGTCCACACCAACACGTGCCATAGAGGCTATGTTTCACTTTCTTCCGGTCGACATTTTTGGCAAACAGATGGCGGCAATTACAGCTGTGCGACTTGCTGCCGTTTCACAGTGGAAGTGAATTAATTCGGGGCATTCCACTATAGGTAGTTGGCTAAACAATGAGGTGGCAAACCTTGACTACATTATACTACTCTACACTTCGAGAAGGGCTTTCAGACCATGTTCCCTTTAAGGGAATTCTGGAGGGATGGAACGAATCCTAAACAGAACACATCCTCTCCTTTAAAAAAAATTATGATGCTGATTTTTTCCCGTTTCTACTAAAATGATATGAGAAATTTTTAACAAATCAAATCGCATTATTCAGCGACAGAAAACCGTTTCATATTAAAGCAACGCTGGTGAAAACACTTTCAATCACTATAGTTAACTTTATTTAGAATAATTTATTTTCGAAGATAAATTTATTGAATAAGTTTATTGAAATGACGGTATAAATATTTGATACATTTAATTTATTATTACTATTTTTATTTAATGTTTATCAAGCGAACTCAAAATCTTGAATCAATACCAAAAACTTCAAAATCCCCAAAAGGTGCAGTTTAGTTCGAACAAATTACTCGAAGATTAGTATGGACGTTCACATGCAGGTATCGCGTCGATCAATTCTATGTTATTATTATTACACTGAACTCCAAATAAAGCATTGGAATCCATCCACTATTTGACAATTTGAGTTGTCATTTTTGAAACTTTGAATATTTTGGTAACTATTGAAGAAAAATATAAATATTTTGTTTACATTAAAATTACATAAGTTATTAATTATTAATTCTATTTTTCAGGATAAACAAAATATATACAATACTAAAGGGTAAGTATGTATCCAATCTACATGTTAATTTATATTGTTGTTTGTTCTATTTTAGGATATGTTGTAATGTTTTCAGGTATGAGATTTGAATGATTTGGTAAGTATGTATGTTATGACCATTAGTTTTTAATACATTTTAATTATTTATTTAAATGCTTAAACATTTATCTATACGTAATTAATTTCCATTTTATATTAGGAACGCTGGTAAATGATTTTGGCGTTAACAGCTGATTTGTTATAAACGCAGGTGGCTGTAACAAAGTATAAAGTATTGAATTTGAAAATTGTTATTTCTTGTAGAGCAGCTATATATTGTCAGTTCATACTTTGAAGGTTTTGGCCTAATATAAATTAATACTAAAACAAGATTAAAAGTTTTGTCTCAAAAAGTCCTGGGAAAATCATGAAGTTTATCTCGAGATAAACTAGAGGCATTCATAGGTCTTATATATTGTAATGATTATGGCCATCGTACAACAAGTTCACGTTATGAACAGCGATAGCTCAGAAGGTTGGCGCGTAGTACAAACTTAAAGGTCAATTATTCGATGCTCGTCGTATACGTTTGTACACCAACGCATAAACGCATATTAATCTAGTAAAAACCAGAAAGTCCCGAGATATAGCGTACAAAGGGAGGCGTGGTTTAGTGATTGATGTATAAAATGAACAACAACACAAATACATACACACGGCCCGTCGACAACAATAAATGATGATGATTATGACCAGCCATAAACGATATTTCCAGATGTGATTAGGGGTCATAAACAGAATACACAAGAATGAAGATGATTTATGACACACAATAAAGGAAATTTCGGGAGCATTATCAAACTGGTATATAAAGCCGACCGACGGCAAGCCGGAAACAGTTTTTGGGTTAATTTAAATCGTGTAACAAGTGAAATAAATCTGCTGTCATAGCCTCCTCAGCAGTGGCAAGCGGGCAGATTTAAAGAAGTAAAGTAAAAGCAAATATTGAAGTGTATAAAAGTAAAGTGAAATAAAGTCGGGTCAAGTGAGATCAAAGTAAATAGTGTTTTTAGTAAGTAGAAAGGAATAAGCCAGATAAATTTGGCATAAAATATTATTTGGGATCTGATGTGAAAAGTAGTATATTGAAAATGGGTTAACATACTTGAAAATAAATGAAGTGAGTCCGTGAGAACTATGGACAATTTTTTCACAAAGTTTTCACATCATCCGCTGAAATAAAAGAAAACTGGCAAAATCTGCGAAAATACTAAAGGATAAAATGAAATGCTTAAACGAAAGCACATCCTTTCATTTTCATGAAAAGCACATCCTTTCATTTTCAGATTTTCTCTTGTTGTATTTCATTTCACGGGAGCTTGCATGGATTTTAGGTATTCCAAATGCCATCGCTTCCAGAATAGTTGTGTCATTCGTTGGATAGCATTCCGGTGGAACAATCTGTTGTATGGAACTAGATATTAGGTTAATATTGGTTTAATTTAATAAATTTAATTGTTGTTTTGATTTGTGACTTGCGCCTCGCAAAATTGTTCCATTATACGAAAAGATATCAGTGCTGACACCTCTTTGTGCAAAAAATTACAATAATCCTATTACTGCCATAAGTGTATCCGTTTGTCAATTATTGCTTTAAACCCATGATAAATACCAATCACAAATGTTACTCTTTATGATTGGAATTCCATCTATATTTAAATTTAATTCTATTAGAGACACATTTGTATATTTTATTAATAAATTATATAAATTTGGGCCTGGCGAGCAATCTAACACTTCGCGATTTTATGGAGTTTTCAACAGGGTTCTACCATCCGTTGGAACGTTAAGACCAATTGTTTTTTTTTTTTTTAAGAATTGTAACAGCTCGTTTAGAGCATTGGCTTTCAAATTATATTTTTCTCCAGCTATTGAATTGTCACATTCGTCGTATGTACCGTCTTCATCATCATCATCATTCTCGATTTCTGAAAGGGTTTCCTCAACATGGTTAAATTCGATTTCAGTTTCAGCTACGTTCAAATCAATTTCATTTAAATCATTAAGTCCTATGGATTTTCGTTATTGTAGCTAACAATAAAATTTTCAAATTCTATTCGGGCACTTCTAATTGTTTCAAATCCTTTTTGTGATAATTGATTTATAAAACTTTTGTCTTGCAACAAAATCTCTGTCTTAAAGACTGCCTTGATAGTTCTCGTAATATTTTATTTTTTGGCATTGGCCTACAATAATTTTACATAAATCATTAATTAAATCAAACCTTGGATCGTAGGAAATCAGCATAGAGACAATAAAAAGGTCTGGAAGGTTGGTTTTCTAATCGGTGGTTTTATCGGGAAATTGACTGCCTCGTCATTTTGCATCGGTTGCAATTTGATATGTGTTCTCGCACATCCTTAAAATTGTCGTTGTAATTTTTATCTAGTTCTGTGAACTCCTGTGTGTGCTGAAGTCGTACAGTTTTTGGTTCCATTGTAGCGTGATCCATACCCTAATTGTACTAATATTTTACCATGGATGTTTTTTTATAGCTTTGATTTGTTCCCGATATTCATTCGAGAAGACCCACATTTAGGGGCACTAATTGTTCATCGGAGGTTCAGAGACGGTGGTTGACCAATTTAAACTGGCGAATATATTTAGAGATTCACAAAATGCTCTAGGTCGAGAATCTGCAACAGTGTTGTTTGCTTGTTAACGGTAGTCAATTTTACAATCGTATGGCTCTAATTTAAGACTCCATCTTGCTAACCTCCGGGACTCTCTGCCCCATTATCGTCAACTTGGAATAAAACACTCCCTAAGCCACCTTTACACGCATTACATTGAATGGAAAGGGACTGGCTTAAATTGTAGTTTGCTAAAACCAGTGCCGTCGAAAGGGAAATCTTGAATTTCTCAAAAGCTTCTTGGACATTTGAGTTCGAACAAATTTTTTTGCAGCGGATCGCTGGTTGATGCTGCGATGATTGCAAAATTTTTTAAAAATCGTCTGTACCAGCCACAAAGCCTAGGAAACGTCTGAATTGCTTTAATGACTCTGGTAGTGAATAGTCAATAATTCATTGTATTTTAGGGGGATTTCTACGAAGACAACGATTACCGACGATGTACCCTATGTATGCCACTTCCTTCATTAAAAACTTTTTGATATACACCGTCAAATCAGCACGATATACACCGTCAAACTAGCAAATTGTAACTGCTCTGTCAATACTTCATCCGACGAAAATGTAAGTGTATGGAAGAAGATGTGATTAATAAATCATCCGGGTAAACAAAAATATTCTCAAGCAGTTCCAGAGGTATCACTTTGTGTATAAGACAGCACAATGGTTGTAGTACAATGCACAAACCGAATGGCATTAGTGTGAAGCGATGTAATGGTCGTCCTGGTATTGTAAATGCTGTCAGGTCTCGAGAGTGTGGGTCGAACGAGATCTGCCAAAAGGCGTCTTTTGTATATGGTATCGCTCGGAACCGGCACCTAAGATCCTAATGGACGCTCCATTATCTAGTAATATCTTTGTGTAGGAACAGAACCTGAGATTGGTATTTGAAATATTTTTCGGGATAATGTGCTTGGTTGTATGATCCTGTTATTAATTTGAGGTGGATCTGGAACATTTACTGGTGACATGATAGAATGGTCAGGTTCTTGACTGTTTATTGTTCGGTCTTTGAATTGGAGACGAAGATTCGTCGGATTGGACGAAGGAATACTCGTTGTATGGTTAAACATAAGTGTTGTTTGAATTGAAGAAGCCTGTGTAGTCAGGTTCTCCAAATACACACTTAGACTGAGTGCGAATTGGAGACTGAGATAGAGTAAAGAGTTCCCAGCTCTCCCCTGATCGTTCAAATCGTTTCCTGAACATCGAATACAATTATCGTACATGGTCATATTACGGTAACCACAATTATGAGAGAAACGATTTTACACAAATACGTACAACAATAGGGGAAAAAGGAAAAAGCATGACGGCATGGTGGAGCGTGAGGCAAGGTCACAAGAACGACTCGTCTAAACAGGCTTATATTTGGTTTGGATAATAAAAAACCCAAAACAAAATATACGTAAACAAAAAAATTTCTCATGATCGTCAATAAAAACAAACAAAAAGCGGCCACATTCGTAATTTTTTTAAAGTTTTTTTTTTATTTTGGGATTTGTTATTGTTTCTGATTTACCTATATACATATGTTCAAGTATATAGGAACTCTCTTATTTGCATCATGTATCATGTTAAAGGAAAAATTAAAAAAAAACGCATGTACGACACCAATACAATTTACCAATTGCCTATTACCTTCCGCTATTCCTCAAATCAATCCTCATTTTGCAACCAAAATCGCTGTCCTGGTCTTTTATTCGTTATCATCATAAAGTATATTTATTACAATAGAAGTAACTAAATGGGCGCATTTAGGTAAGCCAACTGTCGGCAATATGTTGGGTAAAATCAACACATTGAGACCAGTGGCGTAGCTAGGTATCCGCAGCACCTGCCGTCGCGGGGACCCATGGTTATTGGGGCCGACGAGATTTACCAAGCGTTTGAATATTTGTTTAAAATCAAGATTGGATAGATGGTAGCTCAGTTTAAGCCCAAAATAGATCGCGCTTCTCAAATTGTGGATCGGAAGATTTCTAGGAAATGCTTAAAAAAGGGTCTGGTTTATAGAGAAAAAAGAAATCGTTCCTGTTTCTAATTTTTTTTTATTTTTTTTGTTATTTAACAAATATTACAACTGAATACAAATTCATCTAGTCATTTATCTATATTAAATGTTATTAACTATTTGAGGAGTATAACCCATTGGTTAGCTCATAGTTGGTTAATTCATTAATTTAGCTCCCTAGTTCTAAGGGGTTCGTTTGTCGAAGGTATCTTATGGTGTTTGTGTTGATCAGGATACGACTCAAATCCGCATTTCCATGTTGAATCGCTGTACGTGTTTCTTCGCCCATTTTTAGATCCTTGTGAAGGTTATCATCTTAGCTAAGAGTTTTTTCCTTTTTTTCTTTTTAACATGCTCTTTCCACTTGAGTTAATTCCTAAGTATTTTGCCGTATTTTCATGTGGAATTGGTTGCGAATTAATCCGAACAGGTAAACAATTAACATTTTTGTTGTTAAAGATCATATGCATAGATTAGTTTCGTTGAGTTGAAGGCGCCATTTCTTCGACCAATTACTCAATGAATTAGCGGCGTTTCGTAGTTTAGTGGTTAACTGTTCTATGTTGTCCTCAAGATTGCAATTGCAGCAGTATCATCCGCAAATGTTGCAATACTTGTTCATTTTGTGCTTGGTACTTCTCCCGAATATAGTATGTACAATATTGGCCCCAGAACACTTCCTTGTGGAACTCCGGTCGATATTTTCTTTAGTTTGGAGTATTCCTCTTCATATTTTACACAAAAGTGTCGATCAGCTAGATACGACTTTAATATCAGGTAAAACTGATTCAGCAGATCTTTGTCTAGTTTATATTCCAAGCTTGGGTGCCATACTTGGTGGAAGGGTTCAGATACGTCCAAGAAGACACTTGAGCATATTTTTTTATTTTCCAGAGAATCTTCAATTAAATCTCTGATTCTGTGCACTTGATCTATGGCAGAATGTCTCTCTTTAACTCCAAATTTGTGATAAGAAATAAGTTTTCTAACTTCTATTACTGATTTTAACCTTTTGAGTAGTAGCTTTTCCAATAATTTTGAAATTGTAGGAAGTAGGGAAAATGGAATATACGATGGTTTCTTGTTTAGCGGTTTGTTAGGATTTACAATCATTATCACCACAAAGCCATCTTCTACTGGTATGGAGCGTATTTTAGGCTAAACGCTTTTTCTGGTAGTGCTTTAATTATAATCCCAGTAATTAGGTAAAAACAAGGGGATTTTCTTGAGCTTAAGTTGTTGTTAATTTCATCTTTTAGCTCTTGTAGTGTTACAGGTCTTACACATATATTTTGGTTATCCACTTTAGTTACTGGAATTACATCTTCTTCAGCTTCGAAGGGGTTTAAATCTGTCTTTCGATAGGCTGCAAGCAATTTCAATTTGTTGCTTAAATAATTAAGTCGTGATTTGCTTTGTGGTGCTCGGTTCCGGCTGTGCCGGAGTTTTAATTGGTAGTTTTAATTCAGTGTTCCTGTTGCTACAAAATATATTCTTAAACCATATCCAACAATTTTTCCTCGGTTGCTAAAGGTGAAAGTCAGAGTAATTACACATAATCTGGCTATATAGAAATAGAGATGGCTTATGGTTCTGACACATATTTAGATTTAGAATAAAATTTGCTTAACTGATTTTAGTGTTTGCTGGATTGATTTATTTGTATTATACATACATATATTTTGAACTTCAAATTTACCTTTTTGCACTTTAAATTCAACCTTTCACAAATCAAATTAAGCCACTTTGCCAAAAAAAATCCAACCTTTTACAAATAAGGTTTTGATTAGAAAGGTTGAACTTGATTTGCAAAAGATTGATTGTAATTGAAAACATAATCGCGTTCCCTATTTACGAGCGCCTTTCTCTTTAGAAAGCAAATCAATTGATACTTGAGCCAAACCAGACAGTTTCCATAATAAATTCGCTTGATTTATAATTTCTCATTTACCGAATCTTTCTTGTTATCAGTCAATGGTAAATAAAAACCAATTTTACCGGTAAATTTCAAAATTCAAAATTAATTTTTCTATTAGTTATTGTGGTTCATTTTGATTGTATTAGGCGGATTTAAAATTTAATTTTTTTTTTTTTAATTTTTCGAGGTTATTGGAGTCTACCATGGAAATGAGATGCTTGGTGTTCGACACTTAATTGGTGATTCGGTGTTTCAAAACAGTCAGGTTATTCGAGATTTTCGTGATTATTCGTGTATATTAGAGATTGTTGGGTGTATTTGACAGTTCGATGTTGCTCGAGAATCTGAGGTCCTATTCGAAAAATATGATTGTTCGATTTAGATAATTATTGAGCCAACAATTGTGTATAATTAAAAAAAATTATTGGTTTCATAGGTTTTCTAGATTGTTCGATGTTTATGAAATTATACGGTGCTTTGAGGGTTTCACTATTATTGCATATCGTTTTGTTGACCTTAACGTACTTTCTAGATGTTTAAAGGCTTTCCGAAATTATTCATTAATCTCCAAATTTTTACGGTATTATTGAAATCGTTCGAAATCAATCGAGATTCACTAAAATAGAGATTATTACAATTTCTGAACGGGAGATTTCTTAAGTTTTTCGACATTTCTAGGATTATTCGAGATTTTTAAAGATTTTAAAATTCATTCGAATTTTGTATGGCAATGTTCTGCGCTTAGCTTTGAGTTGTGGAAACTTGCAGAGTTACACAACATTAAAGAGTAGGTATGCTAAAATTTAGAATACGTTTTACGTCGTGGTGATTAGTGCGTATAGGATTCCATTTTGTTTTACATACTGAAGGATAATTCGATATTTGAGAACTTTCTAGAATATTTAAGATACTTTGAAAATTCAACATTTTTGAGATTATTTCGAAATTCTTGATATTTTTCAAATTATATTCAAAATTGGTGATACTTGAGCATTGAGTTGATTGAAGCCATTGATCTGAATCACGTTCTGTATCGTCTAAACTCTCGAAATCAGATACCTTTAATTAAAGCAAGGCTGGACAATAGGAACCAAAAGCTTTACTTGTTCACAGGTAACAAGCAGAATTTTAGGGGCCCAAGAAAAATTTTGCGGCGGGGGGGGAGCAAAATTTGTAGTTACGCCACTGATTGAGACCTGAACATTTAGGATTCAACGGTAGATTTTTGATGCCAAAATGTTGGGATACCTGAAAGCGCCCAATGTTTCAGTTATTGAAACATTTTTTTTAGTTACGATATTTAATGAAATTATAAAAAATAAAATTTTCAATCATGTTGGATCTAATTGAATATGTATCCCTATTAATTCTTAGTTAATTTGTTCACCTGTCCTGGAATGGCTGCAGGTCGTGAGGGCAATCAACGCCTTTTTCGCTCTTTTGCATTCATCACTTTTTCCTCGAGAAGTATGATACTAAGACGTCTTTTAGTCTTGAAAAGTAAAATATATTTTAACAATAGCAACGATTTGAATAGAATTTAATTTAGAAAACAATTTTTGTACAATTTTATACCATAGTGTACGACTAGTCATAGATTATTAGTTTATGAAAATAGAGAAAATTTTATGTTGAATACATTTTTCATTAAAAATTATTATGCTTTGTAATATAATTAAATTGTAAATTTTATTTTACAAAAATATGTGAAATTCTTTTTCGTTTACTAAAAGTTTCATTTTTCTTTTGAGTCCATCATCTTTTAAAAAAATATATATAAAACAAAAAGAATGAAAAAAATATTTTAATTTTGTTGGCGGAAAAGAAAAATTCTTGCTGCTAAAAATAAGAATAACACAAAGTATTTGAACGGATTTGTGATTGTTTGACTACGTGATTCATAAAGCTTTGACAAACTGTATACATAAATTACGAAAGCGGGAAATTCTTTTGTGTTTTTTGTTCTGCAGAAAAAAAACGAATAAATCAATAATTTTACAAAGGAATTTTCAATTGAATTTACATGATCAGCATTTCCATTTCGTACATATTTGAAAAGTTTCTAGCTTGCGGGTGCACATAGTGCAGTAAGAACTTAAACTAAGGCCATAAGTCTATGTATGGATATAACCTAATATTGTTATTGATTGTAAGATTAAAATTAGTGGAAAAGCAAACTCATTCTTTATCAATGTTAATAACTCTAAGACAATTTATACTTGGGGTACATTGCTTGGGTATGGGCAACATGAGCACTTTATTCTCTCTACGACTGAAAGGGACAACATTTTTCCAAAGGTACTTGTACATAACTAAAATTTACTGAATTAAATTCTATTGCTATTAAACCCATGAATCAACGCATTCCGGTGTTCTTGTAAAAAATTAAAGTTGATTGAATGTAAGAATTTATCAAATTTATAAAATTTCACTGAATTAAAATTTACAGAGTATATAAACTTATTAGGAATTATAAAATTTATAGAGTTTGGAGAATTTACAAAATTTATCGATTTTATAAAATTTATGGAGGTTACCGCACTTAAAGAGTTTGTAGGATTTAAAGAATTTACAGAATTTAACGAACTGATACAATTGCATAAATTTAGAGAATTTAGAAAATTTATCAAATTTATAGAATTCGACAAAAAATAAATAAAATTTTAAAATTGGAAGATTTTAATAAAGAATTTAAAAAAATTGTACAATTTATAGAACTATATTTTGTCTATAAAAAGCCGAAAGAATCTTATTGATTTAATAATAAACAAACTTTTCTTTCTTTTAATTATTTGTGTGTGGTATAAGACACACAGAAATGAGGATTTTCCTTGAGTTTTTGATTTAGTGAATATAATTCGCTAGATGAGCACGTTCTTACTTCATACTTTATATATGAAGTGAGAATTGTATTTCGTAGTTGGGCCGTAGCTACCTGAGGAGTAAACCGAGCTTTTCAGTACGAAACCAAACTACCAACACAATGAGCTTAAGGAAAATTTTCATTTTTTGTTCAGAGTTACACACTTTATATAACTCTTCGGGTAAAGTACGGGGGCAATTGATATTTCTACTTTTTTTCTGATTAACCAATCGGAAAATATTGTGAATGCCATTATTATTAATACATTTGGTCTATAAAAAGCCGAAAGAATCTTAAAGTTTGCAGAATAAGTAAATTTATTGTAGAAAAATTCAATATGGAATCATTGAATTGAAAAATGTATAATACTAACGTTTATTTTACTTATTTTTAGAACATAAACATCCGGGTTATAGTGATAAGCGTTTCCAAACAAAAGGATTATGAAAATGTATTCGATTTAGTGTGATTCTTAATTTCAAAAACGTTTTCATTTAAACAAAATAAACTTCTATAAAATTATAGAAATAATAAAAAATGTAAACCCAAAAACATAAAAAATTTTAAACAGTATGTCGAAGGCGCATAGAAAAGATTTGTACCCCAAAAAAATAGATTGTGCATCAAAATTATTATATGGAAGCTTCCTCCGTAGCTCAATTCCTTCTCCGACAAACATACCAGGCACTACTGCAACTGGTTAATATTTTACGTTAGATCGTTAATTGATTCATCTACCTGCAATAATAAAACAATTATGCTTTAATAACAAGAGTAATCAAATGAACTAAATATTAAAATTTCAACGAATACCTTCTTAAAGACTATTTAACTAAATTAAATTAAATCATGTAGATTTTACTGACCATTTTTTCACAATTTTCGACTTTTTGAGTCATCATCAGGATAACAATTTTATTAGGACATTTAGGCTAATATTGATAGACTTAGCTTAACTAGCGAGAAGATTCTCGCTACCATGGCCGCGCAGAACGATGGTCTCGCGGCCAACTCATGGAAGATACTGCAACGGACGACAACTGGCGTACTCGTCCATTTGGTTATGGCCATAGGCGAGTCTTCCATGAAGAAACTACGCGAATCCAACGGGAACATCGCATACCGCTTTGGTAGGATAAAACTCCTTCTCAAGAAGGATTCCCCCTCTACCAACCCAACCACTGGAGTCAGCTCCAGTAAGGAGGGTACTTTACCAGCCCCAGTAGTAGGCACAATCACAGACGAGGAGGCATCCAGGAACAGCAGCGCTATTGAGCATTCTGTTCCTGCTGCCTCTTCGTCGGGAGCACGATCAACGGATCTCTCCGCAACTCCTACTGTGGGATCGAGTAAATCAGCACTCACCCCGAAAATTAAGCATATGGGCGCTCGGGGTGTTACTGGGAAAAGTGGCAGAAACAGGCCAAATCCCGCAAAGCAGACGGCTGGCAAGCAGCCAGGAGCGTAGAGCTCCTTTACCCTAATCATTCAGTATGGCTGGTACTATTAGGGTACTACAAGCGAATCTGCATCACGCAAAAGGAGCTTCGGATACCTTTTGCAACAGGTTCGCGAAACAACACTTAACCCTTGGCCTTATCCAGGAACCTTGGGTTAATGGAGGAAAAATCAGAGGCCTCCACCTCAAGTCATGTAAGTTGATTTACGATCGAAGGGAGGAAGTTCCCCGAGCAGCAATATTTGTTTCATCTAATATTAACGTTCTTCCAATTCCAGAGTTCACCACTAAGGATTTGGTTGCAGTAATCCTGGAGGTTCCGACTAGCAGGGGAATGCAGGAGACAATATGTGCCTCTGCGTACTTCCCTGGTGAGTCGGTTAGTGCTCCACCTGTAGTTGTACAGGATCTGGTGGATTACTGCAACCTAAAAAACAAGCATTTCATCATAGGCTGCGATGCTAATGCACACCATATCATTTGGGGCAGCAGTGATACAAATGGCAGAGGTGAGTCCCTTTTAAATTATCTTATGAGTAGTCACATAGACATTTTAAATAAAGGTTCGAACCCCACTTTCATAAACTCGACTCGGCGAGAGGTGTTGGACCTCACTTTGTCAAGTCAGTTTATTTCCAACTCTGTTGCAAACTGGCATGTTTCAAGCGAAGCTTCTCTGTCGGACCATATGCACATCAGGTTCGATATACCGGGAGTGATCATACAGGCAACAGAGCGTCGTATCCCTTGTTTTACGAATTGGAAAACATATAGGGATATTTTATTTATCAAAGCAGACATGCTGCCAACATCTTTTAGTTCAATTAGTGACCTAGAAACCGCAGCTGGTCTGCTTAATGACGTGCTCCTATCTTCCTACGAAAGCAGCTGTGTGGTGCGTAACGTTGTGGTTAATCGCAAAGTTCCATGGTGGAACGAACAGCTGGCTAAACTTCGTAAGAAGGTTAGGAAATTATTTAATAGGGCAAAGCATTCCAATGAGTGGAATGAATATAGGCAAGCCCTAACCAGTTACAACACAGAACTAAGGCGTTCCAAACGCCTCACGTGGAGGAAAAACTGTGGAAATATCGAGGATATACCTACAGCTGCTCGACTCCATAAAGTTCTAGCTAAAGATCAGTCCAACGGGATTGGGCTTCTTCTGAAATCCGATGGTAGTTATACATCAGGTCGCAAAGAGTCGCTCGAAACCCTGCTTCAAGTGCACTTTCCGGGCTGCACTGTTTGCGACACAAATACAATCACTAACTCCATATCTGGTACACACATGGGTGTAAATATGGGTTGGGTTAATAGTTTATCCGGTAAGCTTTTTACTCCGGATAAAGTCAAATGGGCCATTAACTCTTTTCAGCCTTTCAAGGCTCCAGGAGGGGATGGAATCTTCCCAGCCCTCCTTCAAAGGGGCCTGGACTTGATTACCCCTGCTCTGGTGGCCTTGTTTAGAACTAGCTTCAATTGGGGTCACATACCACAGGCTTGGAGTCAAGTAAACGTGGTTTTTATCCCAAAGCCTGGCAATCGGCCATGTGAACTTCCTAAGTCCTTTCGACCTATCAGTCTTACATCGTTTATTCTTAAAACCATGGAACGACTTATAGATCTTCATATCAGAGACTGGTTAACTGCAACCAGACCTCTAAATCCAAATCAATTCGCCTATATGAAAGGCAAATCCACAGAGGGTGCGCTGCATCTACTTGTCACCAAGATTGAAGCAGCCTATCGCTCGAAAGAAATTGCTCTGTGTGCATTTCTGGATATTGAGGGAGCTTTTGACAATACTGGATACGACTCAATTGCTAGGGCAATCAAGCGTAGAGGTATTGACGATCCGACTAACCACTGGATTAGTTCCATGTTGGTTAGTAGGAAGATTACATCTAAATTAGGTAATGAGTCAGTCACGATTACGGCAGCAAGAGGGTGTCCGCAGGGCGGTGTCCTGTCCCCTTTGCTGTGGTCACTCGTGATCGACGAGTTGCTTGATAATTTACATCTACTTGGGTACGATGCCATTGGTTATGCGGACGATTTGGTTATCATAGTCTCTGGAGGGCATGAACGTACGATGTCCGCCAGCATGCAACAGGCTTTGCTTGTTATTTCGAATTGGTGCACTGGGGAGGGCCTTTCGATTAACCCTAGCAAAACAGTCCTGGTGCCCTTCACCAAAAGACGTAATTTGAACCTTGGTTCAATTAGTCTTAATAATATAAATATCGGATACTCCAATGAAGTCAAATATCTGGGTGTTGTCCTAGATAAGAAACTAACTTGGAACTCTCATATTACTTCAACTACCGAACGCGCGGCCAGGGCCATGTGGGCCTGCCGGCGTATGTTCGGCAGGACCTGGGGCCTGAACTCAAAAATGATTTACTGGATGTACATCATGATAGTGAGGCCAATTGTAACATATGGGGCAATAGTTTGGTGGCCTAAGGTACAGCAAAAAGTTATTATGAACAAGCTGACCTCATTACAGAGACTAGCATGTCTCGGAATTACAGGTGCTATGCGCACCTGCCCTACGGCGGCAATGGAAGCTCTCATCGGGCTCACTCCACTTCATATCCACGTCAAAAAATCAGCTGCTACCTGTGCAGCTAGATTGAAGCTCGTGAATCAATACAGTCATGATGACCATATGGGTCACCTGGACATTTTGAATGAACTTCCAGACCTGAATATGTTCTTTAGTGTCCCGGACGTTATGCCGAAAGAACTCTGCTTTGGCAGGAATTTCGTGGTAACAATCCCCGATAGAACAGACTGGGATACTGGGTTACCGCAGATGGAACCTAACAGCCTAGTCTGGTACACTGATGGATCAAAAATGGATAGTGGAGTCGGCATTGGTGTCTTTGGACCCAATCACAAAATATCGAAATCACTGGGTACTTACCCCAGTGTTTTTCTAGCCGAAATTCACGCCATCGAAATCTGCGCCTCTATTATTATGACCAAAGGTCTTAAAGGCGCATCCATCCACATTTTGTCTGATAGCCAAGCAGCACTGAAAGCATTGGCTTCTAACTGCTTGGTTTCCAAGTCGGTTCAAAGTTGTTATAAACTGCTACAATCTCTCTCTTGTCAAAACAAAGTAAGGTTGTGGTGGGTGCCTGGTCACATGGGCATCACTGGAAATGAGATAGCCGACGAACTTGCACGGGCAGGCTCGTCGACTACACTCATTGGCCCTGAGCCTTTTTGTGGTATCCCGTGGGCTTCTGCAACCTACACAATCAGTAAATGGGAAAAAATACAGTGCTTGACTTATTGGAACTGTATTCCCGGCCTTAGACAAGCCAAATCTTTGATCAGACCATTTCACCACAAAAATTTGGCGATCAATTTCAGCAAAGGAAATATTAGGAAACTTGTGAGTTTTCTCTCAGGTCACTGTAACCTGAGATATCATTTGAACAAAATGAACCTGTCCACAGAGACGGAGTGCCGACTCTGTTTGGAAGAGACAGAAACCGCAGAACACATACTATGTGAGTGTGTTGCTCTGTGCACACGGAGGTGGATTCATTTTGAAGAGAGGTATCTGACCCCGGAGAAATGTAAATTGGCCTCTATAAACAGCATTCTCGCCTTTATTAGAGAGGTGGAGAAGCTCCTGGAGTAACAGTACCCAACAGCACAAAAGATCTTTTAGGTCGTAGTGCTAGCCGCTTTTGGGCAGGGACGAAAAAAAAAAAAAAAAAAAAAAAAAAAAAAAAAAATTGATAGACTTTTTTTTCCATCCGCACAAAAAAAAATCGCAAAAAAAATCGCTCAAAAATGGATCGAAAAAAACTGGTTTTAATATATTTTGTATTGCTGCCGTACTAAATATGTTTTGCTTAACTAAAGAAAACGCATTTTGGAAAAACGGTGTTAAAATTTTGAAACAAGTGTATTTTGTATTAAAAACGAAAACTATTTTGATTTTTACGCGTTTCTGGATTTAGTGTTGAGTTTTTTTTTGGTCAAATATGTAGTTATGTAAAATATGTTAAAATATGTAAGGCGGTATAGCTATTGCCCCTTTATTAACCCTAATTAACAATTGTGTGGGTATTAATATAAACTAATTTTGAAAATTCACTTTGCAATGATATGTGGTATGTGGTGCACATGTGGTGCATGTGATATGTAGTCAACCAAAGGCCATGAATTATATAACAAAAGAATTTATGGCAATATTTGCTAAAACTTACAAGATACAACACCAACACAATTGTGGGTATTGGTTAATAAAAACATAAAAAAAAAAAATTATTATACAAGGAACATTTTATTTCAATCAATTCATTATTTATCACTTGGTTATCACAAAAGTTGGTCAAAGAATAAAATTATAAAGTTGAGCCACCTTTACTGTCCATTTTCTGGTCTTTAGAAAAATACGATAATAATCTGGCAACTGGTCGCAAATATCGACGCCCCCCATGTATTTGTTGTATTCACCGATAGCTTTTGGACATACGATTTTAATAAATGTTCGTTACTTTTTCTCCCATCGTTTCACTGTACCCAAGGGGCTTATGCCAGACAATGTAGAAGCTATTGTGCCACCTTTTGTGTCTCTCCATTTCACAAGTGAAATGTTGTTTAGCCCGTCGTCGTACTTGACTCTTAGGCTTCACCTCTAACCATACGAGCGTCTTGCTTGAATTTTACGTCTTTAAACCTGTTGTTATATAACGTTCCAATAGCTAAATAGTTCAAGTTGTGCAATTTTTTCAGCAAAGGTATTGATGTAAAAAATCGGTCAAAATAAATGAATATACCTGGAATGGTTTCTACTAATTTTAGGACGACTGCTGCACCTAACCCTATTGTCTAGTCAAATTTTCTGAATTTTCCCTCATATATGTTAAAATCCATTACAAGGCCGTTTGATCTCGTTACTATGAAATTTTTTATTCCCAATGACCTGGGTTTTCCTCTAATAAATTGACGAGCAGGAGAGCAGCCGGTAAAAGGAATAACCTGCTCAAATCAATAGAATAATGCTCGACTTTTCGCAGAATATTTTTACACCTTGCCTTCACGGCATCTATAATTGGCTGGATTTTCTAGAAAAGGTTAACCTCAGTGTACAAATAGCTTACACCCCTATAGTGTAATTCTAGCCTTAATATTCTAAACCGATTTTTGCTCATTTCGGAAGCAATTTTATCCAATTTATATCCCGGTCTCCAATATAAATCTATTTGTGGATATTTAATTGTTACTATTGTAATCAAAATCCCATAAACCTTTTTTATTTCCAGTGCGGTGGTTTTTAGTTCGGACCCTATCGCTTTCATATGGTACATATTTGGTATATAAGGCTACATTTTTGTAATGATTTTGACCGAAGTATTTTTCTAAATAACTAATAGGTGTGCCAATCGTCACAGAAGGGTCACATGTGTGAAATATTGGAAGGGTCCTTGCAGCAAATGGGGGTTGTGTCCATATCGTTGACGTATTTGATGTTGGGCTACCAAATGGGGGTTGTGTCCATAACGTTGACGTATTTGATGTTGGGCTACCTACGAACAGATTAAATATTTCAAAATATTTGTGGAGTTAAATATTATACAATTTGGTTTTACCTCTGAAGTATCTTCAGGATATACTAAATATCCCTACTTCATTTGTGAGTGGGACATTCGAGTACGAGATAAACATTTTACTCAAAAGGAGTGGCCTACAAGAGAAAATCTTCCGCCAGCAAGTAAAAATATAAAGCACAATACCTTAAGTTGACCCTAAAAGAATTTTATTAGCACCTCTACACATTAAATTGGATTTGATGAAGCAGTTCGTGAAAGCTTTTGACAAAAACGGAGAATGATGAATATAAATAAACAATAAACTGTCTGATGCCAAATTAAAAGAGAGAGTTTTTGTAGGTCCAGATATTAGGGCTTTGTGTAGAGACGAACACTTTCAGAATTCTAAGACACCAATAGAAAAGGAAGCTTGTAGTTCATTTCAAGAAGGTATTGAGAAGTTCTTTGGAAACAACAAGGGTCCAGACTATGAGAACATAGTCAGCAATTCAAGTGCATAGTTCATTTTCTCTTCGCACATCTAGACCAGTTTCCAGAAAGCTTTGGAACAGTTAGCGAGGAGCAAGGAGAACGTTTCCACCAGGATATTAAAGAAATGGGGAGGCGTTGCCAAGGTCGATGGAATGTATCAATGATGGCAGACTACTGCTGGACGATACAACGTGAAAACCATCATAAAGTTTATAGTAAAAATTCCACAAAACGAAGTTTTCTGACAAAAAGACGAAAATTCCATTGAATTAAGCACTAAAAATTCGTAGTTTATTTCTACTAAAATGAACATTTATTTTAATATCTGTATTTATTTTAATTTTGAGATTTGCAATAATATTTTACGTGATACCTAAAAATCGATGAAAAAATTAGAATCAGCGCATCTCTCAAATAGTTTCGGTTTGTAGAAATGTGTTATTAAACGCTACACCTCACAAAATAAAATCAAAAAATATTAAAAATGCTTGATAATTTTATGATTAAGTAGTTTTTCTTCGTTTTTTTCGGTAAACAATTTAGACATCTGACGTACACTAGTAAAACTAAAGTTAAATTTAGCAAGTATTGGTTTAATTCGTCAGAGCCAACCTTGATGTAGTTTTCAAAATTAAAACTTGAAAAATATATTTTAGACATAATTTAATTTTAACGAACCAGCAATTAATATTTATTTATTACTAATATAGCTTTCTTGTATATTGTTGTTAAAGATATGTAAAAAACTTTTATATGAACATTTTAAAATATTTTTGCTTTTTTCATTGAAAAACTTGAAGCTAAAAAACATCATTTTTAGTATGGATTCCTATGGCGAACAATGAAAACTTGTACCGCTAAAAAAGCATCTAAAAATCATGAGGTATTGGCTATGTATGATTTAATAATCAAACATATAATAACTCAGGTAAATTAAAACAAAAACTTTTATTTTTTGAAGCACGTTATAATTTTTATAGAATTATTAAAATTTATTTTATTAATTTCCTTTTATTTTACATACAAGAACTAGGCACGTCTTATCACCTCAAATTCACGAATAATTCTGTTTTAATAAAATATTTTCCGTCTAGTACAAACACTTTCGAAAACCATGTTCGAATTTTTAGTTGTTCTATTCAACGCAAATGTCGTATCGATCATACTTTTCGACATTGTATTACAAAGTTGACACCAGAATTCGTCTACATTTGACGTTTATAATGTCAACGTGAATCTTATGTCATGTGTACATTTTAATATTTAGGTAAGTTAATTTTAGTTTTAATTACTTAGCATCTCATTAACTAATTATTAATTTTATCTAATTTTAGCTTGCTACTAATAGCAAATAAACAGGTTGATAAATACAATAAGGAATAAGAATTTCCTTTTTACAAGATATTGAAATTTGAGGTTATGTATACGAAATGTTATTCTACTCTATATAAGTTACCATAAATATTATAATTTATTTATTTCAGCGGCTGTTTCCTGATGTACAGAAGATGTCCGAACCATGGCTGATGATATTGTACGCCCACACTTTATGTTTTAGGTTTATTTTGATGAAAATGTTTCCGTATTATTTTAGATTTATTTACAGCGTATGACGTAAACAGATAAGTAGTTTTGCTTCCGCCATACTCCCACACGTTAAGAGAATTAGGGACAAATTGTCTTAACATTACACATGATTTGTAACTGGCAGTTGTATAAGTTTTATGACTGGTCGGATGAAGTTTCCATGTATTGTCTTTATTTTGACTACTCTCGTTATATGATTTTTGCCGAGATACGTTTCAATAATCCGGCCCATCATCCATTTCATTGGAGAAAGGTTACTTTCTCTTATTAACACGGCATCGTTGATGCCAAATTTTGGTCATTCATTTCGCCACTTCGATCGTTGATTTAGCGTAGTTAAGTATAGTCGTGGTGGCAACTTTTCCAAAATCCTAGAACTCGTTTCTATTCTGCCACACGCTTAACTTATTTTCTGGAATGTGTTTAAGATCCGGTTCCGGAGTCGATATCAATGGCTCGCCAATCAAAAAATGCCCCTGTGTGAGGGCTTGCAACTCGTCCGTATAATCGGCACAATGGTCGAGAGTTTAATATGGCCTCGATCTGGGTCATCATTGTAGTAAGCTCTTCAAACGTGAAAGTGACATTATTTGTGACCCTTTTTAAATGGAATTTCACCGATTTCACCGTCGCCTCCCATAATCCTCTGAAATGTGGAGCACTAGGAGGATTGAATCTGAATTTAATATTTTTCTGTAAGCAAAAATCATGAACATTATTAGAATTTTGTTGTTTTGCTAATTGTTTGGATAGTAGTTTAAGTGCGGAATTGCCCGATACAAAATTTGAACCGTTGTCACAACATATCAGTGAAGGTAATCCCCGCCTAGCGATAAATCTGCGTAATGCAGCAATAAACGACTCTGTGTCCAAGCTACTCACTACTTCGAGATGGACTGCTTTTACAGTTAAGCATACGAATACTGCAATATACGCTTTAACGACTGGGGCTTTGCGTAATTTACTAGTTTTCACTAATATCGGTATTGCGTAATCCAAGCCACAATTATGGAATGGCCGATGTTGTGTTACCCGTTATGTAGGTAAATCTTCCATTTTTTGAGGTGCTGAAATGGATCTGTGTCGAATAAACGTAATACAGTTTTTTATTATGCGTTTTGTAGCATTACGAGCATCAAACATCAAAAATTTTAAACGAAGTGTGTTTAATACGAGTGAAACACCATCGTGCAAAACGTTGTGATGTATTTCCTTGATAATTAAATAATTCAACGGATGCCCGTGATTGATACAATGTTGGTAATCCGGGAATATTTATCCGTTGACTTCCCACAATCTCAAAAACCTGTTCCGCTCCAATCAGGATATCGACTGGACGTGCTTCATTAAAAGTGGGATCAGCAAGTTTGTATTCCTTCAATTGGTTAAATCCTTCCACGCAAAAAGTAGTCTCAGGTATTTTTGTTGAAATGGACTTTATAATCTGAGACGTTAAAATGATGGAATAATTTGGATCACGTCTTGATTAAATGACCAATGTTGTGCTTCCTTTAGTATTGCCAACATATGCTGATGCTAAACCGACAACTCGAATGTCGGACTTGGTTCTGTCCAGTCCCAGACGTTTGATTAGAGACTCAGTAACAAAGGTACACTGGGAACCTGAGTCCAGTAGTACTCGAGCTTTGGCATATTCGCCACTGCGTGTTTTGATATTTACTATAGCAGTGGGTAACAGTATAAACGTGGTCGTCTGAAATTGGTGAGGGGCATCATTTGACAATAAATAGTTTTGTGTTGACAGTGCTTTAGATGGTTAATGAAAATTTCCAGAAACTCCCTTTGGCGATAACGATTGAATTACACTGCTCTTTGACTGTATGTTACTCGTTGATTACAGATTACTAGTTGATTGTAGGTTACTAGTTGATTGTAGGTTACTAGTTGATTGTAGATTCCTAGTTGATTGTAGATTACTAGCTGATTGATTGTTTAAGATAGCTGGTTGTGAATTTGTGTGCACTGTTAGTACGGCTGGATTCAAGTCAATAAATACGGAGTTGGCGACGATTTGTGAAGTGTGTAACAACGAATTATGCCTTCTTCGACAGACTAAACAGGAAGTTCTAGCGAAGCATTTGTTAGCTGAATGTCCCTTCCTTAGACAGTTATGGCATAGACGATTCTCGTTCACTATTGTAATTCGTTCCTCCACTTTGCTATTCCGAAATATTGGACATTTGTATAACAGATGATCTTCCTTGCACGCGTAGCAGATTTTTAGTGCTGACTGATTCGGTGACGATTGCTCTACTAAAAATGATTTGGTTGCTGCAGTTGTATACGTCCTTCTGTCTTGAATATTACACGATTCCAGTGTATCACATCGAGTATTTAAAAATTTCCATGGCTGATGATATTGTACGCCCACACTTTATGTTTTAGGTTTATTTTGATGAAAATGTTTCCGTTTTATTTTAGATTTATTTACAGCGTGTGACGTAAACAGACAAGTAGTTTTGCTTCCGATAGGCTGTATTCATTATTTTTGTGTATTTCTGTATTTTTCATATATATTGTTACGTTAAAACTACTTTATAAATACTTTATAAATAATAAAAATATTTAAAATTGAAAAATGTTGATAAATTAAAAATATAAAGTAATAAACAAATTAAACGTGCAACTACTAAATCACCATAACGATTTAGTAGTTGCACGTTTAATTTGTTTATTTATTTATATTTTTAATTTATCAACATTTTTCAATTTTAAATATTTTTATTATTTATTTAATTTGTTCATATTAATTTAATTTATATAATCTATTTGTTAAAGACTTATTTTGCGGAATATGTTTCATTTACTTGTATTTATTTAAATCATTTACTCTATTTAATTTAGTATAATCATTTTACAATAATTGATTTATATTGTTTCATTATAGTTTACTTATTTAATTTATTTACTTTTTTTGCTCTGCTTAAATAATGAAAATTTATTAAGTCTATTCTATTTATTAAAATTTTTAGTCTATTCTATTTATTTTAATGAAATAAACATTACCTTCCTTAATCTAAAATTTCCATCACACAAAATCATCGAATTCAGAGAAGCCGCCAAACGGTTTCCTTTATATTAAAATTAATAAATAAAACGCACTTAAAATAGGCCTTTGAGGAATAGAATAACAAACTTCTAAGTTTCTCTTGCTGAATTTGTAAACGGCTGAATTTATGCAATCTCTAACCAACTCGTACAAAAAACAATCAAATTGTTTTGCGGAATATTGTAATTTCCGTATATTAAACAAACCAAAAACTTATATTCTAAAATATTCAAATAATTTCCCAAAGGAATTTCAAAATTCAATCAATTATAATATTAAACGATTTTTTTTTTTTATTATAGCTCAACGAAAATATTTTTAATAAACTTTTTCAAAGAAAGATTAACAGCTAAATATACTTTTTATTTTCTTCGATATTATTCTAACAAAAAAAAAATAAAAATACAAGAATTCAACGAAAAAGTTTTCCATTTTGTGTCTAAAACGCAAAAAAAAAATCAAAATAAATAACAGAGAAACGAATATTATGCCAATGTTACAAAAATATTTACATCACAAATTTCTGTTTATATGCTGTTTGTGTGCTTTCAATACGGTAAAGTTTTAACATTTTACTTTTTTTTTTTTAATTTGATTTGTTTGTTTCATACTTGTGTGCTCGTTAAAATATAAAAAGGCAAAAAATTACAGAAAGTAACACGAAAAATCTAATTTAATTGATGTAACAATGAATTTGAAAATTAACTTCTTTTAGGATACATCAGGTAGAACATTGATTTGTTATTATTTGTAATCAAAATCGATTGTTTGGATCTATCGAAACAAGATTTTGCTTGCAAGCATGTAGCAGGCAAACAAAGTACTGAAATATATTTTATATTTCTAAAGGAGTATTAGCTACAATTAGGTAAAACCACTTTAGTCAAGGAAGCCAAAATACAACAAAGAGAGAGGTAAATAATGAAGTCTAACATTTCTCAGCGTTGTTACGAAATAATCACCTTCATAGCCTATCCTTGGAAATTCAAGATATTTATAAATACTTGTTTTACAACAACCTTTGTATGGGTTTCTTCAGAAGTAGACCCTTTGATTTGGTAAATCTATGAGATATAGGATAGATATAAAGAAAAATACGTGAAATCACGAATTCTATATATTGGACCAGAAGCCATGTTTTAATTGAATGATTTTTATGTTTTGAATACATAAACAATTTATGCAACTTGTTTTTTTGTTAATGTATTTTTTTTATATGATTTCAATATGTTCCGAAGATTGTAAGAGAATTCAATTCAGTTTCGAACTGATGAGCTTATGATTATGAAAAAATCAATCTTATTATCAGGCCGCGGCGACTGGACTGACTATACCACAATTTAAATTCTATACTATGGTATATACAGAATGTACTGTGCGTTAAGTACTTAGCGAATCATACTAATACAGATGAATTCTCTTACAATTTTTCTTCTTCACGATATTCACACAGCTCTGTGTGTAAGTTAATTTTACTTTTTTAATTTGTTTTTTGTTGAATGTTAATTAATTCATGTAATTTTTAATATGCTACCGGTGATTAGACCATTTTAAATATGTTTTTATTAACACGTAGAAGTATATTATTATTTACCAACAGTAATTCAACGAAACCGACTAATAGACAGAATTATATTTATTTAATTTATAAATTATATGATTTTAATATGTTCCGACGATTGTAAGAGAATTCAATCCAGTTTCGAACTGATGAGCTTATGATTATGAAAAACTCACCGCGGCCTGATGAGAAGATTGATTTTTTCATAATCATAAGCTCATCAGTTCGAAACTGGATTGAATTCTCTTACAACCTTCGGAACATACTAAAATCATATAATTAAATAAATAGAATTCTGTCTATTAGTCGGTTTCGTTGAATTACTGTTCGTAAATACTTCTCGTGTTAATCGAATCACACTTAAAATGGTCTAATCACCGGTAGCATATTATAAATTACAAAAATTAATTAACATTCAACAAAAAACAAATTAAAAAAGTATTTTTTTTTGTAAGATACGTGCTAAGATAGTGCTAAAGAAAAAAACTAATAATCAGAATATTATAAAATTGGGCTCATTTAGAAGGTAACTAAATAGGAATTTTGAAATAATTATAAAAGTTTAATCTTTCTTTCTGAATTTTCTAATGACCTGAGATTCCTTTATTGCTTTTAATTTCTCGAATCTTATAGTTTGTTTGGTGTATTCGGATTTATATTCAACATCTGAATAAAATTCAAGAACCCTATCAGATTCCAAAGTTTTTCTCATTTGGATATGATATCGTCGTATTCGTTGGTGAGACTTTGGCCGCAATTCTCTTGATAATACCTCCTGCTTCATCGCATGGTCTCTTTTAAGGAGAGAGTCCGGGGTTTTTCAATTTTATTAAACCATCAATTTTTCGATGAACAAGTAAACCGCTATAGTGTCACGATGAAGACAATCTGATATTATAATTAAGTTAGTGCAGTAGTGCTGCAATTTATCTTTTACTTTTTTGTAAACTACAAACGGATAAACAGTCGCTTGTTTGTTATTCCAATGAAACTCTTGTGCTACATTTTGTATTATAAATCCATAATTTTCGGCAAAGTCACAAGAAATAAGTATCGTAGGCTTCAGACTTACCTTTTTCTTTTTTCTTTTTTTGAAGCTAGATCGTTGTAGAGAAATAAAACAATAAGGAATCAGATTTTTCAGGCTTTAAATTTTAATACTATTATTACCATTTCTCAAGTTTCTCAAACAGTTTGACTCAGGAAACAGCCTACAACACTTTTTAAGTCTACTAATTATTACAATATCACTTATTAAATTAAATTTAGAATTTTTGTTTATTTGTTTTGTTTAAATCAATATCGCTTCACAGTCAACTTGAACAATTTAACT
The DNA here is from genome assembly GCA_958295665.1 of Tipula vernalis. Taxonomy (NCBI): domain Eukaryota; kingdom Metazoa; phylum Arthropoda; class Insecta; order Diptera; family Tipulidae; genus Tipula; species Tipula vernalis. The sequence goes on along the minus strand of OY282560.1, from coordinate 195,045,202 downwards.
ACTTGAAAAACTAATTTGGACACTATTTCACGTGTTTATTAATTCCATTATATCTTTTATTATACTATTATGATTCGACTCTTGAATATTGTGGGGTTAGAGATCTAGAACAAAAATTTTTTTTTTTTTTTTTTTTTGTTACGTATTTAATAAAAAATAAAAATTAAAAGTAAAAACTTAATAAATTGTTTTTAATAAAAAATAAAAATAATAAGTGCATACTCTAAATGTCAACATAATAATGCACTGCGTTTGTAATACTAAAGTTATGAGAAATGATGTTAAAATCGAGTACAATGACTGTAAAAAATTGATCAATGAGGCAGATATTGACTTCATGAAAAAGAATAAAAATGTTTGGTGGTGTAAAAATTGTGATACTTTAAATCGAAAGCTTTTATCTGGCAATATGGCGTCACCCATTTCGTCTAAAAATGTGAAATCTACCGAAATCATTGAAAATCCCGTTAAACAAATGATTACGATTGATTTGGTTTATAAATAAATCGTAAACCTTAAACAAATAAATCAAACTGCATTGGAGCGCATATCTGTATTGGAAATAGAAAACTGTTTACTAAAAAACAAAATAAGTTATTTAGAATATCGACTAAACCAGAGCACCCTGTATTTTATAGAGCCATAATCAAAAAATCTGAGCTTTTATAAAGGAATTAGAAACGAGGAAAAAACGGAACTTTTCATAGTAAAACACACAAAACATATGGGAAATCACTTTTTTTTCGTAAGACAAATTTTTAAATGAAAACGTTACAAATTCTTAATTATGATTTCTGAAATACTTTCATAAATGTTTGAATTTCAACATATATGAATGTCGTTTAAGTAAATCGCTTTCATTTTCTTGTAATAATTGATTTATTTAAACTAAAATATTAAAAAAAAATCATAACAACAGCATTCTGGTCAAATTGAAATAAAAGCTTACTACGATTGGTTTGGTCATTAAGTCAATATACATTACATAGATGGCAGTGATGGCCGTAAAAATTTGGAAAAATCGTACCAAAAATTGCCACCTGGGGAAATTTCAAGTTCAAAAATTGTAGGAAAAGCAAAACAAATTCACAAAATATAGGAACGTGTGATAATTTTGCGATTAAATAATATGTTTTCGTATTTTTCTGTAACCGTTTTAGACATCCTTACGTACACTAATAAAACTGAAGATAAATTTAGCAAGTATTATTTTAATTTGTCAGAGCCAACTTTGATGTATTTTTCAAAATGAAAGTTCGAAAAAATATATTTTAGAAATAATTTAATTTTAATAGCTATTTCTGCAATTAATATTTACTTAATACCAATATGGCCTTCTTGTATATTGTTCTTAAAGATATGTAGAAAACTTTTATATAAACATTTTATAATATTTTTGCTTTTTTCAAGGAAAAACTTGAAGCTAAAAAACACCATTTTTACTATGGATTCCTATGGAAATCAGTGAAAAGTTGTATCACTAAAAAAGCTTCTAAAAAATACGTCATTAAGATTATGGCTCTATACTCTAGAAGGCTCTGACTAAACACATTTGAAAAAGCGAATTACAGTAGTAAACTAGATATAGTCAACGTTCCTGATGTTCATAAACAGAATGTTGTTGATAAAGCTGTAGATGTTATTTGTGATGGTGTTGGTATAAGCATTTCTACGGATGACATTGAATACTGTACAATTAAATCTACGAGTATCAAGCCAAGCAATATTCGAGACAATGGAAATACAAACAACAACAACTTACAACCCAACCAGATGACAACCAATGTTATCTCCGTTAAATTTAAATCCGCCGCAAGGAGAAACCAAATTTTGAAGGCCAAACATAAAAATAAAGAAAAACGGACTACTCAAGTTTTTGGCGATTAATACGGTATGCAGAAAATATACACCAACGAAAGCCTTTCCTTATACACTCGACAGCTACTTAATGCGGCACGAAAAGTTAAACTTACTAAGCGTTTTAAATATTTGTGGGTTAGGGATTCAACAGTATTAATGCGAAGGGTCGAGGGCGAAGCAGTTATTAAAATAAGAAGAAACGAAGATTTATTAAATCTGTAATTTAATTTCTGAAAAAGTTTTTAAATGATTTCTAATACTAATGTTTACAAGTTAAATTGTGATAATTTTAACAACGCTTCTTCTTTGACTTCTTCTCTTGGTATTGTTGAGTCTAACGACAGCTTAGCTAATTTCATTTTACTGCTTCAAAACATTCGCAGCATGCGTAGTAACTTTAACTCTTTAGTGGCACATATAAATGCATCAAATAATCTACCAGATTTAATTTTTCTTACAGAAACATGGATTTACGATACCGAATCAAGTGATTATTCTCTGCCAAATTACAATCTCTTTGTTTGCTGTAACAACTCATATGTCTCAAGTGGTGTAGCTGTGTTTACTAAAAGTGATTATTCTTGTACATCAGCTAGTTTTAATCTCTTAAGTGCCGTTATAATAAAACTGGAGGTAACCGTGTAGAATGATAGTTATGATCTCCAAAAAATTTCTTTTTGAATGAATTAGATGAGATGTTGTAAAGTACTAAAAGTAATAATTTACAGTACGGTGACATAAACTTGGATATATTAAAAAAGTGTTCGGACACTAATAATTATTTGTTTCTGTTAGCCTCTCATGGGTTTAAACCGTAAGTCAATGAGCCTACTCGTATTTCAGGAAGCACAATGACGTGTATTGATCATGTATTCATTCGCCTCCATAGAAATAACAATTCAACAGTTGATTGTTCAATTCTCGATTATAACATTACTGATCATTGTATGATTAATATTAAAATATCACTGAATATACCTTAAGTCAAATCTGATGGTAAATATATTCCGTTTATTGTTCGTAAAACCATTGACTTTACAAAACTCACTAAATTGCTTAAGTTTGAATTTTGGGAATCAGTCTATTCCGAAAATGATGCTTCTGTAGCAATTTTATCAACAATTTTGTTAAAATATTTTCGTAACATTTTAGGATGTGTGTGAGCGAAACCACCGTAAACAACAAACAGCTCAAACGGTTACAACCATGGGTGCTATCAGATTGCTCAAAAAGATAAACAAAAAGAATTCGATACGTAAAAAACTTAAGAAACATCCTTCGAATGTTAAACTTGGATAATGGTATCAAAAAGTATGTTCTGAAGTTAAGAATGATATTAAGTTTACGCGTGAAAATTATTATGCTAGTGAGCTTCATAAATGTTCCGGTAATATAAAGGGTGAGTGGGCAACAGTTAATAAAATTTTGAGTACAACCACTAAATCGAACACGATTGTTGAACTTGACATGGATGACGGTTTAATTCAAAACCGTGTTGATATTGCGAATAACTTCAATGATTATTTTGTTAATTGTGCTACCATTTCAATACCAACATTGCGTTCTGAAACATGCTCATATAACAGTTTTGACCTTCTAACTTATGAAATTTGTCAACCTAATTGTTTCTTCTGTAAATCTTTCACTGCAATAGAAGTTTATAAAATGATTCAATCTCTTGATAATAAACACTCATGTACTTCTGATAATATTACTAATAGTCTAATTAAGCAGAATGCTTATTTCATTGTTGATGTTTTAACATATTTATTTAATTTAAGTGTTAATTCTGGCATTTTTCCAGCTAGTTTAAAGGCTGCGGAAATTATTCCGATATTTAAGATGGGTTATTAACCGAAAATTGATGTCCAACTATAGGCCGATTTTTTTACTTCCCACGATTGCTAAATTATTTGAAAAACTCATGAAAAAACGAATATTATCGTTTTTAAATAAAAATAATTGTTTTAGCAATTGTCAGTTTGGGTTTAGAGAGGGTAGGTCTACTGAAGTGACTTTATTGAAATTTTGTGAAGTAGTCTATGGTGGTTTAAATGCAAATAAAAGTACTGCTGAAAAAAATCGATAAGATTCTATATTAGCACGAAGACCAAGAACACATAATTTATAGGTTTGTATAACTCATCAAAATAAAAATTTATTGTGCACAGTGATATCAAAAATTATAGAATTGGATATTACAAGTGAAAAAGAACCGCTACGTCACGTATCTTGAGGAAATTTGAGTTGGAGCTGCTGTGAAGGTAAAATCTTAAAATGTAAAAAATAATTTTACAAATGTAGCTAATATTATATTCTTGTAGTTTTATATGTGAATGTGAACAATGCAACGAACAACAGAATATATTTCTCGAGAGACTCAAAGCCGTTGCAGAAGCTAAACATATGGAAGAAAGAACGATATCTGATATTAATACCTACAAATTGGAAAAAATGGCAACTCCAATTGAAGAAATTATCGAAATACTACAGATAATAGAACAATCAAACTATCTACAGATAGTAAAAAGAAATCTTCGAGATGGGGCATATGTTGTAATTTTGGATTTTTCGAGGAACTATAAGTACGTCACATAAAATGAAACACAAGCAGCACACAAAAAACTACATGATCTCCAATCGTTTCTATGATATCAGACGAAGAAACACATGATACTGTAGCTGTGTATGGTTTTCAAAAGTAATTTATTGAATTTATTTCAAAAAGTCCGTATATCCAGCTAAAAAAAATTTATTATTTTACGGATGTAGCTGTACTACATTTCAAGAATAAAATATAATTTACTCATTTTATTCCTAATCAATTAAAATATAGATAGTGCAACTATATCTCACTTATTTCCAAATTTGTTCTCGAAACATAAGTTTATTGTATTGTTACGTTTTCTCCTTGTCAATCAAGGTTCGAAGCACCGGATTGTGAATAAAACAAAATCAATTCAATTTATCACCATTTATTTATTTCACACAAGAATTATAACAACACAATTTATTAAAGATAATTCACAAAATCACTTTATTTTAAAATTTGCACAATTTTACTGATCACTTTTATTTTTTATTTCGCACTGAAACTCATTTTAAATCACTTTTTAATTTTATTTTAATCTGCACACTATCGCTTACCAAATACTGATAATCCAATTCGATTTCGTTCGCTTTTTTATATACACAAAACAAACTTCTAGAAATTTTATTATTTTTCCAGTAAGAATAGCGGAGAAACATTTAGAACAGTTTTATTATAGAAAATTTTATTTTAGTACAGTAAAATATTGAGCTAATAATTTAACATAGTCTATTACACCCTAGGTTCCACTGAAACAATATATTGTTACGTTTTTGCCTTGTCAATTAAGGTTCGTGTCACTGGATTGTGAATAATACAAAATCAATTTAATTTATCACGAACGAATTTATTTAGTTAACACAATAATTACAACACTAACATTACAATTATTATTACAACACAGTTTATTAATAAAAATACACAAAATCACTTTATATAAATTATTCTCAAATTTTACTATACACTTATAATTTTTATTTCCACTAAAACACTTTTTAAATCATTTTTCTAATTCCTTTTTAATCTTCACAACACTATCACTTACCAAATACTACTAATCCAATTCGATCTCGTTCGCCTTTTTATATACACAAACCAAACTTCTAGAAAGCTCATGACTTTTCCAGTTAGAACCAGTTAGAACAATTTTTATTATGGAAAATTCCATTTTAGTGCGGTAAAAAATTGATCTATTAATTTAACTTATTCTATTACACACTAGGTGTCACCGTCACACTACCCTTCACATAAGCCTGTTCGTCCCGAAGAGGACCCAAATCAACTCCTCTTTATAGGGCCAGGCCAGCCTCTCCAAATACACCACCTTCGGTTTACCTCGATGTCTTTTCTGAATCCGATAAACCACGTCATTCATCATGGTGATGACAGTGTAAGGTCCTTCCCATGCTGGTTGCAGCTTCGGTGATAATCCCTTGTTCCATTGCGGGTTGTGAAGCCATACTAATTGCCTTACCTGGAAGCCCTGGTTATTTGCTCGTATGTCATATCGAGCTTTCATCCGGTTTCTTGACATCTGTATTTTTTCCCGTACAAATTGATAAATCTTATTAAGTTCCTCTTTCATCCTGTCTACGTAATCCTGTTCACATAAAGCCATTAATGGTACAGCACCAAACTTTAGATCTCCAAGTAATTGTAGGTTATTCCCAAATATCGTTTTAGCTGGTGTAATTCCGTTTGAATCATGTATTGCTGATCGATAGGCCATCAGAAACATCGGTATACTACCTTGATCAACAAGTTCCCGGAATCGTGTGGCGCTCCCAGCGTTCCGATTTGAGTTCTGTTTTTTTTGTTAAATTGGTACATCTCTTGTTGATATTCCCTCTAAATCTTAGCGTCCAGTATGCCGATTCCAGTTGCGTTGTTTTTTCTCAACGACCTTTGCTACATATTCCTCCAATGTACCATGGAATCTTTCCACTATACCATCAGACTGTGGATGCAAAGGCGTTGTTCTCGTTTTATTTATACCGAGCATCTGGCATATTTCTTGAAATACCACCGATTCAAAATTCCTTCCTTGATCGGTATGAATCTTCATCGGCACTCCAAATCTGCTAATCCAGTTGTTTACCACGGCATCAGCTATTGTTGTCGTCTCCTGATTGGAAATGGGGTACACCTTCCGCCATTTGCTGAAATAATCCATGATTACTAGCAAATATTTGTTAAAGCTCTCAGTGGTGGGAAATGGCTCCGCTACTTCAATTGCAATTCTTTCAAATGGTGCACCAACATTATATTGTTTCATTGTTTCACGACTTTTGCGTGCGGGTCCCTTCACCGCCGCACTGGTCACATTTTCGGCACCATTCTATCACTGACTGCCAACATCCTGCCCAGTAGAATCGTTGACGTATCTTTGCTAGTGTTTTATTGATTCCTGAAGGCCCCCACTTGCTCCTCCATGATACTCCTTCAGTATTTCCGCAATCCGGCTTTGGTAACACCAGCAACAATTGCTTTACTTTGCCATCCGTACTTTCCCATAATCATTTTAAACACCCATTCTCAAGACAAAGGCTATCCCATTCAGCCCAATAAGCTTTGACAATGGGAGTTTTGTCCGCGATCTCGCTCCAAGTTGGCCGGTGTTCCTTTTCCTTCCATTCCATTATAATTTATAAATCCATATCTTCCAATTGCTCTTTCCTGATCATTTCGACGGTCCACTTCTAATCAGGCAGCACTTGCGTGAGCCTAACGTCAATGATGCCTTCTTTTGCTCCAACATGGCCACAATGTTTACATTCTACTGGACACGGTCGTCTTGATAATGCGTCAGCATTTCCGTGTGCATTTCCCTTCCGATGTTCAATTTGGAAATCGTAGCTTTGAAGATATTCGATCCAGCGTGCTACCTGTCCCTCTGGATTCTTGAATTGCAACAGCCACCGTAAAGCGCCGTGATATGTCCGTAAATAAAAGTTTAGGCCATTAAGATATTAATGGAAATGCTTGACACACTCCACTATAGCCAACAATTCTTTCCGTGTCACGCAGTAATTACGCTCCGGTTTTGATAATGTTTTGGAGAAGTACGCAACAACTCGCTCTTGGTCACTAATTTCCAGTGATAACACACCTCCTATACCGTCATTAGGGTATGCGTAGGTATAGGGTATGCGAGGACTGGCGCGATAAATAACAGTTTCTTTAGTTCCACGAATGCTTTTTTCCTGGTCATCCTTCCATTGAAATGGCTTGTTCTTCCTGATTTATGTAAGCTCTTGGCAATGTTGGCGAATCCTGGCACGAAGCGTCTGTAACAGGTGCTCAATCCCAGAAAGCTTCGTAATTCGTGTAAATTTGTAGGTCTTGGTTAGTTCTTTAGCGCTGCGATTTTTTCTTCGTCGGTGTGAATTAAATTAGTCGTTACCAAATATTTGACTTCAGTTCTGAACAGTTTACACTTCTTAGGGCTTAACTTTAATCCGGCGGCCTGTATCCGATACAAAACTTCCGCCAAGTTCTTTTAATGCTCGTCAAAATCCTTACCCATGACGATGATGTCGTCCAGATATATTAGGCAAGTCTTCCAATGTAATCCCTTTAAGACGAGCTCCAATAATCGTTCAAAAGTCGCAGGGGCATTACATAATCCGAACGACATAACATTAAATAACTAAACCCACCCATCACCCACACTGAACGCTGTTTTCTCGCGATCTTCCTTATTGACTTCCACCTGCCAATAGACGCTTTGTAGATGTAATGTAGAAAATATTCGAGCCCTCGCAGCTCACAGCTTTGAGATTTCGGTAATCAACGCAGAATCTCATGCTACCGTCCTTCTTCTCGACCAATACTACCGGTGAGCTCCAGAGGCTGTTAGATGGTTCGATTACTCCTGCTGCCTGCATATCTGTTACCATCCGGTTGACTTCTTGTTGTTTTGCCAATGGTAATCTCCTGAGTGGTTGACGAATTGGCATCTCTGCTCCCGTATCAATTCGGTACTTTACCATTGAGGTCCTTCCGTTATTATTCGACGTACTACAGAATATGGACATGTACCGTTTGAATATTTGATGTGCAGAATTTTTTTGTGCCTCGGTAAGATCTTCTGTCCATTTCTCCATAAGTTGTTCTACCATTTATTTCTGCCCTTGCATGTTGGCATTTTAAACCGGACTTTTCTGTTCACAATTTACTATAGTTGAAACCTCGTTACATTTGCCGATGACTGTCCCTTTCTTGATGGTTTTTGTCTTATCCGAGAGATTTAGAGTCCTAATTGGTACTCTATAGTCGTTATCTTGTTTAACTATGACTTTCCCGATTATAATTTCCTTGGCTCCGTTCTCCTCTTCGTTAGCTTCCACAACCGACAACCAGGGTGACCCTGAACCTCCCTCCAATTTTCCACACACGATCGTCTCCGAGTTCGGTGGCAGCTTCTCTCGATGATCAATAATAATTCGCCTGGTAGTTGCTCCTGCACTGCTAGATTGAAGTGGCAACTCGATGTTATCGTAAATTAAAACTCCTCGTCCAACATCCACCACGAAGCCATTTGCCCTCATGAAGTCATGTCTTTATCCCCAATATCTGCAATCAGCACTTTGTGTTGGAAAAGAGTTCTCCCGATCTTTATTTTCACGACCTTTTTGCCATTTATTATTGAAATACCTCCAGTTGCTGTTTGCAACTTCAATCCATTAGCTGGTTGTACACCTCCATCGATCAGATCTTTACGGACAATTGTGCGATTTGCTCCCGTATCCAGAGTGATGGTGCCATCAATGTCGCCTTTGATTTTTAAGCTGTCACCGCCCCTTGCTACTTTCGAAACGCGGAAGGAGGTTATGGGGCAATCGGTTGTGGGGCGTCCGTCTCGGTCTCTTGGTGTTGACCGCTCTGTGTTTATGCTGTTGTCGGCTTCCACTCGGCGTATTTTGATTGACGGTTTGGTGATAGATTGTGCAGTTTCATTTGTCAACGCACAAGCGATGGTTTCAGCGAAGGTTGCTTTACGTGACAACATCACTGCCTTGCGTGTCTCTGGATCTCGAATACCGTCAATGAATGAGTCAATTTTTAGCCTTTCCATATAATCTGCCGACGTACTGGTATGTGCTAGATGTACTAATCGCTCGATTGCCGATGAAAATTCCTGCAGCGATTCTCCTTCCTTTTGAGAGCGGCTTTTCAGTTCCATGCGATAAATTTCCCGCTTATGGTCACTGCCGTACTTCCGATCTAGCGCCTTCATAATTTCGAGATAACTGTTTTGATCTTTTTCCGGAATTGTTTGTAAGGCCTCCGCTGCTTCATATTTAAGAGCCACTATTGACGCTGCGACGAGATGTTCGTCATTCCAACGATTTTTATTGGCTGCCATCTCAAATTGAAATTTGAAAATGCCGAAAGATATTGTTCCGTCGAATGTTGGTGGCTTTAAATTGATTGACTGGATGGTTCGTACCACTTGTGTCGTTTTTTCACTTACCTTGGCATCTGTTAACTCTTTCTCGAGACGTTTAACCTCCCCTTGTAATTTTTGGTCAACCTGTTAAATCTCCATTTGTAGCTTCTCCACTTCGCCGTGTATCTTAGTAGAAAATTCGAGAAGTTTATCGTCCCTTTAATTTCCTCTCCTTGTTGTTTTATTTCTTGATTCGACTGCTCTCCTTATTGCGCTATTTGATTTTGAATTTCACTGGGCTGTCGTTCGTTTTGTTGTTTCCCATCATCTGGTTCATAGCAGCTATTAACTGCGACAAATCGAAACTTCCAGATGTAGTTGTGTTGTTTCAATGACGGTTTTTTATCTCCTGTCTTCTCTACAGTTGCCGCATCCGTAATTTCCACGTTAAAATTATAATAGTCAGCGTCCAACCCTTCCTTATTCATGGCGTCACGTAGTCGTGCTTGTAAAGCTGATTTACTACCATCAGTGACCAAACTCCGTTTCTCAAGTTCCATCTTTAATTCTGGAACTTTTAATTCGTTGAAAATCATTTTCTTTATCTTATTATTTACAATCACACCGCTGTCACCAAATTTTACGTTTTTGCCTTGTCAATCAAGGTTCGTATCACTGGATTGTGTATAAAACAAAATCAATTTAATTTATCACCAACGAATTTGCTTATTTCACACAAGAATTATTACAACACAGTTTATTAATAAAAATTCACAAAATCACTTTATATAAATTATTCTCAAATTTTACTATACACTTATAATTTTTATTTCCATAAAAACACTTTTTAAATCACTTTTTAATTCCTTTTTAAGCTTTACACTATCGCGTTCCTAATACTAATAATCCAATTCGATCTTGTTCTCCTTTTTATATACACAAACCAAACTTCTCGAAAGTTCATGACTTTTCCAGTTAGAATAGTGTAGAAACATTTAGAACTGGGGGCTAATTAGGAATTCGATTCAAACGTGATCGTGTCTTCGAATGTATTAGATTCCTATTTGAATTGAATTAGATTCATTCGTTTCTTATTTAAATCAAATATAAATCTTATATATCGAAGACTCGATCACGTTTGAATCGAATTCCCAAATAGCCCTGCTGTTTTATCATGAAAAATCCATTTAGTACAGTAAAACATTGAGCTTTTAGTTTAACTTATTCTATCACACGCAAGGTGTCACCGTCAAAATACGTTTTTGCCTGACTGGATTGTGAATAAAACAAAATTCATTCAATTTTTTACCAACGAATCTATTTAGTTAACACAAGAATTATTACAACAAAATGTTTTAACAATAATTCAAAAAATCACTTTATATAAATTATTCGCACAATTTTTATGATCACTTTTACTTTTTATTTCGCACAAAAACACTTTTAAAATCAATTTTTAATTCCTTTTTAATCTTTACACTATCGCTTATCAAATACTAATCATAATCTTACAAGTTTACACTATCGCGTTCCAAATTATTCGCATTTTTATATACACAAACCAAACTTCTGGAAAGCTCATGATGTTTCCAGTAAGAATAGTGTAGAAACATTTAGAACAATTTTATCATGGAAAATTCTATTTTAGTACAGTAAAACATTGAGCTATTAATTTAACTTATTCTATTACACCCTAGGTGTCACCGTTACACTACCCCCCATCTAAACCTGTTCGTCCCGAATAGGACCCAAATCACCACCTTTACTTTCTGCGGTTGCCGCATCCGTTACGTTTTCTTCAAAATCATGTTGATCCGCTCCTAACCCTTCTTTCTCCAAGGCACCACGTAGTTGTGCTTGTAAAGCTGCTTTGCTAACATCAGTGGTCAAACCCCGTTTCTCTAGTTTTCTCTTTAATTCTGGAACTTTTATTGCGTTGAGAATAGTTTCTTTACCTTTTTATTCACAATCCCACCGCTGTCACCAATTGTTACGTTTTCGGCTTGTCAATCAAGGTTCGTATCACTGGATTGTGATAAAACAAAATCAATTCAATTTATCACCAACAAATTTATTTATGTCACACAAAAATTATAACAACACTATTTAATAACGGTTATTCACAAAATCACTTTAAATAATTTTCACATAATTTTACTGTACACTTATAAATTTTATTTCGCACTAAAACACTTTTTGAATCACTTTTACTTTTTATTTAATCTTCACACAGCTGCATTTCTTTCTTAAGCAACAACAACATTTGATCCAATTTTCATTTTGGATCACGAATGGTGATCCGAAAATAAGTTTAGGTATTTAAATGTAGGTGAACAATAATTTTGTTGTAAGTGGTTGGTAGTAGTGAAATGAACAATAACCGAACTCATTCAAAACAATATAAAACAAAAAATTGACATTTCATGTTCGTCTATCCAGAGTTCTTAAATTAATAAATAAAACATATATGTATATAAAACTTTAAAATTAAATATGGTTAAAAGGTAGGTAAATATGGTACATATAAATTAATGTAAATATTTTTATATTTTGTTGGAAACAATTTTAATAACACATAATAAATTTTTATTTTTATATTTTTTTGGCAAATAAAAACAAATCAAAACAAAAAATATAAAGAGATCGTGAGGAGAACTACTTAGTGTATTTAGGTTTATGTAATTAAAAAAATTATTATTATTTATTTCCAGTGGTAAACGAATTTGTCAGTATAGTAAAACGCGAGCGTTCCTATTATCATATAGGCGAGGCAAGCGGAATTTGAAAATTCAAAAAAAAAATAAAAAAATATGCGATGTCAAATGTCTTAGAAGGCCTAATTTCACAAAACGTTTTGGTCAGTGTGCCAAGTGCCATACATAAATAAATGTACATCAAAAAGTTATAAGATAAAACCTGTTAATTATTTATTAATTTTTAGACACAGCCGACAGCGGTGGAATTGCTCTATAACAAATTAAAAAATTTGCTTAGGGCGTATAAACACGCAACAGATTAAAGCAAGCGTTCGGAAAACCCTGTGGTTCACGCACCCTTCGAGGAACTTATGGATGAGATTTTTGGATCCAACCCCATAATTTCAAATAGCCACACCCTAAGCTGGTCGGGTCAACAAATTACTGAGCTAAAGCCGTTAATTTTTTATGTAATTTTGGATAGTATCTTTAGGCAGCAGTAATACCAACCTGACGAAGTTATTTTGTCGTTTCATGAGACAGGATCTGATCCAGATCAGATCAATTGTCAAGAAATGCAGCTACTATTGCTTACCAAATACTAATAATCCAATTCGACTTCGTTCGCCTTTTTATATACACAAACCAAACTTCTAGAAAGCTCATGAATTTTCCAGTTAGAATAGCCTACAAACATTTAGTAAAACATTGAGCTATTAATTTAACTTATTCTATTACACACTTTCACCATTACAGTATTATTTTCTAATAACTGTTCAGTATCAAAAAATTGGCAAACTAAATATATTTGAATTTTGAAGCAATCTAAGTGTCAATGTATGGCTTTTAAAAATAGTTGCTTATTAAAATATGTACTAAAAATAGCAATACTGTGATATATTCTCTCTTTTGTATAACAAAAAATAATGGGTTATTCCAAATTTGAATCCGCCTAGTTGTCAAAATATGAATTAAACAGTTAAATTTCATATCATTATCTAATAAAATCAATCAACAATTTCTCAATAAACTTATTATAATTTTTAAGCCATCTAATGGAAGAATAAGACCTATATTTGCAGTACTCCCACTAGAGATATGTAGTCTGTCAAATTCAGAACTGAAAATTCTGCTGATAGCTTTATCTACTCATTTAACATCTCACAATTTGAAATGTAAAAAATTGATCAAAATTATATTTTTTCAACTTTGAAGTTATCTAGCGGCTAAATTAGACCCTCCAACACGATTTAATACTTGTTTGAATGGTTGAACTATTATCTATCAAATGCTATATTACGTTTTTCGATATTTTGGTAGCTGTGCCCCTATAGCGGCAAAAATTTAAACACAGATTCAACTATTCATAACTCCTTGGATAACGGTTTTTTTTTTCAAAAATAAATTAAGACAAAATTCAGGATGAATTAATACCTTTCCAAATATCGCTTCTGAAAATAATCCTCTCAGAACCGAAGATACAATCTTTTATGTAGTAGTCAAAAATTAAATTTTGAAAACTGTTAAAATTATAAAATCAGATAACTGGACGACTAAATACGATTTCAACAGGGATACAATTACAACAAAAAAATGGAAATTTGAAGAGATCAACGTTAAAAGCTTCAAAAAATTCAGTGAAATAGTCTGGACTGATCCTTTGTTAAATTAGATAATGATAAACTATAATTGCCCCTCCTGAAAAATATCATTTTGGATTTTTCACACTTCAATTTGAACACGATGAAATGGTGGTCTCAAATGGCATATTATACGTGTTTCATAACGATAAAAGACATAGAGGGTTATCCAAAGAAATTATACCAAACATTTATTTAAAATTTATGGCATTCCCACAATTAACAATAAAACAAGATCACTAAAAAAATTGATTTGAATTTTTTATGGCTTCAATAGAAATTGTAATTAAATATTTCACCTTCCAAAATTAGGCCATTAAATAAATCAATTTAAACGTATGTACACATACACATATGTGGACTATATTATAAATTATACAGTACAGTATAAATAAACTATCTACGAGTATGGTACTAAAAACAAATAAGCGAAACTGCCATTTAAGGAAATATAAATATTGATGGAAAACTATTTTCACCGGCACCTACTAATACAAAATTAACGAAGACAACATTTAGAACGTTTTATTCTATCTAATCGATTTGTTGACCTCTTATATTTTCTAACGTAAACCGTACAAAAAAAAATTAGCAACCGTTTTTTTTTTTTTTTTTTTGTTTAGCAAGCCAGTGTTTATGATGTAAATAATTTCTCACGACATTTTGTACAAGATATACCTAAATGGATTTCGACTGGAAATTTTCAAATAATATGAATATTAAATAAATCTATGTACATACATATATAGCACATCCCTCAGGGAAAACTGTGTGTATCGATTTGTCTCGTACCGATATTTCTATAAAGTGAACATGTTGCAGAATATTCTTATCGATGAGTTGAACATGTTTTTCGGATTTTATTGTATTATTGTTTGAATTGTTTTTTTGTACAATCATGTTTCCTCCGGCTATCGTTTAAACGTAATATATCAGCTGTCATCGGAAAATCTAACTCTTCGAAATCGAAACAACTAGGTAATAAATGAAGAAAATTTAGGTTTTTAGCAAAATTTGTTAGATTGTAGTTGTTTTCATTGATTGGAGTATAGTTTTATCATGATCGATAACGCGGTTATAGCATTCATTGTAACTCGAGTATACGGTTAGTATTTATGTGCTGCGAAAACATTTTCAGTGTGGGTAAATGGTATACAGTAGAGTGTACCTCAAATAAACAATATTAATTTTAAAGCGAACATTTCATTCAACGGTTCACGATTTAACACAATTTCAAGATATTTATTATCAAATATATATTATACGAGCATAACTTTTATCAGTTTCTTTGGAAATTTCAGCACAAGTGATTAAATCGACAAGCTAAAAATACAACAAAACATTTTTAAATCATTATGTTTACTTATCAACTTTTCAGAAAGTTTCAACTTGTCCCTTAATCCGCAAAATTATTAAAATGTAACTAGAACAAAGCTATTAAAAGCTCAAAATATCGTATCGTTTGTAAAATGTCAATTATAAAGCTACATCAAGATTTAATTCTAAAAATATTTTTGAAATATTCTGTTATCATTTACTATCAAACGCTTTGTTTTGGCATTACTAAATATTCACAGACAAAGTAATGACGTCAATAGAATTATTTTTGTATGCTTGTTTTTAAGTCCTATTACATGTACCATGTAATTTTGTTGTAGTAAAATTTAATCGATATAAATAATAGTTTTTATTTTATTTCATTGTTCTATTGTTCTTGATAGGGTAAGAATATTTTTAGATAATGATTTTCATCCATTTCATTTTTGCTTCGATTATCATTATTAATAATTGTTATTGGGGGTATTCCGCCTTCCTTTATATTTTTTCATTAATGTTATTTTGTTATATCGGATGTTATCGCATATGAATATGTGTACAACACGTAATATGTCTTTTAGTCATTATCCAACAATTTATGGATATGGTTTCCCTAATTTGGTTTACCTTACGGCTTTATTAACATTTTTTATTTCCAAGTGTAAATCGAATGCAAATGGATTTTTTATTTAATTCTTGTAATTTAAAAAATAATATATTGAACATTACATTGCGAAATATTATTTCTCCTTTGCAAAGGTTAATTTCAAGATTAACGATGCATAAAATTAAGTTTTTTTGGTTTACTTTTACGTATTTTCTGTTCTTTCTCTGTTCAGTCAGGAAACAAAATTGATTTTGTTTTATGAAAAGTTTGTCATTCGTCTTTTGTGTATATATAAATTTAGGTAAGCTCTCTCTCTACAGTATTACTACTCCCGCAAAATCAATATTTTCCCCACTGTTATATAGGATTTTAAACTTTAAAGCAATTTTTTTCGTCACAATTTAAGCGAGCTTTTGAATTTGAAGGTAATTTGAACATTTTTTTTATACGCATAATTTTTGCATTTAAATGGAGTGTTTACTATATAGAAACTGTTTTCAGTTCTTCATTTTGAAAGTTGAATCGAAACTGTGTAAGCTAATTTATTTTAGATTAAAATAATTAATCTACACATACATTTTAAATCAAATTACAACAAATTTTAAATGACGAAGAAGAGACGTGACACCTGTCGTGTACAAATGTCAATAAAAAAAATCAACAACACTGCTGCACTTATTAAGACACTCAAGGTTCACGCAGGCAACGTTGCTGTAAACTCAGTTAAATGGCTGTTATGTTTGTTGTTATTATAAAAAACGACTTGCTTGTTCAACGTTCACTTACACTCAAAAAAAAAATCATAGTATTATTAACAATATCAGAGTTACATGTACAATTTCTTTGTTCCTATACGTCCAACAAAAATTTAAGGTTATTTGGACAAAATTACAAAGTACCTGTAAAACTTACAAAATGTGTTATAGTAATTCACAATTTAATTTATTAAAACAACCAAAACCTTGGTGAGACATACACATTATTTTTTGTGAAATATAACAAATCCAATTTTTTTTTATTTAATTTGACAAATATTTTTGTTAAGGCTACATTTTTTTTTTTTGAGAGACGAACAAATGATTTTTCCCAAATCTTGTAAATGCAACAAATCGCATGTAATTTTTAGAAATAATTTGCTAAAACAAATTTATTGGATATACAATTTTTTTTGTATTTAACAAATGACGTGTAAATGTAGACAATTAGTATAGTAAAATGTACAAAAGTGTTTGTAAAATCGTAAAAAGCAATTGTGCATTTAACAAAATATTGTAGGTTTGAGATAGAATACTGTTATTTCAACAAATATTTGTTACTTGTTATACATATATATAAATATATATATATATATATATATATATATATATATATATATATATATATATATATATATATATATATATATATATATATATATATGTAGAAAGAGAAGAGAACAAAAATAATAAAATAAAAATAAAAAAAAACTATAGAGCCAAGCGTAATTTATTCTTTAATTATTGAGTCAGTAGTAAAAAGTCAATTACGTGAATCACATTTCATTATATAAATAAATTGTTTTGTTTAAATCTTAAATTTCTGGTGCGTTTAAATTAAATAGTAGCAGAAGTCTACAAAATTGGGGGCTCAACCGGGATCTGGTGCCACAATCTTAGTGATACACTGCGGAATTTCTCGATGAAAATATCGGACGGTGATTCAAACAACGGTGAAGATTGATTGTACAATTGCGCGTTTACGGTGTTTATATAAAACGGTGCAAATTGATTATACAAGAAATAACCTGGTGTTATATGGTGTTCTAATAAGATTAAGTTCATGTGGAAGTTTTCTTGATACATAGGAGCTTGCTTAATCTATGGAAGTATATTACTTGTATTAAAAGATTTTATGTGCGAATTTAAGACAGTATTAACAAAACAAGTTTACAAGGTGAAAATTACGAAGTAAAATTTAAATTCATGTGACACAAATTACGGTGTTTTAAAGTCAAAACGATAAACGTGGTCGTGAATTTTAGGCAAATTGTGAGACTGTGCGGTTAATTGCTGTTATATTTTTACTACCAGTTGTGATAATAAACGATTTTATTTAATTTGGTAGTGAATCAATCAAGTACAGGGAAGGTGTGAAGTCCGTTATATTGTACAGTGAACACAAAAATATTGCAAATTACGATATTTGGATAATCTCAGTTTTACATAAAGATAATTTGTGTGAGTACATATTGATAATTTTATCACTCAATTGGTATAAGATATTGATTGGTACGTACAATATGGGTCGAAAGAGAAATAAAAATAAGACAAATGACAATGACGCTAGTGATTTTTGCGTTAAGATGATGAATATGATGAAGAGAGTAATGAATAATGAAGATACTATGGGTAGGGACAGCACTCATGTACAACCACATACTACAGCTAGTACTTTACAAGCACAGAGTGATGGTTTAGATTCCAGTCATACGTACGATGATAAAAAGAGGAGTTCGCGAGATGAAATGATTGAACAACTAAGGCGAGAAAATGAACACTTAAAAACAGTGCATCGGCTTCTCAATTGAACGATGTAGAACAGCAGTTGAAATCAAAAGATGAATTGATTAGAAAATTGAGGCGTGAAAATGAATCGATGAAAAATAAAGGCAATCATGATGCCACGGGTCCAAGAAAATCTATTGAATCAGAATCCAGTTCATCCTCTAGTGCAATCACACATACTATACCCCATCAAACCATTTCAATGTTTGGCTTCAAAGATGCTGAAGATTCACTTTGCAAATTTAGTGGTGATGACGATTACCTAATCCAGAAATTTATTATTGATGTTAGTGAAGCAGCCGAATGTTTAGGATGGTCAGATAAACAGAAACTTGTATATGCAAAGAGATTGCTATGTGGACCGGCCCAACAAAATTTGAGGATGACCAGTCAGATAGATTCTTGGGAAAAATTAGTCAAATTTCTTGAAGATGAATTTGGAAAGGATAC
The DNA here is from genome assembly GCA_958295665.1 of Tipula vernalis. Classification (NCBI taxonomy): domain Eukaryota; kingdom Metazoa; phylum Arthropoda; class Insecta; order Diptera; family Tipulidae; genus Tipula; species Tipula vernalis. The sequence goes on along the minus strand of OY282560.1, from coordinate 195,026,107 downwards.
AAATGAAGCACTCGTGCATAAAAAACTGATGGAAAGAAGAAAAAAAAGTAACGAAAGCCTCAAGGGCTACCTTATTTCGATGCGCGAAATTGGGGCAAGTGGTAATGTGTCAGATGAGGCCATAATACAATATTGTATAGACGGAATTATTGATTATGAACCTAACAAGGCCATTTTGTATGGTACATCAAATATGCATGATTTCAAAAAAAAAGCTAGGACTGTATGAAGAGATTAAGAAGAAAGCAAGCCAGCATAATAAATCCATCAGCGGTGTCAATACTTCTAGTTCAAAACCAGGTGAAAACACTACACCACAAAAGGCAAATGGGAATCGTCGATTTGGATTAAGATGTTTCGGTTGCGGTGAAATGAATCATGCAGGAAAAGATTGTCCACGAAAATCAGACGGTCCCAAGTGTTACAAATGTAACAAGTATGGTCACATTTCGAGAAATTGCCCAGCAGTAGAAGGTGCGAAGGTGTTAGCTGTGCATGAAAATCCAAATATTGAAGAAACTGATGTGCAAGTACTTTGTAACTTTTCGACACGGAAAGACGTTGTGAAAATTGAAATCAATGGAAGTGAATTGTTTGCTCTGGTGGATAGTGGCAGTGATATTAACATAATGGCATATAACAAATATAGGTATATTGGCACTCCTAAGCTTGATGAACATATTTTAACTTGCATTGCTGCTGGTCCTCAGAAAATTAATACTGTTGGTCGTTTTATCGCTAACGTGCTGATTGATGGTGAACAATATGAGACTATTTTTCATATTGTACAAGATTCGGTTTTACCTGTTGATGTCATAGTTGGTCGAGAGCTGATGAATCAAACTATAACAGTAATAACGCCCACGAGTATTACCATGAAGAAGTTCCCGCCTGAAGTCTGTCTAGTGCATAACACTGAGGTAGATCTGACGCATATTAATGATGATAATGTTAGCAACGAAGTAAACAAGAATGATTATTAATTACAATCCTAACAACAAAACTTTAAATTCTAATATCGAATTGAAACTAACCCTAAAAGACGAAAAACCCATAGCACAGAATCCCAGAAGACTATCTCCGATGGAACTTGTCATTGTCCGTAATCAAGTTAGTGAATGGTTAAATTAAGGTGTGATACAACCGAGTTCATCTGACTATGCGAGTCCGGTGGTGTTAACCAACAAAAAGGATGGATCGAAGAGGCTCTGCATAGACTATCGGAGATTAAATGAAGTTGTTGTGAAAGACAGATTTCCGCTCCCTCTGATTGAAGATGAGATCATTAAAATCCAGGGTGCCAAATATTTCACAACGCTTGACTTGCGTAACGGATTCTTTCATGTGCCTATTGCGAAAGATTCACAAAAGTATACTGCCTTTGTAACCCCCTTCGGACTTTATGAATTTTTGCGAGCTCCGTTTGGGTTATGCAATAGCCCAGCTGTCTTCATGCGATTTATAGTCAATATTTTTCGGGATCTGTGCACTAAGGGAGTAGTGTGTGTTTATTTAGACGATCTAATTGTACCTGCTAAGACTATTGAAGAGGCGTTGGAGAAGCTAAACTCAGTTTTGAGAGTATCAGAGCAGAATGGCCTGCACATAAAATGGAGTAAATGTCAATTTCTCCGACTATCAGTGGAATACCTCGGTTATCAAGTAGCTGGTGGCACTATTAAACCCTCAGAGGCAAAGACGCAGGCGATTCGAAAATTCAGTGTTCCAAAAAATTTAAAAAAACTACAAAGTTTTCTGGGACTTACAGGCTATTTCCGTAAATTTGTGGAAGGCTATGCCATGATAGTAAGGCCATTAACACATTTGCTATCGAAAGATGTCGAATTTCACTTTGGTCCAGAACAGGCGACATCATTTGAGAAAATCAAAGAATTATTAGTCAATCATCCCGTTTTGAAGATTTATTGTATGGAAGCGGAAACAGAACTCCATACAGATGCTTGTAAGTTTGGTCTCGGTGCTATACTGCTTCAAAAATCGGTTGATGATCAGCAATTCCATCCAGTATATTACTTCTCGAAAAAAACAACATCTTGTCAAGAACGATATTGTAGTTACGAGTTGGAAGTCTTGGCGATTGTCACAGCATTAAAAAAATTCAGAGTGTATTTGCTGGGTCTAAATTTTAAGATCGTCACGGATTGTGCAGCGTTCAAAGGAACAATGGAGCGCAGAGAATTGACGTCTCGAATTGCCGGGTGGGCAATGCATCTCCAGGAATTTGATTATGTGTTGGAGCATCGTGCTGGAAGCCGGATGCGCCATGTAGATGCTCTAAGTCGAGAACCAATCGTATTGCTAGTCAAAAATAATGTGTTGAATAGAGTGAAAGCGGCTCAGAAAGATGATCTTGAATTGAAGACAATTTTCAAACTGCTCGAGGACGTTGAGTATGATAACTATGTTACTAACCGTGATTGCTTATTTAAGGTGGAGAATGGTGTTTCGCTTTTGGTGGTTCCGAAGAAAATGCAGATGGAAGTCATCAAAATGTGTCATGACCAGGGTCATTTTGCTGTTAAAAAAACGCAAGAACTGGTGGGTCGGCAGTACTATATCCCCAAACTGGTTCAGAAGATTAAGACGTGCATAATGAATTGTATTAAATGTATAATGGCGGAACGCAAGTCGGGGCGACAAGAGGGATTCTTGAATCCCTTGCCGAAAGGTGATTTACCATTGGTCACATACCACTTAGATCATCTTGGGAGTTTAGTGGCTACAAAGAAACAGTATCGCTACATATTTTGTATTGTAGATGGTTTCTCCAAATTTGTGTGGTTGTATCCCACTAAAACTCTTTCAGCGAAAGAAGTAATTCAGAAAATGGAGTTGCAGAAAGCCATTTTTGGAAATCCAAAAATCATTGTTGCTGATCGTGGAGGTGCTTTCCGCTCTACTGAATTTCTGGAGTATTGTGATTCGCAACAAATCAGTTTACGAGCAATAACTACGGGAATGCCTACGGGCAACGGTCAAGTCGAGCGTATATTCCGAATTGTTATACCAGCTTTAACAAAACTTGCTCTTGAAGATGCTGATAATTGGTATAAACATATTGATAAGTTGCAACGGTACCTTAACAATACATATCAACGTAGTATTGGAATGTCACCTTTCGAGTTGCTGGTGGGTACTAAAATGCGCTGTCCAGAAGATATAAAGATGAAAGAAGCTATCGAAGAAGAGTTGGCCAAGGATTTCAATCGGGAGCGGCAGAGTCTGAGGGATGAAGCAAAACAAAATATTCAGAAGGTTCAAGACGAGAATAAGCGGACATTCAACAAGCGTCGAAAAAAACTACACAAATATAAGGTCGGTGACTTGGTGATGATTAAGCGTATTCAATTCAGTGGAGGCAACAAGATTCAAACTAAATTTCTAGGTCCCTATGATGTATTAAAGGTGAATGGAAACGACCGATACGACGTTAACAAGGTTGGTCAAACAGAGGGTCCTATATTGACTTCTACTAGTGCCGAGAATATGAAACCTTATTATGTTGGGTTGTCCGACGATGATTATGAAGACGATTCTGAAGATGATGTTGATGCAGTTCGCGATGAGACAAACAATACTGATGTCATCCGGGCCGGATAACATAGCAGGATGGCCGTGTAGAAAGAGAAGAGAACAAAAATAATAAAATAAAAATAAAAAAAGCTATAGAGCCAAGCGTAATTTATTATTTAATTATTGAGTCAGTAGTAAAAAGTCAATTACGTGAATCACATTTCATTATATAAATAAATTGTTTTGTTTAAATCTTAAATTCCTGGTGCGTTTAAATTAAATAGTAGCAGAAGTCTACATATATATATATATATATATATATATATATATATATATATATATATATATATATATATATATATATATATATATATATATATATATATATATATATATATATATATATATATATATATATATATATATATATATATATATATATATATATATATATATATATATATATATATATATATATATATATATATATATATATATATATATATATATATATATATATATATATATATATATATATATATATATATATATATATATATATATATATATATATATATATATATATATATATATATATATATATATATATATATATATATATATATATATATATATATATATATATATATATATATATATATATATATATATATATATATATATATATATATATATATATATATATATATATATATATATATATATATATATATATATATATATATATATATATATATATATATATATATATATATATATATATATATATATATATATATATATATATATATATATATATATATATATATATATATATATATATATATATATATATATATATATATATATATATATATATATATATATATATATATATATATATATATATATATATATATATATATATATATATATATATATATATATATATATATATATATATATATATATATATATATATATATATATATATATATATATATATATATATATATATATATATATATATATATATATATATATATATATATATATATATATATATATATATATATATATGTATATATATAATGGAAAAAATGTTAAAGTAGTTCCAACGTAAGATTCATACTATCGATATTTAAAGTAACATACTTGCAACAAATGAGGTATCGATTTCAACTAATATACAATTGAAATCACATACATTTTTATTATAAATTATAGTTTTATTAATTATTAATCGGGAACTTTTTAACCAAATAAAACAAAACAAAAAATATAGCTATTTAGTCTCAGTTTGTTTTCAATTAACTGCCTTTTTATTTCTCACTTAACATTAAATTAAATTTTACTAATATGTATATAAAATCGTCATAATAACTAAATATTTTAGTTAAATTTTTTTTATTTCTAATTTTTTATTAGTTTTTCTTTAATTGTTGTCTTAAAGAAATTATGGACGGCTGGTTTTTGTCATATATTGCTTTTGTATTGTAAAAATAATTTTGGAAAAATATCCAAATATATTGGGATTGAATAGAATATTGTTTATGGGATTGAATATGATATTGGTTCCAACCCGTAATTAATAATAATGGTTGAATTGATTTGTTACACGATAGTTGTAGTAGCAATTTTTCTTCCAGTTCCTCTGCTGTTACACCAATTAGTATGAAACTTTGTTGGAAGTGTTTCACACTATACTTTACAATCTTTTTTTTTTTTGTTTCCTATAACTTTAATTTCCTTTACTGTTAGTGGTATTATACGAGTATGATGTAATAAGTGGTTGATCGCCGCTTTGTAACCATCTGGAACAAAATAAATAAGATAAAGTCAGTTTCATACAGGATTCAAAATTCTGATAAGTTAAAGTTAATCGAAAAGTTTTAATAATTTTACTTACTATCAATAATACGATCCCTCTCACTAAATATATTTAAAAGTTGTGGTCTCCAGGTTCTTTGATTTTTTCGGTAAGTATTGGTAGAATTTTGATGGAGAAATTATCAAACTAATTTTCAATGGATTGTGCGCTGTTGAAAGATGCTTTGAAATGAATTTCAATCTGTTGAAAGAATTTTGTATTTAAATAAATAAGGGTATTAGTATATACCTTAATACTTCTGCTTATAAAAATGTGTCTACTTACCAATTTGTAACCTAGTGGGCTTTCATAACGGTGCCGTTTCTCCAATATTTGAGCTGTGCTGTTGCTGCCTTTAATTTCAGTAAATCTATTTTTTAATTAAAATTTCTGGTACCTACTCCAATAAAAGTTAACACATTTTTAATTTCAACACTAGGTAGTATCTATTTCCATATTTTTAATTTCAGTTTAACCTTTCTGTAGCATGAGCACAATTTAATTTAATTAGATCGCTATACAAATACAATTAGATGGTTTTTTGTTATAAAGAAACAAAAAAATTGTAAATTTGACAAAAGTACAGTGATAGATTATACAAATACTTGTAAGAAACACAAAAACATAGATAATTTATTGTTAATTATACAAAACACTTGTAAAATCTACAATTTGTTGTACTATTTACAAAAAAATTGTATTATAACGGTATTTTAGGCGCGTTGTTCCGAAGCCTGGAGCGATTACGTAATGTATATTCTACAAGATAAAAGAAAAAATGTTCTTTTTTATTTAATTACATATAAAGCATTGTAGTAAATGCACATAATAAGGATTTATGTGTAGGATTGGCGTGCCCAAAATACCGATAAAATACAATTTTTTTAATAAATTGTATACCGAACAATAAAAACCGAACAATAACAAACTTACAATTTGTAAATTTTACAACTGGGTTTTGTTTAATGTACTATAAATTAGCTATATTTCTGTGTTTATTGCCATTATTTTTTTCAATTTACTGTACTTTTGTAAAATATACATATTATGTATAAAATAAATATGTATATTCAACTAAATGGTTTGATGCAACGAATCTCTGTCTCAAATTTGAAAACTTAGCTGACAAAGTGCGACGAGAAAAACAGAGATAAATTGAAATATAAAAACTAGACTTGTTTGATTTTCTGTTCAGATACAAATGTCTGGGACCTTCAATTTCTTATAAAATTTTGGAAAACTGGTAACAAACGAATCTCTTTCAAATTTTATTAAAATCATTTCATAATAAATCCGTTTGTTTTCTCAAATAAATATAAGCTATTCCTTTCCAGCTATTTCATTCCTTAAACCTTCTAAGTAAAGTGTCACTTCCTATAGGTTGAGTTCCGGGTCACAAACAGCGAACTTTTACAAAACCATATTTCTCGTTAAACCTGAAGTTCGGCAATTGTAATGACTCTACACTTCAAGGAAATTTTTGGGTTCAAATTTTCCTTAATTCTTTTAAATAACAAAAATTTAATTGATTCAAAGAGGATTAGTTGTCAATAGGAAAGGCTACTAAAATTATACTATTAATAAAAATTTCATCAGAGAAGAGATATTATGCGTTTCAATTAATAATGCATTAAGATTTCTCAATTTTTAAACAAAATTTTACAAACGTTTTTTTGTTTTTTTGAAAATTATCAAATTAAAATTTAAAAAAATTGTTCAATATTATTTTTAACAAAGAGTATTGTCACTTTAATCTTAATATTTGTACATTTTATAAAATTTTTTAAATGTTATTTGTCAAATCAACATAATAAAATAGAGTTTCTTTATAAATTTTAAAAATTTACCTTATTTACAAAAGAATAAAATTTAAAAATATTTACAAGGCGGTTGTAAAAATTAATGGTTATTTTTTATATTTTACTTATACTTTTGTTTAATTTATTATTTTTTCAAGGTTGATTTTACAAAAACCAGTTAAATTTGACATAAAATGTTTGTAGTGTTTGTTCGAAAGTTACTGTTAAATTTACAACAAAATTTGATAATTTAACAAATTTTTAGTTAATTAAACAATAAATTTGTTAAATAAATAAATATTCCAATTCAACTGACAATTTTTTGTAAAATGTGTAAATTTTAGTTGTACGCAGTTTTACAGATAAAAATTGTCAATTTTACTTACAATTTTTTTTGAGTGAATCTGCCTTTTATTCTATCAATCCCGTAATACCGTATTTACATAAAAACACCGTATGTCCAATACAATAGTACAATATACCACAATATTGAATATAATATTTTTACATATACGATAACTTTGCCCCTTTAGAAAAAATTACTACGTCTAATCTATTCTAATTCTCATACCTCAATTTTTATGTTTCAAATTTTATAATTCAATTAGTAAGACTAGGTATGTATTTTAAGTTTAACAATGTAGTGTAACAGCGCATAACTGCGCCGTCACACTATTTTTGTATGTGGTGTACTTCGCCTGAATGACCAGCAAACAGTGCATTTAAGCTTTAATAAGGCAGACCAATAATCAATAGATAGGGCAGATCAATAATGAAAAACACAAACGAATGGTTAAATGGTTTGCTAATAGATGCTGCTCGTTGATGTTGTTATTGTGATCTGGAAATTACAAATTTTTTCAGAAAAATCAACCAATGAAAATAGAACGCGCGAAACTATGTTTTTTTTGGTGGGGTCGAAAAAAAATTATATAAGCGGACAGGTTGTGATTTTTCGGAGTTGAATAGAAGTTTTGGAGATTGAAAGATCATTAGTTTTGGTTTATATTCAAAAACCAATTTTTTTGTTTTTTTGAGTGAGAAGTGAAAGGAAGAAAGAGTCCTTTTCAAAGAAATTTAAATCAAAAGTGTAGATTTTTTTTAAATATTAAAGATTTAAGTTTTGAAATTTGATTTTGAAAATTGCTGAAAAAAAAAGAAATAATTGCGTGCCAATATTATTTTTTGTTTTTGTATTATGATTAATTTTAATTAAAACTAAAAACTGAGATTTGTGAGTAATAAAAAAAAAAAAAAAAAAAAAGGAAAAACCAGAACAAGCCAGAAAAGTCTGGAAATTTATCAAGAAAAACAATAAGCAAGTGTGATTGTGTTGTGTGTCGTGCTCGTGATAGTGAAATTTTAAGAAGACAAAGAAACGAGAAACGAAAATAAACAACAGTGTCAGAAAAAAAACAGAAAAGAAAATTCGGGAAAATCCTGAAAAATCTGAACTTGTGAAAGTGAATTTTTTTTTTTTGAAAAATTAAACTAATAAATAGTTGGTTGATAATAAAGACTAGAAAAAAAAAACTGAAAAGAAAAAAAAACTGAAAAGAAAAAAAGTGCTAATAGTGAGGCGGACAGGTACTAATAAATAGTTGGTTAATACTAGAATAATATAATATAAAGACTAGAAAAAAAAACTGAAAAGAAAAAAAACTGAAAAGAAAAAAAAACTGAAAAGAAAAAAAACTGAAAAGAAAAAAAAAGTGCTAATAGTGAGGCGGACAGGTGGTTGTTTTTCTTTTTGCTTGAGGAACACGAAAATTCTAATCAAGCTGTTAGTAAGCAGTAGTAAAAGTTAAATTAAAAAGAAACATTTTAACCAGTTAGTTGACCAGTGATCGCATTAATATAGCGAATTATAAAAATTTATACAAAATTATGTGTGCGCGCACCTGAATGACGACTTGTCAATAATCATCTTCATCAACAAGTTCAACACAGGCGCAACTACAGTGTTTTTTTTTGCTAATTTTCTTTATATACATTGATTTTTTTTTGATTTTTTTTATATTTAATTTTCTTAGAACAATTACAATTATACTGTAAATTCTGGTGTAGGGTAGTATTAAGCGTAATTAGGTTAGTTTAAGTTTATCTAAATCATTTGTTCGCCCAAATTATTTCTTTGATTTTTTTTTAGTTCTGAAATTCACTTTTGTTAATTTGAATTGTCGATAAAATTTGAAATGGTGTTTTTTTTTTTACTTTCTTCTCATATCGATAAAATATGCCATAATGAGAAATTGAGTTTACAACTGATTGGATGAATTAGGGGCAGGGTAAGTGTCCGAATAGGTAGGTATTCAGAATCATCCTTGCCCGCGGTTAAACCTGATTCACGTATACTCTTAAATCCCCCCGCCAATAACCCTGATGCATAGCCGGTAACAACCGCGTAAGAGTCCCTGCGTGAATCCAATTTACTGTTAGCACGATGCATGATTTGGAGGATAATTTTTGTAGTTTTTTTTAAAATGATTTTTAATATGTTTCGGAGATTGTAAGATGATTCAATCCAGTTTCGGACTGATGAGCTTATGATTATGAAAAAATCAGTCTTCTCATCAGGCCGCGGCGACTGGACTAGTTATACCACAATTTACATTCTATATATACAGAATGTGCTGTGCTTTAAGTACTAGCGAATCGTACTAATACAGATGAATTCTCTAACAATTTTTTTCTTCGAAACATATTAAAAATCATTTAATTAAATAAATAGAATTATGTCTATTAGTCGGTTTCGTTGAATTACTGTTCGTAAATACTAATACACTTCTTGTGTTAATCGAAACACAATTAAAATGGTCTAACCACCGGTAGCATATTAGAAATTACATGAATTAATTAACATTCAACAAAAAAAAAATTAATAAAAAGTAAAAGTTTTCTTTTGTTTTGGGTAAAGTAACTTTAATTTATTTTTGTGTTAAAATTTTTGACTTGGATATCCTCCAGACCATGCAAAGTGTTACAGTAGGTAAATATGTATAAAAAAAATTAATCAAATTCGGAAAATGTAAACCGTTTCGGAGCCTTTCGTGATCGTTTTGATTTGCGTAAAGAAATTGATTCGGAACTTGCTTGTGAGTCAGAAACTTCCGATTGTTCCTCATAACTACTTTCCTCATCCGTTTCCCCAACAATGTCACACTTATCATTCGAGCTACCTACATTCAAATTTACAAATCTTTTTTGTAGTTTAGATTAGTTTTCCTTATGTGTTTTCTTATACAATCATTAATTTTAATTAAATATGTTAATGAACTTATAATTTTCATAATTTTAGCCGGTATCCAACGAACAAAATTTTTAAAATTACTTCGATACATTACTACTTCTTTTTCTTCAAATTTATTTTTATAACGCGTCTTTTTCATTTTTGGTTAAATTTTGTTTGTCAGATACTGGTATTTCATGTTTATTTTTCTCTTCCAAATCAAAATTTATTTTCTTCTTTTCATTTAAATAATCTAATAATGTTTCCGCGGAATAAGCTGACGGTGAATTGCGTTAATAAATTGAAAATTTTCTAATTTTATCGGCCAATGACATATCATTTTTTTCGACACAATATCTTTTGAATATTCTTTTTACCGATTGGACGTTTCTCTCCGCCAAACCATTCGACTGGGGGTGATAGGACGGCGTCTTAGTAAATTTTATACCATGTATTTTACAAAAATTTTTTAATTCATATGACGCGAAAGGTGGAACGTTATCTGACACCACTAGCGAGGGTAAACCTAGAAAACAAAAAAAAATCCATTAACTTGTTCACAACTGTCTTACAACTTGTTGACGGTATGACTACTATATCTACGTATCGACTGTAAGCATCAACTATTAATAAAAATGTTTTGCCAAAACTTTAATAAAAATCGATATGGATTCTTGACGATGTCTTTTGGTACATTTTGTGTTTTTTTACATACGTCACAACTTTGTGATTCATTCTCAATGTCCAAATCGCAATTTGGCCACCACGCATATGATCGAACGATTTGCTTCATTCAAACTATCCTCGTAAGATTTTCATGTAGCAACTTAAGTACTGATTTTCTCATGCTAGTGGGAATAACTATTCGATGTAAGTAAAACAAATTTCCATTTTCAATTGCTAAATTATTTCTTTTTTTAAAGAATGGTACAATATCATCCGATACCTGATTTGGCCAACCCTTATGAACATAGTCACGAACTTTACCAAAGATTGGATCGTCGCCTAGACTTTGACGAATGACTTTTTCGTCAATCAATGAATCGTTCGAGAAATTGAAATAGTTTATCGATCCGGACTGTACATCCGTTCCATTTGACAATGGTAATCTAAATTATAATCATAAGTCGACAATATGATGGCCCAGCGCTGTAACCTCGCACATGCCACTGCCGAATTTCTTTTGCTTGGTCCAAAAATTTCTCTAAGCTCTTGAGCATCAGTGTTAATCTCGAAGCTTTGGCCAAAAAGATATTTATGGAATTTTTGCATTGCAAAAATAATTGCTAATGCCTCCCGATGTAGCTGCGACGATAAATTTGGAATAAATCGTCCATAGTAATTTAAAAGTCCTAGTTATGCTTGAAGTTGAGTTACATTTTCAGGTTCAAGGGCATCAACTAAAGCTTTTACTTTTTCAAAATTTGGACTTATGCTATCTTCAGTAATTGTGTGACCTAGATATTTTACAGATGTTTTGAGAAATTTACAATTGTCCAGATTTACCCGAATTCGGTGCTTATTCAGTCTTTCTAAGACTGAAAATAGCTTTGCCTTACAGTCATTAATGTTTGCAGCTCCGATCAAAATATCGTCAAGATAAGCAAACACGCCATCCAACCGGACTATTATCCGACTCATTACCGATTGGAAAATGGACGGCGCACTGGCGACGTCAAATGCTAATCTATTATAACAAAATAGACAACGGTGGGTATTGATTATAAGTAACTCTTGAGACTCCTGTGAGATGGCTAACTGTTGGTAGGCACCCGTTAAATCTATGACACAAAAATATCGACAACCTGCCAAACTAGCAAAGATGTCGTCTGTACGGGGTAGTGGGTAGTGCTCCATTTGTCTACACTGATTGATGTGACCTTACAATCGACACAGATACGTAGACTACCATCGGCTTTAGGTACGATCACTATTGGACTCGCCCATCTACTATGCCTCACTGGTTTTAAAATTTCCTCTTCACATAAACGGTCCAATGCAACATTTACTCTATCGACTAATTTATATCGAGCCTTATAAGCACAGTGAAATATTTGAGTCTGGTCCGGTTTTAAGACAATATCCGCCGTATACCCCTCAATCGGATAACTTAGAGACGATTCAAAAATTCTCGGAAATTAACTTTTTATTTTCGAATTTAATTGATTGACATTTAACGTAGCTAATTTAGACTGTTCGAAAAAATCAATAGAAAAATTTAAAAATTCACCTCTTCATGTTCGAAATGGTACGTCCAACCAATTTCGTCCCATTAATGCCCGAAATGACCTGTCACTGTCGATAACCACGATGCGTAATTGATGCTGAAAACCACGGAAACCCACTCGTACTTCTTTTCTTCCTCGAAATCCATTTGACGACCTTCGACTTCACAATTTATAATAACGGACTCGATTGGTGCTTCTAAACTGTTTATAGTGTTGACGGTTTTTTGACGACATACTTTGGACGTGTGACCCATCTCTTTTCTTGAATTCCTGATCTTTGGTAAACTTTCTTTTCATCCACTGCAGACGTTGAAGAGCGCGGTTATATAAGTTTTCGAGGAATATGTGATCTATTTTAAACGGCAAGCTAACTACTAATCGACCTTCGTTATTGCGTGACGTGTGTTGGTTGGAGTGATTTTCACAAAATATTTCTTCAACCGACAGGATTGGTCTTGACTGGACCCCCTCGAGCTCCCAGAACTTCATAAAAGTAATAATAAAGCGTTACCTTTAAAAGATAAAAAGATTCCGAAAATATGTCTGAAAGATTGATAAAATTATAGACACCAAGTGCTTTGTTCTTTCGGAAAATGTGAAGTATGTCGATTTTCACCTATAAATACAACAATCAAATTTAAATTCTTGCCTTCCAATTTACTATAAAGTGCGGCATAGCTCAACAAGGAATCTGCAGCAGTAAATTGTTTGTCAGTTTCGTTTCATTTGAATACGATACATTGGTCAGTTTTTAGCAGTAACATACAATTTTGGAAATTTGGTATGTATTTCATAATCTGTAATAAGAGTAACTGGAAAATTATGTTATGGTGCATCACATTTTTTACTCAAAAGTTTAATTCAGTTTCGCAAACAAAAAAATGAAATTTAAAACCCGTCTGTATTTAATGTATGAATATGCCAGCTTAAATTTGTTGTACATACATACATACAATGTACACGGTACATTATACTTGTTGCATAACAGAGATATGAGAAATATTTCATTTGTCTGTTAACATAAAATCGCCTTAAGGTAAACAGGAAAATCAATAACGATATTACGATACACTACTAACATATTTCAATTTTATATATGCATTCTTTATTACAAATGGAAGTTCTCCACAGATAAAATAACAATGACAAAAAAAAAATCTCCGGAAAGTACCGAAACATTTGTTAAATTGCAATAAAAAACGTTCTGGGCATCCCTACTAACACACAACATGCAGGTAAAACAAATAATAATAATTTTATTAGACATGAAGCTCAAATACGAACTTATTTCAATTTATTGTAGATTCCATCTGCTGTATATAAAACGAGTGGAAATATTCAACTTGCTATAAATTACTTTAAATTCGTGTACGAAGTCCATATTAGCCACAAAATAATTTTAAGATAGTAAATAATTTATTACTTCTGTCGGTTGTTCGACTCACTCAATTGTATGATGTATGTGCTGGCAACAGCTGCAAGCAATTGTTGTTTTATTATCATACTGTTTAACTTTATAACTTTTGGGATTTTTTTATTTCTTTAAATATTGGAGCAATCAGTTAGTTATTCAACTTTATATTATCATTTAAGAAGACACAATAATAACAAAAACAAAAACTAATATTAAACAGATGATAAAGTTTTATCCAAAATTATATTTTAAAAAATACGATATCAGTCAAATTTGTCTTCTTTGTCCCTGCATCTACTATTTATGTATATTATTTCCCAGGAGTGAGGGATGATAAAAACACAAATAATTTTTCGATTTTATCATTCAGTTTTTTTTATAAAATAGTGGGACTGTGGACGATTGCACAATTATATTGACGCAGAATCGCTATCTTTTTTTCTGTACAATTTTATTTCAACTGGTTTCGATTCGTACGGTATTCCCCGAAAAATTGTTAATACCTCCATGGTACCTTCCCACGTCGCTTCACGTTGACACATGCCATTGCACAACAAATTTCATTAAAAACAGTTTTTTCGCTAAATTTCTTTTCAAATATTTTTTATGATATCGCTCATCTCGTAAATGATTCATACCATATATCCATAAAATAATTTTGTCAATATTTTGACAACTACTATATAATAAGAATAGTTTTAAAGTCAGCTTGGTTTTTGTAAACAGCTGTAAAAACTGTTAGGTTTGTTTTAATTTAAATAAAATGCGAAATGTGTAATGATACAACTTAACTTTATTTATTAGATTTAAATATAATGTAGGTACCTGAGTTAACTGAGTTTAATGTTACCGAATAAGAGGAGATAGTAAGTTAATATAGTAAACAATAAAATAAGAAAATTAAGAATGAGCGATGATTGTACATGATTCTATATCCCTCCCGTTTAATTTTGGTTGCGGCAGGCGCAAATCTGACCACCGGTTTCCTCACTTTTTCGGAACGTCTCGGCATCTCCCTTGTTGTGTGATCGCCTTCACCATGAGGTACATCAACTTGCCCACTACCCGTAGAATCTTCGATCTGCCCTCTAAAATTAGAACGATTAACAAGTATATCAATATGTTTTCCTGATTGATCGGCCGATGATGCAGGATGCCTGTTCTCTGATTACAGTGGTTTTTCCTTCTTAGGTTGTCGAATCTGGTTCTGATGTCTCTTCCATAAACCACGATCTGTCTTCACTAAGTAGATCATTTTACCAAGAATTTTTGCAATTTCTCCAGGCACCCATCTAGGACCTCTTGAGTAGTTTTTTGTGAACACTTTCTGTTCTATTTGAAATTTAGATTCCCCGACTTTATCCAACCCGACATTTAGAGAAAGTAGAGACAAGACGGTTTTCGGCTGTCGGCCGTGAAGAAGCACTACTTTAGTTTTCCCATTTAGAGTAGGCGATGGTGTAGTACGGTAGGAGACCAGAAACTTGGTCAACGCTTCATCAGAAATTTTGGTAGTGGTTAGGATTTTCTCCATTGATCTCTTGAATGTTCAAAATGTTCTTTCCGCTTGCCCATTCGATGCTGGATGAAAAGGAGCCGTCGTCATATGTTGTATTCCGTTGACCTCACAGAATTTCTTGAACTCCCCGGAAACAAACTGTGGTCCATTGTCCATTACAATAGTATCAGGGATGCCTTTAATCCCCAAAATTAATGGTAGTGATCGAATTGTCTGAACTGCGGTGGTACTCCTCATTCTTGTAATGTAAAAAGATTTTGAATAAGCGTCGACGCAAATGAGCCACATATTATCGGTGAATGGACCGGCAAAGTCTAAATGAACTCGTTACCTAGGCTTCGTTGGAGCAGGCCAAGCTGCAAATTTCCTCTTTGGGTCGGCCTGTAAACCTTGGCAAACCTCGCAATGCACTAACAGCTTTTCTATGTCTCTGTCTATATTTGGCCACCAACAGTAACGTCTTGCGATTTGTTTCATTCGAACTGTACCCCAATGGCATTCATGCAGAATGTTAAGCACCCTTGCCCAGAGTTCTGTTAGGATAACCACTCGGACATACTCCGTATGTAGCAACAACGTACCCTTACGGACTGTGAGACTAGTCCGTCTTCGAAAATATGCCATTATATATTCATTAATCTCCGCATACCTTGGCTAAGAACATTGTACATACTTTACAACTCTGCTTAGATGTGGATGAAAAATTTGCACCAATGATAGGTTATCTATGAAAAGTTCAAAATGCCTACCATATAGGTATTTGTTAAATTTTGTACAGCCGAAAACAATTGACAAAGCTTCCTTTTCAATTTGGCTGTATGCTTTTTGGTAATCAGCCAACGTCTTTGAAGCGAACGCGATTGGATGTTTTGATCCATCAGGGTATCGGTGCGAAATCACTGCACCAATTCCATAACTCGAAGCATCTGTTGCCAGCAACACAGGGTAGTCATCTCGAAAGTGAACTAACTTAGCCGCATCTATTATTTGACTCTTTATTGCTTGAAAAGCTTCTTCTTGAGCTCGACCTCATTCGAAAGGAACGTCTTTCCGTCTCAATTTATTCAACATCGCTGAAATCTGTGAAAAATTAATAACAAATTTGTTATAATAGTTGCATTTACCCATAAACGCTTCCAATTGTTTGAAATCGCGCGGTTGTGGTAAATCTCGAATTGCACTCAATCTAGAATCGGCTGGACGGATCCCTGCGGCATCAATTATGTGTCCAAGGTATTCGACTTCTGATTGGAAAAATTTACTTTTGTTTAAATTGCACCTTAGGTTGAACTTATGTAATCGTTGAAAAACAGATTCTAGATTACGTAGATGATGCTCTTCGTTTGTGCCGTGATGATGATGTCCTCTAGGTAACTACCGCAATGTGTCAATCCCGCAATCACTTGTTCTATCAGACGCTGGAATATAGTCTGAGGGGAGGGGGGGGGGTATTGATCACCATCAACTGCTTCGATTTCTCGTCCAGCTCGATTTGGAAATATATATCCGACAGGTCGATCTCCGAAAAATGTTTCCCATTCTGTAATTTATGGAACAACTCTTCTGCTCTTGGAATAGGAAATCGCTATACTTCTATTTGTGGATTAACGGTTGCCTTGAAGTTCCCACAGATGCGTATTGACCCATTGGCTTTTGTAGTAACTACTGTCGGTGTCGCCCATCGGCTAAATTGTACTGGCTTGATGACTTCCTGAGATTAAAGTCTTTCGATCTCGTTCTTTACTTCTGCAAGTAGAGCAAATGTAATCGGGCGTGGTTTAAAAAACTTGGGCGTAATAGACTCAAATTTTTTGCACATTTTTTGAATAAGAGCTTGATTATTGGAATCGGAACTGGAACTAACCGCTGAAACTGCTGCAGATTTTTGTATCAGATCAAAATTAAACGCGACAAACCAATCCATTCCTAGAATTTTCGATCCATCCTGACTATTTGTAACCAGGAGCGATAACATGTATTTATTACCGTCGTATTCGACATTTACGACGAGAATACCTTTAACCGGTACTTGTGTATTTCCATATGCTCGTAACCTCTGCTTTGATTGACACACTGGTGGTTCTGATAGCTGCTTGTCCCCCTTTAGACTAACCATTGAACACGTTGCACCAGTATCCACTTGAAAGTCTAACTGTTTGCCGTTTACGCAAATCCTAATTAAGAGTTTCCTCTTTTTCCGTAAAATAGAATCCGGTACTGGATACCACACAGTCGGGTGATTCTGACAATTCCAGTGCCGTTGGCTAAAACATCCTGGATATGATTTATTCGTCTTTTAATTGAACCGGTTTGTTAGCTGTCCACGATTTCGACCTATTGAACGGCCTCGATTATGATAACTGAATTTCTCAACGGTGTTTACCATATTTGGATGTAGGTCGTGTTTTATTTCTTTGATCACCTTAATTGATTTTTGTGTGGATTCATATGTTTCCGCAAGGACTAAAACTTTGGCTAAGATGTGATCTTCTAATTGAAATGCCGCTATGCGAACTGAGTCGTGCGGCGTATGAAGAATAATCATATCATGAATCTCATTATCGACGAAAGATTCGTCGCATCTGTAATCGCAATTTTGCGCAGCACCCCGTAAATCACCTATCCACGATGCGTAATATTGATTTGGTTTCATCACTACTTGCCGAAATTTTAACCGCGAAGCAAGCACATGTGTTTTGTCCTTGTAGTGGTTTTTAAGGGGACATTACACCTTCAAATTTTAAAAAATGAAATTTTTTCAAACATTCTTTTTAATGGAATAAAAAGAGATATCTTAATGAAACTTTCCATGGACATTTTATTTAAGTCAAAGCATACACAAAAAATTTTTTTAGATTTTTTTCCGCCCCTTGTCGTCTGCTACGGTCATTTTCCAAAAAGACCGAAAATTCGCGGCGTGCATCAGAACTGCTCTCCGAAACGTCTGAAAAAAAAAAAAAAGGGGTTTTATTCAGCATTAAATCGCCCTTGGAATGAACTAGAAGGAAGAAAATGGTCTAAAAAATAACAAAATGGAGGCATTTTTTCGAAAATAGAGCTTTTTTGTCCCCGGCAATTTGTTGTAACTCAAAAAATTGAAAGCCGATTTTCCCTTCCGTAGTTCATTCTGAGCAGAAATATTTGTAGATCAACGTGTTAAAATTTTAGAACGATTGGATAAGTAGTTTTTTCTCAATTCTTGCACGCCAACTTGAAAAACGTCATTTCGAGATAATCGAGTTTAAAGTACAGCGAAGTAGACCAAAACCGTAGAAAAAAGACTTTGACGCGCTCCGTAATAAATACAATAAAAATTTTTTTGTTGACATTTTCATGTTTATATTGTTAAAATCCTGTTCTAAAACGTTTATTCTAACATATTCGATCATAAAAAAAATTTCGATTTTTTAAAAATCTGAAGGTGTAATGTCCCCTTAATTTATCCACAAGGCCATCGAACGATTTTTCCTCAAGCTTTTGATCACCGAAAATATTTTTCATGAGTTCGTATACACTTGTACCAATCCACGACAAAAATTATGCTCGCTTTATATCATCAGTTTCAACTCTATATGTAATAAAATACTGTTGTAAATGCATAACATAACTGTCGAATGTTTCTTTACGTTCATCGAAATTACGAAACTGTGGCACTGCATTATCGGTTTGTGATATACCTGCTTTTTTTTCTAGCCAACTATCCATCCACTCTTGTTGTGCCTTTAGCATACTCTACATCCACTTTTCATTTGACTTTAATAATTCGTCCATTGCCATTATTAATTGTCAAACACCCTCGAGAATCAACTTAATTAATTACGAATTTTAACTTATTTCAAAACTTATCACTGCACTATTGAACCAATTTCCTCGTCGCCAAATGTTGAGTTTGTTTTAATTTAAATAAAATGCGAAATGTGTAATGATACAACTCAACTTTATTTATTAGATTTAAATATAATGCCGGTCCAACTTCAACTGGGTTTAATGTTATCGAATAAGAGGAAATAATTAGTTAATACAGTAAACCTTTTCTTAATAAGAAAATTAAGAATGACCGGTTATTGTATACAATGGTATTTGTGTTGTATAAATGATATTAATGATGAAGGTGAGTTTATACCGAAATTGATTGTACATGATTCTACAAAAACTGTCCGTGTTTTTTCCTGCTTATATAAAGCAAACAAATCTCCATGAGTTAAGCCAATGAAATGGAATGATAGGAATGACACAAATAAGGCCCCAACTTTCCGTCTGTGGGAAAAAGGTATCAAGGGTATAGAATATGATCCGAAATCACACGACATATTCGGTTGTGAACTCGGTAGAGTGCGGCCAGGTGGGTTTTCGGAGCGCCGGCCCGGATATGTGAATTATATTCCAATCTGGGGCTGAAATATAAATTCTTTATGAGATTTTAATATTTTTTGAGATTATTGTAGATTTTTAATATTAGTCAAGTTTGGAGCTAGAAGTTCAATTCAGTATATTACTGGGTTACATGATCTAACAAAGGCTATATTTTCGAAATTCTAGATTTTGAGGTTAACATTTTTATTTTTTATTCGTGTACTAATATCACTGTAAGGATTTTATTCTGTCTCAGACTATTTGTTAGAAATTTGACAAAGGAATAATAAGAAAATGACAAAACCAAAGTAATTGTATTTTAATATAAAAAATATGAACGGCTGAAACCCCATGAGGTGGTCATAATTTTGGTCTTGATTAATTCACCTCCCAAGGCAATCCCGAAATAAATCTTTTGAGTCAATCTTTAGATCAACCTCCAATACAGTATAGAAATTAACCTCCGTCTCAGTCGTAACATAATTCTAAACACAATCACCAAATTAACCGCCAACCAAACCCGCAAATCAATCACCAAACCAACCCTAAATAAACTTTCAAATCAACCCTTAACCTAACTTCAAATCAACTCTTAAATAATTCCTTAAACCGAACAATTCACTTAACCTCAATGCAGGCTAACTAAATCCTAACTCAACTTAACCCACCATACATCACCATCATACCATCATACCACCAAACCAACGTACAATCACACTATCATACCATCATCATCATCATCACCATTACCATCACCATCACACAATTTTTTATACAAACCATCATACCATTATACCATCATAACATCGTTCCTTCATACCATCATACCTTCATCAAAAATCAACTAAATTTTAGAAGTTTTAGAAATTCCTCTGTAGTAACTTTAGACCTGATTATAATCTCTCAAGAAGAAGATGAATGTTTGAAATATTAACAGTGACCTTTCTTAAGTCTTAAACAATATTTGGGTAAAGTTTGGTTCAAATCGTTCAATGCGTGTGCATTTGTTTAAATATTACAAACATATACTGTATATATGTATATTTAAACAATCACTTTTTAATACAGTGAAACCTCATTTCAACGGACACTCAATTTAGCGGAATCCTCACTTCAACGGACAAACTTTGAAGTCCCTTGCAACTGAAGTTTTTCAACTTATATAAGCTGATACTTTATTATAGCGGACACGGACAAGTGTTTCTGCGATAATACAGTTTTTACGAGTACTTCAAATTGAAACTTTAACATTTCAAAATGAACTTTTAACATTTCAAACTGAAACTTTAGCAATTATATGCATATGTTTTAGTGAAATTTGATATACATGATTGAAATGGCATTGTTAACTGATTTTTGGGATAAAATTCTGGAATAAAGCCAAAAAAATAAATAAACGAAATTATACATGTGCATTGGAAATGGAATTCTAAAATGATTTTTAGATGATGTTATGGAATATGGCAACAAATTTATCTAAAACTCATGTAAGAACTCTATTTCCATCGCACATGTCAAATTTAATCATAATCGGTTAAAAAATAGCCAAGTTCCATCTTACTTGGTCATATTCCAGAACTATATCCAACAATCATTTTAGAATTCCATTTCCATGGCAGAAGTCAAATTTCACTCAAATCCGTTAAGAAATAGCCAATTTCCGTCCTGATTGGCCTTGTTCCAGAACTTGGGCTAAAAATCATTTAAGAATTCCACTTACATGACATGAACATGTCAAATTTCATCTTAATCGGTTGAGAAATAGGCAAGTTACGTCATACTTGGCCATATTACAAAACTTCATCCAAGTATCATTTTAGAATCTCATTTCCAGCGCACATATAAAATTTCGTCATAATTGGTTGATAAGTAGTCAAGTTCCTTCATACTTTTCCATATTCCACAACTTCACCAAAAATCATTTTAGAATCCCATTTTCAACGTACATTTCGAATTTCATCATTATCGGTTGATGAATATCCAAGTTTCATTATACTTGGCCATATTTCAGAACTTCATTCAAAAATCATTTTAGCATCCCATTTCCAATGCACAAGCCGAATTTCAGCATAATTGTTTGAGAAATACGCAAGTTCCCTCATACTTCGCCATATTCCAGAATTTTATCCAACAATCATTTTAGAATCCCATTTCCACCGCGGACGTCAAATTTCACTAAAATCAGTTAAGAAATAGATAAGTTCCATCCTAATTGGCCATACATTTAATTTGCTAAAGGTTTAATTTGAAATGTAAAAGGTTTAATTTGAGGTTTGAGATATTAAGAGTGACCTTTCTTAAGTCTTAAGCAATATTTGTGTAAGGTTTGATTCAAATCGGTCAAGTCGTGTGGATTTGTTTAAATATCATACACATATACTGTACATACAAACAAACACTCAATTTATTTTATAGATTGCTCAACTGTTCACTAAACACTGGTCCAACACCATCTCAACCACAATTCAACCCGCAAGCGGCCCCAACTCAATCCTCATCCCAACCGCAAACACTCTTTTAACTCAATCCTCAAACTAGCATATCTTAACCCAACCCCTACTCAACTTTAACTCAACTTGAACTCAACCCGCAAATTGACCCCTAACTTAACCTTCAACTCAACCCGAAATTCAATACCCAACTGAATATTCAAACCAGCATATATGTATAAAAATTGGTAAATATTTCTATAACTGGGTATTTTGGGTCAATTCGTACGGCAGGTATCCGACCCTTTCAAAAGCTTTTCGAATATAGGCCTTGACCATAGAAACAGATTTGCAAAAAAAAATTCTAAATCGAATAAGCCTTTCTCGAGATACAATGGGTACAGTCATTCAGATAGAGGGACGGACATTTTTTTTATTTTTACTTCTTTTGACTCAGGGACTATCAAAACGTCGTTAAACGTGGACTTGGACCAACGAAATTTTTGATCATTTTTGACAGGATTTCAATAATTAGGTCTTTTTTGACTGAAGTAAAATAATAATAATACATTAGTGAGGTTTTTGGATAAGGTTTAATTGATTTTGTGGTGAATAATGTGAGATGCGTGATGTCTAATATTAGTGTTTCGTCGATATTTATCATATGTTGCATTTTAGAAGAAATGCTCTACATTGCTTTGCTCAATATTGGTAAGACCATTAAGATACTTTTGAGTCCCTTTTGCAAAGCGCATGTCATTTTATTTTCATCATTTCGTCGAATCTAAAACGTTGATTTCCTCTTGAGCTGTAATATGATCGATCCTACATTTCACCAAATACAAACTCAACTACTTCGGTGATACGTGTTAACACCAAAATCACAATCAGAAAAGAGAGTTTCTGCACTCTAAATATTGGTAAAACAAGGTTTAGTTCGAAAAAATACAAATAACAACATTTTCTCTCATATAGGATTCTCGCTTGCATGCACAATTCAAATTACTTTTTCTCTCCATTGAAAAAATCAATTTAGGTTTTGCGTCTGTATAGTATGTTGTATGAAAATGCGAACGAAAAATATATGTTGCCTAAAAGTTGTTGAAATTTTTCTTAATTGTATAAGTTAGACGAAGAAGGTTGATTACCGATTGGCTGGAGAAAAATCCGACTTTCTTTAAGCACGCAATGTATGCATTGCATTTGTGAAGCAGCCGCCTCTGATTGTGACACTAAAATTTATTTTGTTTAATTCGTTAAGTAAAACATGTTTTGTAATCTGAATCTTGTTTATTTAAAATTAAATATTAAAGTTCTAAAGTGATTTAGATTAATTCAACGCACAAATCATTTACAGCTACTAACTGATGTCATATTTTTTAAATTTACTTGTTACCTGATTAATTCATTAACTATGAAATAAACCACTATTTACTCAACCGCTATTGATTTAATGGAGTTAGAAAAATATTTTGTTTACAGTTTTCCTATTTTGCGATTGCATATTGCGGATTACGGAATATGTTAACATATTTTCATTTATACCCGTACAAATTTCGATACATATTGTTAGGCAAATAGTTTTGAGCAATTAAACAAATAAATATAGAAATGAAAATAAATTTAGTAATTTTTTCATGTTTAATTAAACCAAAAGTCAACAAGAATCCAATTTTAAAAAATTACTGTGAATTTTATATTAATAATCCATAAAATAGTTTTGATGTTATACGTTCATACAAATGACTAGTGTAGTTTGGGGGGGGGGGGGTAATATATGGATAAAGGACGTATTTACATTCATTAGACATTAATAGACATTAGTAGACATTAGACATTCATTAATTTGAATTGCTTTTTGCAACAGTTTTTTCTGCTCAAGAACATTTATTTTTGGTATACAGTGAAACCTCGTTATATCGTTATAACGTAATCTTCCAGACCGAAAAAAATAGTTCACTTTACTGGAATTTATAATGAAATTTTTAAATTTCAGATCTTAGTATATTCCAATCTAAAGGGTGGTCCAATTTGAGCTCAATTTTTAAATTTGCCACCTTTTGCATTTTTTGTACTAGAAACATTCCGGCTATTTAATATAAAGAATAATGAAAAAATACTTTAAATTTGGTAAAAGTTATGCAGAAGTTCTAAGAAAATTTTGTACAGAATAGGGAAGAGAAAATTAGCCATTCGAAAAATTGTTTCAAAATTTGTGGAAACTGGGGGCCTATTCTCGAATTTCACATCCATTTTCCACATGTGGACATCTGTCAAAGTTGTCAAAAAATGGTTCGAAAATTGTAATTCGTATATAAAACACATGCGGCATTGACATTTTTCTATATGGGGAATTTTTCCACATGCTTATACCCATTCGGAAATATTCCCTTAGTACCGAAAAAATTCAATTTTTATGAGTTTTGACAGATGTTCACATGTGGAAAATGGATGTGGAATTTGAGAATAGGCCCCCAGGATTGGTAATATATCATAGTTGGTAGTGGTCGTTCAGAAGAAAATATGGCTGTTATATGATAAGTGCCAGTGTTAATGAGAATCCAAAAACATCAATTCATCGTTGTTCACAGCAGTCACACATTCCATCAATCACCTTATTCAGAATTGTGCACAAATATATTCATATATAACTGGCCTATATTAAAATACTTGAAAATCCTAATTTTTTCAACAAAATCATTTTTAGCGACGAAGCAAATTTTGAACTGAGGGAATTTGTAAACAAAAACAATTGCTGGATCTGGGGTAAAGAAAATCCACGGGAAATAGTGGAAAAACTGATGCATCCACAGAAAGTGATTGTCTGGTCTGGTTTTTGGTTTGGTGGAGCTAGGATTGTGCACAAATATATTTATATCTGTTACTGTAAATGAACTTCGATATCGGATTATGATTACGATTTTATATCAACAAAAACAATTGATCTTTTGGACGAAGGCTTTAGTAATCGTATAATTTCTCGAAGGGGGAACATTATTTGGTTGCTTACACCCGTAGATTTTTTCCTATGGGGCTATTTGAAGGCAAATATCTGCGCCAAAGATCCAAAAACAATTTATTACCTAAAGGAATATATGTCTAATTATATTCAAGGGATTGAGCCGCAATTACACCATAGTGTCACCGAAACTTTTGGTAAAAGAATGGTAGCTTGCAGCAAATCACTTACAAGATATTATTTCCCATTACTAAACCGGAACCTCTGTACTAAAAAATACAGGTCGTAGCTCTTAAAAACCCGGAAACTACTGCTGGAGAGACATCGGCTTTAAAGCCCCACCCTGAAAGCCAAGATATGAAGTCAAGATATTACAACAACTACTGGGGGAGCGTTGACCGATAGGTCTGGTTTACAAACAGTCCCTATAACTCTTTGGGAAATGAAAAAAGTTCTAACAAAACTGTGAGGGAGGCGATGGTGTAGATTGATGCTGATGCTGTTGCAGATCAATTTATACCACTGCAAGGCAGCCCTTGCTGCTCTGCTGTTCAAAATTCAAGCTTATGGAATTTATGTTATTCTGATCCAGGAGCCATGGATATAGACCATATTATTGGACTCAGTGCACCAAACTATAAAGTGATGTTTTCCAAGAAGGAAGGTCAAATTCGTTCATTCATTCTCGCTAAAACTAATCTAAACTTGTTTGTGCTATTTGATTACAGCAACTCACTGGCAATGAGATTGGTAGTTTAAATCTCTGGTGAGGGTGATGACCTACAATTCTTAGAAAACTATGAATCGATGCTCTAAAGCGAAAAGTAGAGGACATCCTAAGCTGTGATGTGAACTAACACCACACAATATGGGGAAGTATGGGTACAAACGAGAGAGATGAGCTACTCCTTGATTTTATTCTAAGTACTAATCTTTAAATATGTAATTTTGGATGTAAGCACACTTTTATAACTTGTAACAGACATGAGGTTCTAAAAATCACATATGTCTAAGATTTTATTAAGGATAGTTTGGTATATATGAAAGTATCTGATATTTTATTTGGTATTTTCAGTTTGAACTAGTTACAGAAGCCACAAACAGGGCTATGTTTAGAAACAGGAGGAAAACCGATTAAAATTCATTGCCAGTAACGGTTTCAAGACCCCCTGTATCTACACAGGAGTTTGATGACTTAGGAAATAAGCTATCTGATGCTTTTTATGTAGCTATGTTGGGAGCTTACCCTCTGGGTAGAGCTTCGGGCAAACTAAGGCCACCTTGTTGGACGAAACATCACTAAAGCTCTCTTAAAATATCAAAAAGGCGTTTTTGAAAAGCCAAGAAAGCAAAAATTGCTGCGAATTGGGACTGCTATAAAGAAGTCTTCAGAACAAAGAAGAGTATGAAATATGAAGTGCCAAAATAAGTGCCTGGAGGCTGTACTGTAGTAAATTACAGGAGTCATCGGAGGCTGCGAGGCTACGCAAAGTACTGGCTTCAAGTCATATGATCCCTAATTACTTCCAGCGACCGGATGGTTCTTGTATAACAACTAGCGTTAAATCTTTCAAGTTACTACTGATGCCCACTTTTCGGAGTGCTCCGAACTGGGGTCTGCAATGCCGAATGCAAAATCAAAAAATAAGCAGAAGGAAGAAGCGTAGGCAATTAACAGCAGTAGGTCCTATAAGTCAGCTGGACCTGATGGCAATATTCCTGCGGATGTTCAGCAAGCCGTTGACTTTCCTCTACCCTGCCTAGAAGTGATCTTCAGAGAGACTTTGCCACATTCACAGGAAATGAGCTGAGATAAACGTAATATTTATACCTATCGCGGGAAAAAGCACTCATCGCCATCCCAAAGACCTTAGGCCTATGAGCATACGCTCTTATCTAATAAAAATACTGAAAAGACAAATCGTCGCCGCAGAATTATACTGTCGTAAGTGCCAAAATGGCAATTTTCGGTTTTTTCGATAGATATACTTAGTTTTTTCTGCTCTTTCCAAAACTTCAATCCGTTTTATCGTACGAGCTATAGTTTCGGAGTTATCCAATTTTAATTTGTCGTAAGTCCATAGTACTTCAAACATTTTTAGCTACTTGGTCGTATCTCCTGTTTTTTAATTATACAACAAAATTTCAAACAAAAAAATTATTTCATAATGTCGTATATACCATTTAAATAATTTTTGTCGTAAGTCACAATTTTTTTTAAAAGCTGTATTTTGTCGTAAGTCACACGATCAACCAATGAAATCAAAGTATTTCATCACGTGATCCAAATGTTATATATAAATAAAAAATTTTTTTGTTTTCCTTTTAGTCTGTTGGTATTACTCGAAGGATGAGGAACGTGATTCGGTGTTTATAAATTAGTGATTAACTAGAAAAATAAAACGAAATTATTAGTTAAGTGAAAATGAGCTCTCCAGCTAAAGATATTCCATCTCATCTTACCTGGTAAATATTAATTAATTACAAAACGGGATATATAGGATAATAAAATTCTCACAGAAACAACAAAAGTGCGAACATGATTTAGTTTGTAATTGTTGTAATGCAAAAAAAAGAAAGAGCAAAACACACCTAATCGAGTTGAAAGAGCAAAACACACCTAATCGTGCGCCAATACATTTTTAACGGTTAATTTTTTGTATGTCTTTTTTGTCCGTTATTCACTTTTCCGTTATGCTAAAATAAAAAAATATGCGTTTATGATCTCATTTTTATTGTTTTTGTGTGTTTGTTTCTCGCTCGGTTTATTATTAATATGCCGCTTGATATTGCCGCTTGTATTCCCGTTAATGTTATGTCGTTGGTTCTAATTTAAATAATGATTAAAGGTTGTACGATGCTATGATGTGCTCAGAAAATGAAAGTAATAATGAATCGTTTGACAGTGATCATTCACTTAATGGCTTCGGTTCATTCGATGATTCTGACGTCGACCCGGATTTTAAAGCAATTAATTCATCTTGCAGTGAAGAATCGTATACTCCTCGTTGTAAAAAACGTAAGTATACTTTATTTAATTATAAAGCGATAATTTATTAATCGAATGTATTAATTTCTTTTACAGAAAAACCTAAGCACTCCAAAAATAAGTTTTTAAAATCCCTTGAACTTTCTAGCGTCAAGAATAATAATTTAAAATCGTGTAAAAATAAAAATGAAAAGACTGCGGAACAAAAAACGATTATTGTTAACCAGCCCGAAAATGACGAAACTTTAAGCGACCAGAATGTCGCTAGCTTACCAACTTTGACAAGAAAAAGAAAAGTTAACCCACTGCTTTGGAAATCAGTCATTAGGAAAAATCTTAGAAATCAAGGAAAAGAGTACCAAGATTCAAAATTAAAATGGCACCCAGCAAGATCAGCTGTAATCGGTAAATGCGATTGTTCGTCCAGATGCTATACAGTGTTTTCGGAGGCTGATCAAAAAAACATAAACGCCACATTTTGGTCCCTTGATGCTACTGGTAAAAACCACTTCTATAGTAAATTTATAAAGAAAATGCCAATTTCAAGAAAACGGACAACGAAACTTATTTCTCGCAGAAGCTGTACCTACGAATACCGGTTTGAAAAAGATTTTGAGACTCATTTAGTGTGCAAGCAATTTTTTTTTAAAACTTTGAACATCAGTGAAAGAAGGGTTTATTATTTTTTAAAAAAAACTGAGGAAGCTCCCAAACCCAATGTCGGGATTGCATCACCAACATTGCAAGGCAAACACACTAAACGAAAAATTCGTTCAGATCAAGTTCAAGGGGTCCATAACCATATTCTAAGTTTTCCGATAGTAGATTCGCATTACTGCAGGGCTTCCTCTTCAAAAAAATATTTGGAGCAGGGTCTTAATATAAACAAAATGTACCGACTATACCGCGAAAAATATAAATCACCTGTGAAACATCATATGTATTCTAAAATATTCAATGAACAATACAATTATTCATTTTTTAAACCTAAGAAAGATGTATGTGATAAATGTTCAGAATTTGAAGCCAAGAATTTAATGTCTTCAACAGAAACAGTTGAATACGATAACCATAAAAAGTTTGTCACAGCAGCTCGTGAAGAAAAGCAAAGAGATAAACACACAAATACAAGTAATGGTACAACAGCTATAGTGAGCTATGACCTGCAGAACGTTTTCAATCTACCTAAAGCAAACGCATCGAATTTTTTTTATAAACGGAAGTTTGCAGTCTACAATTTAACTGGCTACTGCCACATAAATAAAAAAACCTACTGTGCAATTTGGCATGAGCTAGTTAAAGGTCGAGCTGGAAACGACATTGCTTCTTCACTCATTAGCATTTTAACACGCGTGGTACGAGATAATCCGGATATTACTGAAATTATATTATGGAGTGATTCTTGTATTCCACAAAATAAGAATCGTCTTACCTCAATTGCTCTTTTAGATTTTTTAAGCAAGAATCATAATATATCCCGGATAACACAGAAATTTTCGGAGCCTGGACATTCTACTATCCAAGAAATAGATGCTGTACATAGCGTCATAGACAGACATCTAAAGCACATCAACATATACAGTCCTGTATCATTAATGCACCAACTGAAGTCTTTCAGTTATCCTAACGTTACGTTAGATATTTATCAAATGCGTGATAAAGATTTTCTTAATTACGATACTGCCTCAAAAACTCTCTTGTTTCCACCATACAACTCGTTGAGATATTTAATTTATAACAAGACAAATTTAAATATTGTGCAATATAAAGAAACATATTCAGATGTTTCTCCAAAACAAATCGAAATATTTAAGAAAGTTGGTAAACGGAATCAGAAGCAAAGTTCCGCTATATTAACTGAGCAGTTACCAAAAATTAAACCAAGTGTGTTTAAGCCACAACTAACAAAGGAGAAATCAAAGGATATACATTCCATGTTAAAATATATGCCGGACATCGATGCAGCGTTCTATAAGGCTTATTTAAAATAATCTGTGTTATTACGTTAAAATTATTTTTAGTTTTTTTTTATGATTATGAATTATTAATGTGAATTATAGTAATTTTGATTTTACAATAAATGAAATAAACCAAAGAAATATTCAGAGTTTACATTATTTAGTAAAATTACCTGCTCAATAAACTTAATTCTTTCAAATTCTGCAGTAACGTTGCTGTGTCTGAAAAATGTTTAAATTTTTTATCATAACTCCACTAATTTGTATTGTTTTTCACTTACAGAATAATGAGAGATGAATTGTCGTATCTCCATAAAATTTGTCGTATATCCACGTTTCGTAACATATTGAAAACTCATATTGTCGTAAGTAAAACTGTCAACGATTTTTCCGGAAAACTATAGGACATACTATTAAAAGGTAGTAAACCTAAGAATCTAACCGGAGAAAGCTTTTTATTGCTATTTTCAAACATAAATAATTAAAATTTTAAATAGTTAAAAATGGGTTTTGAACTTTGATCGTCATTTTCTCAAAACCAGTTTTTTGGAGTTACGACAGTATAATTCTGTGGCGACGAAATATAACTTCACATTAGAGACTCTATTGAGCCAGCTGGTGGTCGACATCTCAACATGCGTACTGTAAAGATTGATCGGTCGATACCGCCCTACACTTTCCGATCTGTCCTATTGAGAAATGCCTAGAATTTAAGGAATACCGTTTGTTAACCTTTCTAGATATAGAAGGTGCCTTTAGCAATGTTAAACCGGTGTCAATAATTCTCGCCTTGTCGAGTATGGATGTGGATGAATCTCTCGTTGGCCGGATAGATCAAATGCTAAGATGCAGGGTTGTAAAGGCTGTTTGGCGAGTCCTCCATTACCAGATTTGTTGATGTGGGCATACCGCAAGGTGAAGTCTTGTCCCCCCTTCGTGGAATAAGTGTCTTTGGTAAGTATCTTCCCCCCCCCCTTCTTTCTAAATGGGCCAACTAAATGATTATAGACTACATGTTAATCCACGGAAAACTGAGGTGGTCCTCTTCTCTATCATATACAAACTTACTCAAATTGATCTTCTTACTTTAAATGGTATTAGCTTGAGCTTTATTGACAAAGTGGAATATGTACCTAGGTATTGTTTTGGATTGCAAACTTACCTGGAAGTCTAATATTAAAGGAAGCTACTATAGCGCTATACTCGAAAAGGATCCGAATGAAAAGGCAGACGAACTCACTCGGCCTGGTATAAATTGCCTTACTTTACCAAGTAAGGTTAATATTGAAACTCCGCTGGCCACATGCAAACTTTTGCTTTAGAAAGAAGCTAGGAGAGCAGCGAACTATAGATTATCCAATGGTACCTCGTGTGTTATAGCTATTCAGATTTGGCGAAAACTAGATCACGTAAGAACTAGACAGCTATTAACACTTCAGCGACACCATATTAGTATGGTCGTAGAGGTTTTAAGCTCCGGATGGTTCAATGAGTTGAGTTGAGAATTTTTTCTACGAACCATTATTGTGTGATTGCCGGTCCTTAGGACAGCCACCCTAACCTAACCCAGCCTAACCTGGCAAAAATAACTTTAAAAAATATTTTAATAATTAATTTTTTCAAAATATTAATTTTAATTAACTTAATTATTCTGCTTTATATTTCAATCAAAAAATATTTAAATTGGAATTTTCTATAAAAATAGAGTTTAGCTTAGTTTTTAACAAAATTATTTGTGTTACACAGTTGTGCAATATAGTAAAATTAATAACGAAACCGTAAATCAATTAAATTTAAAATTATTTTAGATGTGTAATAAAAACTGATCATGGGCATACAAAACAATAGCGACCCTATCACTATTTAATTAGCCAAAAATATTTTTAAATTTGATTGATTGATCGTTTTGTTTTAATTTTTCCATAATGCACAAATAAATAGGAGAATAAATTTATGTGTACAAATAATTTTGTTACAAAGCAAGTTAACTAAAACTTTATATAGAATTCAAATTTAACAATTGCTTTGATTGAAATGTAATGCAGAATAATTGAGTTAATTAAATGAAGATTAATATTTGCTAAAAGTTTATTATTTATACATTTTTTAAAGTTGTTTGTGTTATGTTCCATTAAACATTAAGATTGCACAAATAATTTTGTTCAGGACTGAATGTAGTTAAATTAATATTCAAAACAATTTTTATGGGTCAATAACTTTTTTTTATAAAGGATGTGTTCCTTGTCGAATTAAATTTGAACTAAACTAATTTTTTCTTTAACAGGGACACTAATTTAATTTAGAATGGTCTGTACTACAATTACAGGACAACAATTACCTTTATTTTTGTACATGAGGAAAGAATCCTATTTTAAGGATTATCCTTTTTACAAATCAACGCCCTAATAAATCGAATTATGAATTTATATATTCACTAAATCTCCCATGTTATGTAAAAATATCTAAAAATGTTCCGAAAATTTACAAAAATTAAAAATGTACCGGCATAAATTAAATTTTAAATGACAGTTCATTAATTCGTACCTGAATTTTAATTCCACGGAAAATGTAATTTTTTTTTTTTTTTTTTAATTTGAATGAATTAAAATAATTTTTATTCTACTCGTACCTTTATTGTAAAGTACATTTTCTCATTCTAAATACTCGTTGAATCTGCAGCTGGGTTTCAACTCGCACACAAACCACCTTTTTTAGCTATTACACCATCAGTTGTATCATAAGAGTAAAATTTCTAAGTTTGAAGATTTACTGGCATACATAGCTATGTGTATGTAGGTTTCGATAATAGATTTGCGCGTTTTACATTTTTGTTTGATTCCCGGGTTTCAACAAGAATTCCTTTTAGTATTTAACCCTTAGATGATGTTAACATTTACCTTACACTAAATATATTTGGGGTCACATAGGACCCCATTACATTTTTAAATATACGTAGATATTACTTTCCTGTTATTAATAAAAAAAAACTGATTTAATTTCCGAAATTCAATTTATTTAATAATCACGCAAAAATATATGTTACATATTGTATGTAAGACCTATGTTGAACATTTAGTATACAAATATTTTAAATGCTGCTTACAAGCAAAATTGTTACATTTCTCACATCGAATATGATATTTAGTGTCCGATTTTCTTGGACAGATATTGCACCGTCCACACTTTGCCTGATTAGATCTAACAGCCGAAGAAGTAGATGGTTGACTTTCAGTCTCTGAACTCGCAGTATCAGTTTGACACTCTAGAACAATGTTTTTTGCCGAAGGACCTCGCGGTAATGTTTCTCTTCTACGTATTAGCGGTTCTATAAGGTTTAGACCCAATTCTTCTAAGAAAATTCGTCGTTTGTGGGTCTTATATTTATGATAATTCGGGAAAATTTCACACCAAATTACGAATGGATTATACGCTGAAACGTCGAAAATGTTTGAAAATATCGCGACAGGCCATTGAGCTGTTCTTCTTTTGCACGAAAACAATGTGACCATCTGGTCTAATATATCAATAGCTCCCTTAGTTTTATTATAATCAAGAATCATAAGTGGTTTTTTATCTGCTCTATTACTTATATCATCGGTTTTATGTAGAGTGTTTATCAACAAAATATTTTTATATTTTTTAGGAACATAAGACAAAATTGTTGTATTATTAGAACACGCAAATCTAGAGGTATGAACTGGAACGTTTTTCACCTGTGTGAATAGTGTCGGAATTTTGGGTTTCTTTTTTCTAATAGTGCCCAACATCGTTAAATTTCTTTTTAGTAACATCTGCCTTAAATTGTAAGGTTGTTCTAAATATACGTTAGATATTAAGGACAGACCAATTAGGACAGTCGTTCAAAAAACAAACAAATTAGTAAATGATAATATGAACGAGGACAAAAAAGGCAAACACGGTCACCAACCCCGAATTTAAAAAGCAATGAAGGATGAAATTCGCCAATTTATCAGATATATTCCGAGAGTGGAAAGTCATTACGCACAGATGTTCTGAGTCCACAAGACATTACATTGAAGGAAATAAATTCATTACAAACCTCTATAGGGATTACGTTGGACAGTGCAAGCAAAACAACCAACCATTTTGTAATTATATAATGAGTTGATTTTTCGGCATTTTTTATAGATAAATATATTAATTGTTCATGGCAATCCCAATATTTTCGATTTGGTAATTCAGAAAAATACAGAGGCCAACCGCTCATAACATATTGTGACGGTGACATCTAGTGTGTAATAGAACAAGTTAAAATTAATAGCTCAATGTTAAACTGTTCACAATGGAATTTTCCTGTAATCAGTTGACAGACAGACAAGTTAAATTCTTAATAAATTACATATTGTTTTACAAAATTAAAACATCGTACACCGATGAAATATTCAATGAAGCAATAGTCATTAGAAATATCAAGAGAAACGCAACTGCAGTTTCTGAGTTAAAATACGCCTTTTCCGTTAGACCTAGAATATCCGAGAAAAAACAAAAAGATTTACTCGATTTGGTAAGGGGAAATTATATTCCAAAATATTAAGAGCTATTTTGAAAATCAAACAACGTCATCTTCGTGTCCCTTTAAAAATTTCATTTCGTATACGAAACCTTAATCTCAACAAACAACACAAAATAACTATACAAAAAACTAAAAAGAGCATGAAGAGCATGAATAATAAAAGAGCATTCGAACACACACACAATAACTAATACCATTACGATCCGGTAATTGTCGCCTCACCGACTCATGAGGCGATCAAAATTTATGTCTAGCTAAAATCATGAGTCCCATATAACCACGTAGGTCCGCATAATCAATGTTTATCTATTCTTCACCATAAATTTTAGCACCCTCCTTGTTTGTCATATCTAAAATAATTTTTTCAATAGGAGGCGGGAAATAAACTAAAAACGTTTCTTTTATAGTAGTAGCTCGAGCGGTGGCATATGAAGTCGTTCCCTGAAGACCGATAAGTGTAGGCGCGATCGAACTCCATACAATATCATTATTCTTACAAGCTAAATTGATTACATTTTCAGTTTGATTTTGATTAATAATTTCTTCATCGTTATCTTTCTCTTCACAGCTATCAAACGAAGTTTCTGGTATAACCAATTCAAAATCGTCCTCACTTTTGGAAATATCTTCTTCAAAATCTGTTTCGATTTCAAACTCCATAGCTCAAAACTGACAATCAGCACAACGATAACTTATGAATATTTGTTAGTAACAGTAAACTTTTGTTTCAGTTTTTCTTACCAACAAAATAACAACAATATTATTATAATAATAATAATAAAACAGTAATAACACTAATAAAAATCAAACACTTTTGTAAGTGCCACAGAAAAATGTTATGTCTTGCCAAAATCACACAATGTACTGAATTACAGAAATCAAAACTATTCGTAATTTGCTCATGTAGAAGTATGAAATATTCGTAATTTTTTCGTGTTACGTATGTCGTTGAATTTCGTAAACTGCAGTTTTTACTAATTCACTAGAAAAAAAAAAATTCATGAAAAGAAACAAACATTTAGTCTGAGGTCTTATAAGACCCCAAACGTCCCTAGTGTAATAGTATGGCGCTGTATAGATAATATCAATAATTATTAACCGTTATACTCAACTATGTATAGCATCATATAAAATAATAAAAGTCAAGAAATATCACTTTGTATTGTCAATTAAAAAAAGAGCCATAATAAGTTAAAACTCCACTCGGGGTCGTATAGGACCCCAACAGCGTTTAAGGGTTAAATTATGATTATTATTAGGTTTCGAAAATAATAATTCCAAATTTAGACTTTCTTGTAAAATTTTAATTTGCATAAACTTTGTCGAAATTAAAAATATTTTAAGGAGTTTTGAAATATTTTTCTGAAGTGAGGTAAAACTTTTAAAGGAAATATAAAAATTCTAAATTCTTAAAATTTTACAAAGTACTTTTATTTATTTATTACTTGTCTTATTAATTTACATATTAGTCTTTCGGTACACTTCATTTTAAGCATCAGCTCATTCATAACGGAACGTTCCAAAAAACTTTGATAACTTAAAAATAACAAAAGAAAAAGCAGCTCGTCCAGCCGTACCACACAAATATTTAAAGACTAATTTTGCCGAGAAACACACCCAAGCTACGTGGAAGTCAAAGCCTTTTTTTTGTAAAATACGGGGATTTATGTAGGTAAACAGAGAGAGAGAGAAAGAGAAAGTGCACACAATAGTTCTTTAATAATTAAAAATTGAATTTTTTTTAAATTCGTTCTTTAATTCGAATTTCAGGGAATTATGGATTTTCAACAAATCGAAGGAATTTTAAATAATTTAAAAAATTTGAAAAAATCAAGATTAGATAAATACTTTATTTAAAGATAACTTACCAAGAACTTAAATTTAGAGTGATTACAAAAACTAATAATTACAAATTCAGCCACATTAAAATGTAATTACAAGATGTAATTTTGTTGTCCTTCTACTTTTTTTTTATAAACTCTGAAGAAGTTCTACCGGCTCAGTTTTAATTAAAAATTTATTCACATTAACTTGCGTGATAAATATAATATGTTTAGTATAAAACACATACATATAATTATTGATCTGTTTATGTAAATGGCTATATTATGCTAATTGAATTTATAAATAATTTAAATAACATATTCGCATTTTATTAACAGATTAATAATACAAATAACTACAAAAATTAATTTAGAATTTATGTATTTATTTTCATTAAATAAAAAATATCAAATTAGGCTTTCCAATTTATGAACAGAATGTCAAACAGAATGGCAATTTTTTAATGGATGCATTTCAATGTGACCTAACCGTAGAAAAATGTTGCTAACTTTGGGTAATGCACTCAATCTTCCTGCGGTTAAGTTTTTGGAATGAGCCGCCCCAGTGTAATTGTAAAAGACATTTAAAAGATATTGATTAAGCCGGTATGAAGTTTATGTGAGCCGAGCTTACACGCACTGTTATTGGCCAAAAACCTTAATTTATGAATTTACAATTTTATTTCAAAATTAAATAATTGTGGAATTAACCGTATAGACAAATATTTTACGAAAGGGAAAAATTGTTTAGAGTGTGCAAATTATTAGGGTAACAAGTTAGAAGTTCAGTCGCTAGTCTGGTCAGATGATTGAAAAATGATAAATTTTTCGTAATCATCCTCAGATCGAAACTAAATGTGCAAAACCCTTAACGATTTCTCCTCGTCTCAAAAAAAAACGTACATCTAGCTCTTTAATACATTTGTGCAATAATTGAATTCCAAGTCTATTCAGTATTTCAAGGCAAATTGGTAGGTATTTGAAACGATTCATTCCAACTTACATGTTGCTATCGTCTGAATGCATGAATATTTCAATTCGATTAAAAAGTTGTATATGTTTGCCGTGCAATCCCATTCCAGACCATCAAGCTTGGCTAATATGGCATCTTTGGTAACTTTTGCCGAATCTTCTTTCCAATTTAATAGAGGAACAATCAAACCTATAAAGAGTTTCTCTTTCTTCTTGAATTCTTTGGAATCTAAAGTGTTGGCCAAAATTGTTTTACCATGTGTGTAGTCATC
Organism: Tipula vernalis; assembly: GCA_958295665.1. Lineage (NCBI taxonomy): Eukaryota > Metazoa > Arthropoda > Insecta > Diptera > Tipulidae > Tipula > Tipula vernalis. Next base: position 194,988,225 of record OY282560.1, on the reverse strand, counting down.
ATACTACAATTAAGCATGAAAAAAATATCGACCAAATATTCACCATGGCTTCGACGTCACATATCAATTCCTTTGTCCAAATTTAGAATGATATACGGCTCGGCATATTGTTTCTCTATACTCCATCAAAATGACTTATTATATAGTAATTTAGCCTCTTAAATAGTTGCTGGCGTAATGGCATAGGGCTTACTTTAGTGATAAGTCCAAAGAAAGAAGTCCAAGAATTTAAAATCGCACGAGCTCATTGGCCAATTGACCCCGCTTTTCGCGAGATAATGCGTCCCGGGAACTTCTCCTGTAATAAAGCAAATGTTGCATTGACAGTGTGGCAAGTGGCACCGTCTTACTAAAACCGCAATTCGTCCAGCCCCATAACATTCAATTCGTGTCGTAAACAGTTAGTTATCGTGGAACAATTGTAAGTATCGCTGAAGTGCTGGTAAACATTTGACCGATAAAAATTGTTCTAAAAGTAAAAAGTAAAAAATAAAAAGTAAAAAGTAAAAAGGAAAAAGGAAAAAGTAAAAAGTAAAAAGTAAAAAGTAAAAAGTAAAAAGTAAAAAGTAAAAAGTAAAAAGTAAAAAGTAAAAAGTAAAAAGTAAAAAGTAAAAAGTAAAAAGTAAAAAGTAAAAAGTAAAAAGTAAAAAGTAAAAAGTAAAAAGTAAAAAGTAAAAAGTAAAAAGTAAAAAGTAAAAAGTAAAAAGTAAAAAGTAAAAAGTAAAAAGTAAAAAGTAAAAAGTAAAAAGTAAAAAGTAAAAAGTAAAAAGTAAAAAGTAAAAAGTAAAAAGTAAAAAGTAAAAAGTAAAAAGTAAAAAGTAAAAAGTAAAAAGTAAAAAGTAAAAAGTAAAAAGTAAAAAGTAAAAAGTAAAAAGTAAAAAGTAAAAAGTAAAAAGTAAAAAGTAAAAAGTAAAAAGTAAAAAGTAAAAAGTAAAAAGTAAAAAGTAAAAAGTAAAAAGTAAAAAGTAAAAAGTAAAAAGTAAAAAGTAAAAAGTAAAAAGTAAAAAGTAAAAAGTAAAAAGTAAAAAGTAAAAAGTAAAAAGTAAAAAGTAAAAAGTAAAAAGTAAAAAGTAAAAAGTAAAAAGTAAAAAGTAAAAAGTAAAAAGTAAAAAGTAAAAAGTAAAAAGTAAAAAGTAAAAAGTAAAAAGTAAAAAGTAAAAAGTAAAAAGTAAAAAGTAAAAAGTAAAAAGTAAAAAGTAAAAAGTAAAAAGTAAAAAGTAAAAAGTAAAAAGTAAAAAGTAAAAAGTAAAAAGTAAAAAGTAAAAAGTAAAAAGTAAAAAGTAAAAAGTAAAAAGTAAAAAGTAAAAAGTAAAAAGTAAAAAGTAAAAAGTAAAAAGTAAAAAGTAAAAAGTAAAAAGTAAAAAGTAAAAAGTAAAAAGTAAAAAGTAAAAAGTAAAAAGTAAAAAGTAAAAAGTAAAAAGTAAAAAGTAAAAAGTAAAAAGTAAAAAGTAAAAAGTAAAAAGTAAAAAGTAAAAAGTAAAAAGTAAAAAGTAAAAAGTAAAAAGTAAAAAGTAAAAAGTAAAAAGTAAAAAGTAAAAAGTAAAAAGTAAAAAGTAAAAAGTAAAAAGTAAAAAGTAAAAAGTAAAAAGTAAAAAGTAAAAAGTAAAAAGTAAAAAGTAAAAAGTAAAAAGTAAAAAGTAAAAAGTAAAAAGTAAAAAGTAAAAAGTAAAAAGTAAAAAGTAAAAAGTAAAAAGTAAAAAGTAAAAAGTAAAAAGTAAAAAGTAAAAAGTAAAAAGTAAAAAGTAAAAAGTAAAAAGTAAAAAGTAAAAAGTAAAAAGTAAAAAGTAAAAAGTAAAAAGTAAAAAGTAAAAAGTAAAAAGTAAAAAGTAAAAAGTAAAAAGTAAAAAGTAAAAAGTAAAAAGTAAAAAGTAAAAAGTAAAAAGTAAAAAGTAAAAAGTAAAAAGTAAAAAGTAAAAAGTAAAAAGTAAAAAGTAAAAAGTAAAAAGTAAAAAGTAAAAAGTAAAAAGTAAAAAGTAAAAAGTAAAAAGTAAAAAGTAAAAAGTAAAAAGTAAAAAGTAAAAAGTAAAAAGTAAAAAGTAAAAAGTAAAAAGTAAAAAGTAAAAAGTAAAAAGTAAAAAGTAAAAAGTAAAAAGTAAAAAGTAAAAAGTAAAAAGTAAAAAGTAAAAAGTAAAAAGTAAAAAGTAAAAAGTAAAAAGTAAAAAGTAAAAAGTAAAAAGTAAAAAGTAAAAAGTAAAAAGTAAAAAGTAAAAAGTAAAAAGTAAAAAGTAAAAAGTAAAAAGTAAAAAGTAAAAAGTAAAAAGTAAAAAGTAAAAAGTAAAAAGTAAAAAGTAAAAAGTAAAAAGTAAAAAGTAAAAAGTAAAAAGTAAAAAGTAAAAAGTAAAAAGTAAAAAGTAAAAAGTAAAAAGTAAAAAGTAAAAAGTAAAAAGTAAAAAGTAAAAAGTAAAAAGTAAAAAGTAAAAAGTAAAAAGTAAAAAGTAAAAAGTAAAAAGTAAAAAGTAAAAAGTAAAAAGTAAAAAGTAAAAAGTAAAAAGTAAAAAGTAAAAAGTAAAAAGTAAAAAGTAAAAAGTAAAAAGTAAAAAGTAAAAAGTAAAAAGTAAAAAGTAAAAAGTAAAAAGTAAAAAGTAAAAAGTAAAAAGTAAAAAGTAAAAAGTAAAAAGTAAAAAGTAAAAAGTAAAAAGTAAAAAGTAAAAAGTAAAAAGTAAAAAGTAAAAAGTAAAAAGTAAAAAGTAAAAAGTAAAAAGTAAAAAGTAAAAAGTAAAAAGTAAAAGGTAAAAGGTAAAAAGTAAAAAGTAAAAAGTAAAAAGTAAAAAGTAAAAAGTAAAAAGTAAAAAGTAAAAAGTAAAAGGTAAAAGGTAAAAAGTAAAAAGTAAAAAGTAAAAAGTACAATAAGGTAAATTGAGGTTGAGTTAGGGTTTTGTTAGCATGCGTTGGGGTTAAATGAGATGTTTGAAAATTATTTGAGTTTAGGTTAATGGTTAATTGAGGTTGAGTTAGGGTTTTGTTAGCATGCGTTGGGGTTAAATGAGATGTTTGAAAATTATTTGAGTTTAGGTTAATGGTTGATTTGGGTGAGTTGCGGTTGATTTAGTGATTTCATTGAGATTGAGTTGGAGGTCGTGTTCTAAGTTGAGGTGAATAATGAGCTGATGATTGAGTTGAGAAGATTAGTTAGGGATTAATTTAAGGGTTAACTAACTTTCAGATCCGAAGTTCTGTTCACCTCATGAGGCTTCATTTTCAACAAAAATATTTTTGTTAGGTTTATTAAGTTTGTGGGATATTTAGAAAAGCAATAGTTTTTATTTTAATAAATACACAGTTCTTAAATTATTGAAGCAATCCTATCCTTTTTTCACACAGTCCAAAATTTTTGACTGATCAGGTAATTTGAAAATTGCCTGTTGAAAAATGTGTATGTATTTGTGAATTTCTAACTTTAATAATAAATATTACAGATAATTTTTTTTTTAAATTGTTGAAGTCTTATTTTTTACTCGATAATAAATTGCTCCCTTACTAACGAAAATTATAAATATTGCATTTTTCACATCACGATAATATTTAAAAACACCTGGGGAATATTAAATCATCAAAATCGAATAACAACAAAAATTTAGTATTAATATTCCTAATGAGCCAATAAAGTAAAATTATACAATTACAATAAGGTATTAAATATTTAATTAAATTCTCTAGTTAATAAAAGGTGATACTCAAACTCGTAAATTAAAATTTTGATGACTGCATCTGTCAAGTATTTTTGAAGCGTTTAATATTCGATATTTACATCTATATTAATTTTTTTTTATTCTATCAAACTTTCAAATACCTCAAAAATTTGGTCGGTCAAAGCAAAGCAATAACAAATAATTTTAAAACTAAAAGAGCAAAAATTGTGTACTCCTAGTTTGTATATTTTTACCTACTAAACATGTGCTCTCCTATCTCAATTGCTTTATTAATAACTTTTTAATTAAATTTAAACAAAAGACGTGATACGACCTAACATAATATAAAAATGATACTCAAGACAATATAATTTTGTTTTCTTTTATTAAATAAGTAGGGTATAATATTAAAATGAGATGAATAGAAGATACATTTTTGAGACATACATTATTTAAAAGAAGTTGAGACTGAAAAATTACTATTTGTTGTTATTTTAGTAGGATTAAGCTTTGTTTTATTATAGTAACCTTTCACTTGTCTTATTATAGTAACCTTTAACCGCCTCGTATAACTATAGTTTCTTGAGTTTAACAAATCTACACAATACGGTGACAATTAAAGTAACGTTGGCGTAGTTGAAAAAAATTAATGTTACACTTAGGAAATGGTTTGAAATATGGGCTTGATGGATAATAAGAGAGCCTATAGGTTGGGACTTTTCTCAGGGTTTAGGAATCTGTTAAGCTTGACGTTTTTATATCTGCCACCGACTCTTAACATTTTATTATTATCGAGAAATCTAGACAGTCTCTTTGAATTACTTGAGCTTCTATGGGCCCCCGTTTTTTAATACATACAATACACTTATATTCTTATATACATACAGTGAGTTGTACTTTTGTATTATTTGGCTTTCCTCAGTTGGCATAGGATTACTCCCTAAGTTATTGATAACTGGCCACTCTCTTATAAAATATTATTTATACATTTTAAAAATTAAGTTTTGATGAATGTGTTTGTTGTTGATCAATCAGCTACGAAATATCTCATCATAAAATAGTAATTTATGTCTACTAGCAACACGAACTTGCTTACCTAAATTATTAATATTATTCAAAAACCATGAACATTGCAAATATTATCATTAAATTTTGGATTTTTATTAATTCTTGTACCACTTATAAAATAAAACTGTCAGCCGAATGATATTTATAACATAAATTTACAGCTGAAAAATATGTTGCTTATTAGTTTATTATACATACTATATATAGTTACTTTTGACCCAAAATCAAGATAAAAAAAAATCTAGTACATAAAATTAATAAATAACAAATGGTGTTGTTTGTGATGTCTCCTCCTTCTCTTTCCCATAGTTCAAATTCGTGTTTATTTTATAGTTTTGCCAACAGGATTTGTTATTACTTTGGTAACTTAATTAAATTAATAAATTACACCATTTAATTAGATTTTATTCATGCGTATGGTTTATATTTTGATGGGAACGCAATGTGTTGATTTGTGATGGTTATCGGTGGAGTTTTGAACATAAAAAATTCTGGTGATTTATAAAATATAGTAATTTAGCTATCAATTTTATGGTTTAATTTTGATGGAAGTTTTTCACTAACTACATTTTTTTGTTGTGTGTTAATTAACACAGCACCTACAGCAAAACGACCATATGTTGCTTGATACGTTCGCTGATTGGACTTTAGCTCATCTTCATGTTAATCGGAATTGCGAGCAAATATTATAAAGAGATAATAATTTGTTTAGGCATTTCATATTAAAGGGGATTATGCTTGTACATTTCGAATATTTAAATTTTTAATAGATTTGACAATAACAATGTTCCTTGGAGTAATTTAATGACAACAATTTATCACACTGATTTAATCCAAATTTTTTGTACACTTTGTAACAAAAGGAAATGTATGAGTCTCAGACCGAATTACTTAAGTAAATGTTGACGACAAAATAATCGTGGTTTGTTTTAATGTTGCTCGAATATTCAAACCACAGGAAGCTCTAACCAGTTTAAACATTATAAACATGATATAGTTTGGTAATAACAACGTTTCAATCAGTATTTTAACAACAACAACTTAGCACCAGATTTAAGCCAAATTGATTTCCAAAATGATTAACGAAAATAAATGTTTCAAAATAAAAGCAAATTAATTAAATTAAAACCGTCGACAATTTAATTGTGTTTTGTTTTAAGCTTCTTCAAAATTTGAAAGCACATAAAGCGCTAATATATTACAATGAATAACAAACAGGACCAAGTAATTTTTAAATGTACGTTTAAAACATCCAGATCAAAACAAGACATTCCTCGAACAAATTTGAATACTGCATTTTGCCCCGCTTCAAAAATAAAACTATAAACAAAAAAAATGTATTTTCTCTATAAAATTGAGATAGCAGAAAAAAATTCCAAACTACGAAAATAAAAATTCCATAAGTATTGCTTTTATAAATTACATTACCTATAAAAACCAATTTTAGAATATAATTCGTTAAAACAATCGTAACAGTAAAGACAATATTTTGAACTAAAATTAAATCGATTCGGTTAAGTAAATGATGGAAAAACAAACTGTTGAAATAATTAATTTGGGAGCAAGAAAAAAAAACGTCAGAACAAGGAATTAAAGCGAAAATCGTAAGTAGATTCTTTCATCACCCAGCAAAGCAATATTATTGCAATTTACTTTTTGTGGCTATTTGAAGTATAGTGTCAAATAAATGCTTATTAAGTTTGTATTTATTGTTACAGATATAAAGATCAAGACCCACTTTGTGTAAATTTCAAGAAATCGTGCAATCACAAAGCAGGAAGTAAATTTGACTGTTCATCGATAAACATTGAGCAGGTTATTAAAAATAGAAAACGGTTTTTCGATAAAAGCAATAAAATCGAGCAAGATATTTATCTAATACGCTTTCTATGCCCATATGAGCCACAAAGAAGAGGCAACTATGTGCCAAAACAAAACAGTATAACTAAGAAACGTACTGTCAGTGTTGCGTATTATCTTTATTCATTTGTAAAGAAAAAGAATGTTCTTGTTTGTCGAAGCTTTTTTATGGCAACGTTTTCAATAAGTAAAGCTCGAATCAATCGTATTGCTAAAAGAGTTCAAGAAGGAAAAATACCAAAAGAGGGTAGAGGTGGTGATCGTAAATCATAAAATTGTATAGATAAGAAGAACAATGTGAGAGAGTTTATCAAAAAACTTCAGGCGAAGGAATCCCATTATAATAGGAACAAAAGCAAACGTATTTATCTTGTTGCTGAATTAAACGTAAACAAATTAATTCATTTATATAATGCATCTGTACCAACAGAGTTCAAAGTAAAACGTTCCATGTTTTATGAAATATTCTATGAATTTAATATTGGATTTAGCTCGCCAGCATCAGATGCATGTACTGCTTGCACTTTATGTAGTAACAAAATAAAATTTGAGCAAGATCCTAGGAAGAAACAACTGGCAATTATCGAGAAACGAGTACATAAAATTCGTGCCAATTGCTTTTATAATTGGTTGAAGAATTGTCCTCCAAATTCAGTTACATATTGCTTCGACCTTCAGCAACAACAACCACTACCAAAAACTCCTATACAGGAAGCATTTTATAGCAGACAAATTTCTTTGTACAATTTCTGTATAGCACCAACTCAAGAAAAATGTAAACCTTTCCTGTATGTATGGACAGAAGATGTTGCTGACCGGGGAGCCACTGAAATTGGTTCTGCAATATATCATTTTTGTGCAATAAATTTCCAGAAGATTCTAATAGTACCTATGATTTAATATGGTTATTCTGTGATGGTTGTGGAGGTCAGAATAAAAACAGCCACATCATAAATCTTTTAATGTTTTGGCTCTGTTGAAAGACACCAAAAAATATAAAGGAAATACATCTAATTTTTCTCGTCAGTGGCCATAGTTTCCTCTCGGCTGATAGAATATTTGCCCATATTGAAAAGTATTTGCGAAAGAAATCTATTTTAACTACAAAAGAGGAATATGTCGAAATTTTTTTAGTTCATGGTCATGTCAAACATCTTGGACAAGATTGGCAGCTTTACGATCTTAAGACTTTAGATCAATCGTTAGAGAAAAAAAAAGCTAGAAAACGCATTGATATAGAAGTAAAGGCACTACAAAATGACAGATTTGAATCAAATGAGAGGTTTGAGTCTTTACTGAAAAGAGGAAAACGTTTCCCATTGACCATGCCTGCAATAGAGCAACGTCACATTGTCATTAAAACTGCCAAAAAAAAAAGTATGTAAAGAATCATTTAATTAAACAGTTTGGTGAGGGATGGCATAAATTACCAGAATTAGCATGGTACAAAAATATTATCTGTTATAATGATACAGAAACTGCTATTGAGGATGAAGAATATCAGAAAGAAGATTGTTGTATTTGTTTGGAACCTGACATTGGTAATATCAGGGTTTAGCTGTTTTGTTTAGCTTGTTATGTCGTAAGAACAATAATAATGTAAGAGTAATAAAAGACCTACTGTAACCTAGCTATTTACAGTCAGTTCAAACCAAAGGTGGATATTTACTAGACTTCCAAATCAAAACTGGCTATTTACAAATTGGTCTGTCACAAAAGTATATAATTACAACAGTATGAATCAAAACTATCAATTTATAATTTTCGAATGCCAAAAACTACTTACATAAGCATACTAAAAAAAGGAACTTGCTACTATTGCCTATACTTTTTACTGGCTATAAAACCAGCAAGCTGTAATTACATTAAAAAAAATTACTTCCCGACTTATAAGTTTTAGCCATTTCTGAAAAATAGTTTATAACGTAAATAGCCACTTTTGATCAGACACTCCTCATGTAATGATTTTATACTGAACAATACTATAACACTAAATTCTGACAATATGGTCATTCTTTGAAGATTTCAGAATGAGCCGAACAAAAGCCCTCACCGAAGAAGAAATATTAAAAATTATTGATAGTTGGAGCGATAGTGAGGACGAACTTTATGATGATGTAGGGAACGATAATGATAATACTGCATTTGTACAAATCACTCGGCAGAACGATATCAACCAGACAATACCAGCAACACCAGAGGAGCCATTCGATATTGAGAATATGCCTATTGATTTTTTCGGTGATATGGAAGTCCCTTCAAACACTAGCTTCTACGTCACAAAAACAAAAAATTTTATGGCGCTGTTAGGATTTTTCTAAAGACGAGGGTGACATAGTCTTTCAAGGCGACGAGTCACTTCCCGACTAATATTTAGATTTATCAACACCTTACACGTGTTTTAATTTTTTTTTTCGATGATAATTTGATAAATCTAATTGTTAACGAATCTAATTCGTACGCATCACAAAAAAATATTAATAACACAAAATTTACCACTTAATTGGAAATTCGAAAATTTTTAGGAATTTGTGTTTTAATGTCGGTTATTCAAATACCTAACTGCCGCCGCTATTGGAATAATTTAGCTGGAAATCAATTTATTCAACAAACTATGGCGTTAGCAAATTTTGAACGAGTAAAACAAATGTTGCACTTCAATGACAACGAGAAAACGCTGCTCAATAATCATCCAAATTATGATCGCCTCTACAAAATTCGCCCTGTAGTCAAGGCACTCCAAAATAATTTTAGAAAAATTCCTTTGGAGACCTGCCTTGCGGTTGACGCGCAGCTTTGTTCAACTAAAACTAAGAGTGCATTGAAACAATATCTACCCAACAAACCCCATAAATAGGGATTCAAATTATTTGTACTGTCGGGTGTTTCAGGATATTCTTATAATTTTGAGATATATTCGGGTCAGGAGAATGATCCAAGAAAAAGATATCCTGCAGAAAAAGACTTGGGTGCCAGTGCTAATATCGTAATAAGTTTGGTAAGACAAGTTTCGAGACACCAAATTATCGAGTGATTTTTGACAATTATTACTCGTCGGTACCACTAGTCGTTGAATTGTCAAAAATGGACATTTTGTGCCTAGGTACTATACGTCGGAATCGAATTTCAAATACAAATCTCCCCACTGATAAACATGTTAAAGCGAGCAATAGTGGAACATCGGTAGAATTCACCGCAAGAATTGACAATGTGGTAGTGACTACTGTTGCATGGAAGGGTAATTATATCGTAATTTTAATTTCAAACTTCGTGGGTCGTAACCCGATACAAACTTCCGACCGATTTGACAAAAAACTGAAATCAAGAATAATTATTGATTGCCCAAGAATAATCAAAGAATACAACAAGTACATGGGCGGAGTTGATCTTCTCGATAGCTATATCGGAAGGTATAAAATATTGTAACGATCTAAAAAGTGGTATATGCGCTTATTCTACCATCTTTTGGACGTGGCTGTTGTCAATTCTTGACTCTTATACAACCGTATTCAAAAAATGAACAAAGCAGATTCAAACCAAATTATAAGTTTAGCAAAATTTCGATTGGAACTTGGCGAGGTGTTGTGCAAATACCAACAGAAAAAATAGTAACTGGACGGCCGTCTGAGGTCAATAAACTTTTAGAACTAAAACGGAAGAAGGCAACAAGCTCCCCTATTCCAGTTAAGCAAATACGAACAGATGGTGTGGGCCACCGTCCTCTATGGAATGAAAAAAGACTGCAATGCAAGTTGCCAACTTGTAAGGTCAAACAAGTCGAAATCTTCTCGTATGCTTATTTTATCCTATTTACTACAAATATGTACAAATATGATAACAGAGGATCCTAACTGAATTATTTTAGTAAACTAACTTACTATGTGATTATTTTTATAAAATGTGATTATTTTATATTATTTTATGATATATTTTGTTATATTGATTAATTTTGTTTTTATAATTTTACGGTAAATAAATGAATTTTTGATACTATATAACTTATATACTACAAGTACACTTGTCTTTTATTCCTTACAAGAAGATGGAATTTTTAAAAATTGTGAATAAACACTTCATATTACATATATGTAAGTAACGAAAAATTGGATTTTCCGGAACAACAGAGTCAATTATAAAGAAAATAATCATAGTTTTATCTTAAGGAATGCGTTACTCAAATGAAAATAGTTTTTTTATCGCATAAAAAAAAGTCAAGTAACGAAGGGTTAAATGACAAAATAAAAAATTTATTTTTTTAAATCAATTAATATGCAGTCTAATTGAGGTTTTCCATCAATCTTTTCACTAGTTTGTAATGTAATTAAAATTTAAATATTTATCAAAACGCTTCTTTAATCGAGTATTTGCTAATGGCCTAAGTAACATTCCGTGAAAACTCTGTGATTTGGGGAATCTTCAGTACAGCAAACCACTAAAATCCATAACTCACAAAAAATTTCAACAATTTTCAAATTGACCCACAAAAGACTTTTTGCTGTCATAATCTAATCTTACTAATTAGTTTGTCTAAGCGGTGTTGATATCACAAATTGTATAAAGTTATTATTTATAAAACAAAGATTAATCCATATTTTCTAATGATTATTGGTTATGGTTCTTATGGTTTATTTATAGTTATTATTAATCCATATTTTCATGTTGGTTTACAATTCCTGTCTGCTATTTCTTTTAAATTGCTTTTACCGACTGTTGCACTAATACTAATATAATTTTTTGTTGAAACAACAAATTTTGTATACATATACGTTTTGTTGATTTTGGTTTTTTGTTGAAAACTTCACATCCATCCAGATTGAACGATGATATCTTAAATATGATGTATTTTTTGCGAGAGCACTTCGCCGAGCAGAAGGATTTAGAGATCAAACATTAGTAATCCTACTATTCAGACATTTTTATAAATTTAAGGTGTAAGTGATATACATATTATTAAACAGTAATGAAATTTGGCTCTGTTTTTCAATGAAATAATTATAATTTTAATATATTATGTTCAGTTTCTTAATTTAACCCGTAAACCGTAAAAATTTAAAAGTAAATTACCGGTAAATCGTTTTTTTCATAAATTATTTACCGTGTACCGGTTTTTCAGAAGTTGGTAAACTTTCGAACCCTAATTTCAATAGGTAAACCCAATATGAAATTTTAGCCGTTGAGCATTATTTACACTCATAGAAAATCAAGGTCAGATGTTCGCCAATGAATAAATTTTTAAATTGTCAAACAGTGTCGATTAATAGGTTGGCGCTTTGAGCCATTATTAAATTTAAGGGGATTGGCTTTGTGATAGTTCAAATAGTTGATTTTGTCTGTTTGGATTTTTTTTTAATTTAGCATTAAGTAAGTTAGTAGTTATTTTAATTAAATAAATTTCTTTGTGTAATAAATTCGCCTGATTGTATGCTTTTTGAAACAGATACAAACGCATTTTTGTTGATGTTCAAATCTAATATTAATTTAAGATAAACTTCATTCACGTTTGTTTTAAGCTTGTTCTTAATTCGAATAAGTTCTAATTTGTACAGATGTAACCCCGTGGATTGTTAGGCTGCTTAATTAACACAAGTATTGTGCCGTTGTTAATTATTATTTTTCTGTCCTTGCTATAGGTTGAGTTATACCTAAAATAACAGAAAATTTCCGGAATGTAAATGTAAAACATAACCATATTCATTAAAACTATGTAGCTATACATATCTAAAAAGAAAGAAATTCGATTACCCGCTATTTGTTTCACATCAATATATAGTAAGTAGCCTATTGCAGAAGCTATATCTAGCTATATCTATTTATACATTCCGAGTAAAGTAAATTTTTATACAAACCTCGATAATGATAAAAATACGGATATCCATCTTTCCATGTAATCACAAACCAACAAATACAAGTAAAAAACAATAAAAACTTTTTATCTTATTACTATATTTGATACCTGTACCAAAGACAGTAAACATAATTCTTTCCTGCCTTTAATAACGGTTCATTGAAATTCAAAAAGCGTACCGCTATATCTAAATTAAACAAATTTGGTTTGATACATACACAGTAAATAAAAATCTTCGCCTCTATCTAGAAGCCCGTAATGAAGTTTATCCAGTTTAATTTTTTATTAGATTCCGTTGATTTTGTTTTTCTTTGCATCATGCTTATGTCTTCTTTTTCGACATTCATCTTCTTTACAATTAACAACCTTACATACAACACAAACACACATCCGTACATCATTTATTAGGTATATGTATGGTTCCCTCATTTTTATTGCTTTATATTGATTTTTATTAGATTCCATCTTAAATTAGAACTTTCGTTCGTTTCGTAATTTACTTTTTTATTTTTTATTTACAGTCATACTCCGTCTAACGCTGTTAATTGGTTCCGAGAAATCGCGACGTTAGGCGAAACAACCTTATAAGGGCCAAAGTAATTTTAATCATTTTATTTTATGAACGAACGAGGTTTGTTTGCATTTTACGAACGACGTTACAGCGAAACGACGTTATGAGGAGGGACGTTGTACGAAGTATGACTGTACTTCATAATCTCAATTAAGTGTATAAATAAAGAAATGAAAAACGAAAAACTGGAAGAAACTTAAATACTAGGTATCTCGCACAAAAAAATAAAAAATTAAACTTTTGACAATTTTGTTTTCTAAAATAATTAAAAGTTTGTAAAAAATAATATTTTTTGTTGTAGGTTTTTTAGGTTTATTTTGCGTTTTTACGTTTGGCTTAAACATTTGATGTGAACTTATTGAAAGTTTTTTTTTTTTTGCTTTTCGCTCCGTAACGAAGCTAAAATGGTGTAAGTAGGTATATTTTTATTACAGTGAAACCTCATTTCAACGGACACCTCACTACAACGGACACACTTTTAAGTTCTATGCAAAGCGGAAGTTTTTCCATGAAAACATCCCTTAGTTAGGCTGACAATTTATTAGAGCGGACACGCGGACAGAAATCTTTGCGATCTTGGCCAATTCTTATCCCGATTTTGATGAAATTTAGCATGAACGATGGAAATGGAATTCTAAAATGATTTTTATAAAATGATCTGGAATATGGCCAATTAGAAGAAGTTTGAAGATTGATGAAGTTTAGCTTGGCAAGGTGAAACTGTGCAAAAAAAATTGGTCAAACATAATTTATTACAAATCGGGTTGGTTGCTAAAATTACTAAATATTTTAAAGGAATTGGTACCTTACAAAAATTGTACCTGCAATTTAGGAAATAGTGGAATAAAGTAAATACTTTTTATCTTTTTTTTTGGTGCTTATAGTTTATGCAACGGTTTTGTGCTTTATTGGTTTATCTTTAATATTAATATTGTGTTTGACTTTTTTTGGATTCACGAGATGTGGAATAACGCGATTTTCTTCGATGAATCCAAATTCAGCTGCATTTTGGAAATGGTAGAATCCTTGCCCAAAGAGAAGCTCGGGAAAGGCTTAGCAACGAATGTTTTTTAAGACTTCCACCGAAAACTAGAGGTGTTATGGTCTTGGGAGTTCTGGAGAAGGAACCGGTTGAATGTGCTTTCTTAGTTTCAAAGTCACAGAACTGTTTATCTGAAAGTGCTTCATAACGAATTTAAGCCGCCTGTGTTAGAGATTTTCGATAAGATTTGCATATTTATTTTTGAACTCCTTGCCATACTGCGAAAGTAGTGAATAAGTACCATTGTTTAATTTGGAATTGTAGATAATGAAATTGACTTTCAGATAAACAACAATAATTTATTAAAATCCTATTTTGTTTTATCTCTTCATTTAAACGTAAACAAGTACTTCGAAGAAAGAATATCGATGTGTTGGACTGGCCTCTGTATAGCCTAGACTTAAATCCAATAGAAAATACAAAAAACGCACACAAAAAATTTGGCTAAGAAGATTGGATGATCTTTGTCTGATTATAACAAAAGATAATATCAAAATTTTATAATAATGATAAAAACAAAATAAGTAGCATTAAAAAAAATGAATGCAAAGAAGAAATGATAGCAAACATAAACCCAACATCTTTAGTTTCAAATAACCAATCTAACAAGTGTATTTAAAATAAAAAAAATAAGCCAATTGCTTTCAAATGTTTTGTAGTTTTAGCAACCAATACTCCAATTTGTAAACAAATATTTTGGATCAATTTTGTTTTTTTACAGCACTGTATTTGATAGCATGTTTCCTAAATCATTTTAGAATCCAATTTCCATCGTTTATGGTTAATTTAATCAAAATCGGATCAGAACGGCCAAGTTCCTTCCTAATTGGCCATATTCCACAACTTTACCTAAATATCATTTTAGAATCCGTGCATGCTTAATTTCATAAAATTCGGACATAAAATGGCCAAGTTCTTTGCTAACCGGCCAAATTCCAAAACTTTCAAAATTTCATCAAAATCGGATGAGAAATGGCCTAGTTCCTTTCTAATAGGCCATATTCCTGAACATTATCTAGAAATCATTTTATAATCCCATTTCCACCGCGCATGCTGAATTTTATCAAAATCGGAATTGAAATGGTCAAGTTCCTTCCAAATTGCCCATATTCCAGAACTTCGTCTAAAAATCGCTTCAGAATTCTATTTCCATTGGAATTGCTGAATTTCATCAAAATCGGATAAGAAATACAGTCTCAATAAAATTAAAAAAAATAAAAAATCACAAATCCTTAGTTTAAGAGACACCTCGAAGAACTTTTTTGGTCCCGTCGATATCCGGTGTAGTGAGTTTGCTCTGTACTAAAATTATTAGCGCCAGATTTTAAAATTTGTTGACGAGCTAGATCACGAAGACAAGAAAAATTGATTTTTGGTGTGTCTGTCTGAAACTATGGAGAAGAATAGGTTTTAGTGATTAGCGGTTTTACAAACTTGTGTATCTATTTCTAGCCCAAAATAAAAGAGGCTACCCTTAAAAGTAAAAGCCTTCTTTAGCCACTTCACAATATAACAAATTAATATTTTTAATAAGAATCTACACATTCAATACGATCAGCAAAAATTTTAACAAAAGCTAGTAGATAGCTAGCGCAAGATTTGGAGAAAATCACTCATTGCTCTATCTCGTTAATGAATAGGTTAAATTTTCGTTAAGGGAAATATATTGATAATCAAAGGGCCCGCTCGAAACGCGACATTTCAAAACGCGATATTTCAAAACGCGATATGGTATAAAACGCGATATTTCAAAACGCAGTGTGGTACAAAATGCGATATAGTACAAAATGTGATATTTCAATACGATATGGTACAAAAAGGCGAAATTTTAAAATATTTTGTCTTCCTACATTTTACTTAAAAAATGTTCCTTCACCTTTATGATGAAATTTTTTAAATATCGCGTTTTAAAATTTCGCGTTTCCAATGGGACCCCATAATCAATGACACACATCTGTGTTTCGCTAAATATGCTATTCCTAGTATCTTTACAACCCGGCAACCTTCTTCCACAGCATCTACATACAAACACATTGAAGTGTGTATGAGAAAAGCAGCATCGTTTTTTAAATATGATCTATATGATTAGCGGATAAGTGTGACACAAGTACGATCCCTTTAAAATCCTGGCAAAGAGTATTCATATTTCGAGGATTTTTTATGTTTACGGCGAATCAATGTAATAGTCTAGAACTCTATGAATTCTTAAAAATAAATCAAAATATGTTACCAACAAATAGGTCACATAAAATCGTTTCATGTGTCCGCAATGCGACCAGCCGCTCTGATTGAACCAAGGGGCAAGCGAAGCGACCACTCGAACTAAAAGCATGTTTTCATTATTTGCTGATCCGACATTAATCAAAAAGAACTCCTGCAAATTTTACCACAACTGTGAAACTACTTAAACGATTTTATTAAGCTACTCATACATATATCTCGTAGCTGTTTCAGCGATTAGAGCGAATTAACCAACGAACAGAAAGATGAACACCTTACTTTACACAAGTATGTGCAGAGACAATGCCTAATCAGAACATTTACTGTTAAAAATAAAAATTTATTACAAAAAACATAATAGAAAACTTACAAATCCGTTAATTCAGGGCTCAAAGTCCTATACAATTTAATCTTCCATGATGCAAAAAATTGGTGAAAGCCCTAATAAAATGAGGTTTTTAAGATTATATTCCTTCTCTTATCTGAATTCTTCAAATTTCTATGTTCGACGAAAGGGCTTTGTATTTCTTATCTAACACATGACAAATAACTATTTTATTATTTTTTAAATAACAACAATCAGGATACTCTAACTCTAAAGAGGTATGATGAATAGCGATTTAAATTTCGTATTCATTCTACGCTGGTGACAACTGCAATGTTGCTATATATAATTTCTTTATATAGAAAATTTACGTATGGATTTGTTTTTGGTTTATACCTAAAGTATTAAATATAAAATTTCTTAAATTTTGTTGTTTTAATTGTAAATATTTTATATGATATTTTTATATGAAGTACGTCTTTAAATTTATTGTTCAATTTTTTTGATCGTCTTACTCGTAACTAGATTACGAAACGTTTGTAAAGATTTTTATCATTTCAAACATATTCGGCAAAAAATTATATTTTTATCACGTTCGTTGACCAGTTTTCATTGCCACATGAATATACGGATGAGCACCTGAGTTTTATTGTTCTTCTGCTGTAAATTCATTAATTAAATTTACAGATTTAATAAATTTTCTTTGAGGAAAAGGGAGTTAAAATGAAAATCACCTAATTTAGTTTTATGTTATTGTTTTTCTTAATTTTTTTTTATATATGAAACTTTGAAAGTTTTTGGTTTAATATTCTTAGTCTAAAATATATTTTACATTTAAACAATAGTTTCTTAACATCTATACTTAAATCTGTGTTTTTTGTTATACCTAGCAAAGTGGACATACAATTTTTGCAAAGTTTTATTTCTTCCCCATCCCAATTTCTAAAAATATATTCTAGCTTTGTTATATCAACTAAAAATGTATCTGTTGGCTTGTAGAGCCCGCCTTCTGATACATGATTCATCCATGTATTACAATTACCACTCACTTCGCCCGTTGGAAATCCATGTTTTTCGTGGCTTAGCTTAGAAGCGATAAATCCGGCAAATTGAACACCATCATTTTCCAATTCTGTTAATTTGCTATCACTTTCTTCTATTTCGGCCCATGTTAATGGAATTTGTTCTACATTAAATTCATTCAGCAATGTGGATGTGAAGGAAGTACATACATGTTTCGTTTTCATGGGTCAGTATAGAATCGAAAACGTCCTCAATTGGTGTTTAAACTCTAGGGCTGTTGGATGGTCATGTTTGGTCATTCCAATGGACCTCATTATACCAAACAACATTTCTAGTATGTCCTGGTTTAGCCTATACGTGAGCAAGTAAGTAATACCATATGTTGTTTTGAGTTCGTCGAATAACAACCCAATAGCATTAGTACTCACTTTAACACCTTTTTGAAATGTTAATTTATTCATATTGCTCCCAACTCATAAATCGTTTATTAAACATCTGAATTCTTGCAAAATTCTATCCTGTGCATCCTTTGCAAGACCGTAAGCTTTCAATCTTGCATGAGAATCAGTGTCATGAACGTGCGAATTAAAAATATCGAACCAATCATTCACCTAAAATGTATAACATATTTTTTATATCGTAACACAAATTTATAAAATATAATTACCTTTTTTAATAACTCGGCTCATTTGTCTTATCGCATATTCCTAAAATACCCATTCTTGAGACTGCGCAGGAAATCGTGTTCGAAAAGGTTAAAATGTAGCCAATTTAACTTTTTGGCGACCCGCATTTTTCACTGTTAGGTGATGGTTACTTACCTTTAAGGACAATGTTTAAATCAGACCCGGATGTTTTCCGCAGTAGCTCAACAAGAGATTGCTTGGTTACGAGTTTTCCTCGGGCATCGGCAAAAATGAACACGTTTTTTAATGTAACCGGATTGAGGAAATACGGCATTTCTATTTCCTCCGCCCATATCAGTCACAATGGCCACAAGGTGATAAAAACAGTTTCTAATTTATTAATTGCAGCCATTAGTAGATTTTTTGATACTTGGCAATCATAATTGTAAAAAATTGGTTGTTTCCAATTTTTTAAAATTCCGCGAACCATTATTACTTGCATGTAATTACTTGGACGTAAAATTGAATCGTTTTTTTTGTTGTATTCGTATAATTTTCTAATTTTCGTTTCGTCCGCAAGATTCACGCATACCTTATCGAACTTTGATAAGTCAGCTTGCTCCATTAATTTAAATGTTACGCTCAGGAAACGTAGCTCAATACTTATTTTTCTAACTGATTCTCGTAATGTTGATTCGACCAGGCAATGGGTGATTTTTTGTTCTTAGAAATGGATAAGCACGATTTCATAGCCTTCACTTTGTCGTCGACTGATCATCTGTGAATTCTTTTTATTGCTGGATTTTGGAGTTTCTGGATTTGTCCGGTACTAATTTTTGGATTCCCTTGATTTCAAAATAGCTTTTCCTAATTTCCTCTTTAACCTTAATGTTTTCGTCGGTTAGATCTTTATTAGTTTTATGTAAAACTTTATTTGCTTCACTTAACAGAACAACTTTTTTTTTTAAATTTTGTAGCTCCAGTTCAAGTGACGATATGTTTGCAGTGGAAACTCTAGAAATGCAATTAAAATTTATAAAATGGTTTTAGAAATTTGATAGAAATTATTACCCGTTCCTACAGTCATATTCAGCTACAATCATAGTTTCATTACCAGAAACATTTGGATCAATATTTTGATCTGCTGCACTTGATTCAGTGTCAGGTTGCGTACTTTAATCATAAACAAAACTTTTAATTGAAATACAAACTCGGATCTATTTTATAATGAATGATAATTTACAAACATTAAGTCTTTAACAATTGATTTTTGTTGCATGACATCTACACTGAAAAAAAAACGACTTTCTTGTTGAAAAATTGTAATGCTAAATTATTGGTATAACATTGTTAATATTATATCAATAGATAGTTTTCAATAAGACTAAAATGTAGCACAATTGAGCCACATGTAATCATATTGATTATGAAATTGAACACATTTTCTCATTAAATGTTGAAGTTATTATTTTGAAATTAACGGTCATCATTTTGAAAAATATATATTCAATACGAATAGTAAGCAATCATGCAATAAGTTTTACTGTAAACAACATTTTAAACCGCATTTGAAAGCATGGAAAACTTTGTAATGGAATAGAAAACAAAATATTTTCAATTTGAAGAGAAAAACTGCACTACGAAAATATTTAGTTTTCAATATAATGGTATTGTTATCAATAATAAGAATTTGTCAAACTTATTCATATTGAAAACAGATTATTTCAATATGAAGGAATAACATAATAAAGCTACTTCATATTGAACACTTCTTATTTCATCACCACATAACCAATTTTGAAAATTTTAATTTTATTTTTATTGAAAACACAACTTTCAATTTGAACGAAATTATAAGTTACGTTCACATTAAACACTCTGTTTTTTCAATATAATTGAACCACATCTTATTGAAAACACATAATTTGAAATTGAAAGAATATTCTCAATATGAAAACAAAATCGAAAAGTAAGTAACGGTTATTTCTTCATTTATTTTATAAAATAAACCTCATTCTCCGTGTTTAATTCAGCTTGTGCAGTGTTAGAAACCAAGTATTT
This sequence comes from Tipula vernalis, assembly GCA_958295665.1. Lineage (NCBI taxonomy): Eukaryota > Metazoa > Arthropoda > Insecta > Diptera > Tipulidae > Tipula > Tipula vernalis. The sequence goes on along the minus strand of OY282560.1, from coordinate 194,967,955 downwards.
AATAAAATTCATTATTTTTTCTATGCAAAACCGGGTGGGTGAGTAAGAGCGTAAAGAGCGTGATATTTTATATTTTTGATTATAATGTACAATTATGTGATTTATTTATTATATAGTGCGGCTCAAAACTACTTACCATTTGATAAGATATTGAAGGAGTGATTATAAATAGGTCTGATTTGAAGTAAATAATGCAAAAATTGTAACTTTTAATAACATTTTTAATTTTATCAACAAACAGTGTGTCGCGTATTCTAAAATTAATATTTTAATCGAAGCTTCATATACTCGTATCTAATTAGTTACGAAAAATTTAATTTCTGTTTGGACATTTCCCCAAAATGTTTTTGTGTTGTTTTAAGTGCAATAAATTAATCAAAAGTTATACAGGCCTAAGATACCATTTTAAGTTTTTCCATAACCTCACAAACAATTCCGTATTTGAGTGTCGCGAGGACACATGTACGCAAATGTTTACAAATTTCCATACATTTAAACGGCATTTACAACGGCTTCATTTACTAGAATGTATTTCCGATAAATCATTAAAAAAAAGTCAACTTACTTCACGTGAAAATGAAACTAAATTTGAACATTATCCCGATTGTGATAGTACAAACACACTATCACAATTGGTAGGTCCTTCTAAACAGTATTTTTTAAATAATACTCAAACAAATAAACCTATCCAAAATAATGCTAATGATTTGGCTGCCCAACTCACACAATCAGCTCTTGATATTAGTATTTCTTTGCACAATAGTAATCGGTTTGCTTTAAAGGACGTGAAAATGATTCAAAGTTTAATTATTAATAAGATACTGCACCCTACCACAAACTTTTTAACTAATTCGATTTGCCCACAAGTTAGTGATGATAAGCTAAAACGGGATATTTTGAATATAAGCGATGTTATTTCTGACCCATTTGAACAATATAGTTCAGAATACAAACTGTTTAAGGCGCTTAAAGAAAAAGATCTGTTAGCTAATCTTATTAAGTTTTCAATAAATAATGAAATTGGAACTGTTTATCATAACGGTGAGACTCATTATGATGAAATAACTACTTCAGGAATATTATTACCTCTACGATTTCAATTCCGGAAAATTTTTGAAACCAAATATTTAATAAAAGATTATTTAAAATTCAATAGCATTCAACCTTCTGCTTATATATCAAACTTTTTTGAGGGAAACCTTTGCAAAAATCGTTTATTAAAATATCAAAACCAAAATTACATTCCTTACTTTTTATACTCTGATGATATTGAAGTTAATAATCCTCTGGGAAGCCAAACTCAACCGGTTACAGCTATATACTACAGCTTTCCTCATTCAAAAAGTTCTTCAAATCTAAAAGATATATTCTGTGCCGGCTTCATAAAAGGAAAAGATTTTAAAAAATATGGCACTCATTTATGTTTCAAACATCTAATTTCAGAGATAAAACATTTTAAAGATAAAGGATTATTTATCAAAACTGATGATGGACCTATTCATGTTCGATTTATATTAGGTCTTTTGTTGGGGGATAATTTGGGTATTAATACTTTTTGTGGTTTCTCAAAGTCGTTCTACGCAAACTTTTTCTGCCGGTTTTGTAAGACATATAAATCTGAAACCTAAAAATTATATGTACAGAAAAATGAAAATTTAAGATCAATAGAAAATTACGAATCTGACGTTTAAAAACATTTGTTTGAAGAAACCGGCATATCAGCTAATTCTCCTCTTAATCAAATAAAATCATTTCACGTCGCCGAAAATTATGCTGTTGATCTAATGCATGATGTTTTTGAAGGCGTTTGCCATTATGATTTATGTCATATATTAAACTACTTTTTAAATTCATATGCAGATTTGTTTTCCTTGGACATTCTTAACTTAAGAAAGAACACATTTCATTATGGTTCAATAGATATCGGAAATTTGTCTAAGCCTATTACACAAGACCATTTAAAAAGCAAACGTCTTAAAATGTCAGCGAGTGAAATAAAAACATTTATTCAATTTCTTCCAATAATGATCGGAGACTTAATTCCAAAACAAGACAGATGCTGGAAATTTTTGTTATGTCTGGTTGAAATGATTGATTTATTGCTTGCTGATCAGTTTTTTTAGCAAACTTTAGATATTTTACGAAATTTGATCAAAATGCATAATTCAACGTACATTTCTCTATTCTCAGATACGCTTAAGCCAAAATTCCATTTACTAACGCGTTATCCTTCCATAATAGAACAATCTGGGCCACCTAAATATTATTGGGGGTTTCGATATGAAGCCAAACATAAGGAATTTAAAACCTATGCTAGAGCAATTACCTCTAGGACAAATATACTTGTTAGTCTAGCAAAAAAATATCAGTTAAAAATTGCGCACATTTTATTGAATGAGGATTGTCCATCCTTGATTTTAAAGAAACAACACAAAACTTTAAGCAAAATTTGTGAAAAATTAACTAAATATTTAGGTAATGCTACTTTCAGTAGTTATAATACCATTGAGTATATGGGAACTTTATATCAAACCGGATTTTTCTTGACTAATAAATATGAAGAAATCGTTAGTTTTCGAAATTAAACAAATGCATGTAGTGAAAGATACATTCGAAGTAATATTGGTTTTAGACGAAATTCTAATTAAAAGATTTCAAAAACATGTTATGGCATATGAAGTCGATAAAAATAAGTTAGTTATATCTGAGAATTTAATTTTTAAATTAGAATACTTCAAGTCACCGCCATTAAATCTCATAAAAATGCAAGATGGAAAATTATATATTCGTCTAAAATCAAATTTTTAAAACACTTAAGTATAATCTTAGACGTAATTTTAGATTTATTACAAAATAAATTATTTGTAATTGTATTTAATTTAGTTAACATTAATCAATAACACACACTTCATAAATTTACTTCAAAATTTAGTCGTTAATAAAATAAAATTAACATAAAATCTTGAAACATGTATAATAAAACCATGCATTACCAACTGGAACCACAGTATGAAGAAGATGTAGTACTTACCGAATTATCCGAAGTGTCAAACGTTGTTTTACAAACCAACAATAATAATACAAATTATGGTAACCGGATTGGAACAATTGAAGAAAATCGCATAAGTCCTCCTTTAACTGACATCGCAGCCCACCATATGAAAATACTCTTGGAAAATTGGGAATTTAGCTTTCTCTACGAAATATTTCTAGGTAAATATAAATCAATATTATTAAGCTTTGGTTTCATTTTCTTATATTTTGTTTTTTTATTATTTGTTATTGCAGACGAATGTATAGATGAAATTGCGTTAAGATATATAAATATTCAACATTTGTTAAATTTACGTTTACTGCACAAAATTGGCCTTAGTTATGTAATCAAATTTGAGCAAAAATTAATAACTTAACAAACAACTACAAACGCTTCGGATCAAAATTACGATTATGAAGTAACTGAAGTTTTTAACGATAGCAATACTGTGACGCTGAATAAAAACACAGAAGAGGCATGTGATTTGAAACTTATTGATATATTAAATGAAACTAGAAAAGGACGTGCAATTATAAAACATTACGCTGATAAAAAGAAATTAAATAATGGCTGCAGAACCGTACTTCTTGAGGAAATAAATAATTTTCTCATACAACAAAAAATAAAGATGTCAACCACTTTGGCAAAATTACTGTCCTCTCTGATTATTGACAATTTCCCCGACGAAGAATTGGTAACTAATAATATTACAATTTAATTTTCATAACAATTGGTTGATCGAGTTCTAAAATTTGTATAAGGAACCTATTTCGTAAAGCAGCAAGGTAAAAGAGCCATATCAAAAATATATTCCAAATATTTTAACTCACAACGAACAATGAAAGACTGTGGCCTACTTGAAAAACGGGAACATATATCTAGCAGCCCTCACAATAAATATTTAAGAAATACATTTGCACTCAGCTTTGGTAATGTACTTTCGCCTGCAAAAGTTGGTTAAACACAAAAACATAAATTTACTTAAGCCTGTATTCCATGACAAAAATTGGCTCACAGTCAAAAAAACAAGGAAAACAGAAAAATAACCTGATGCTCCATATAAGAGACAAAGACAACGTTTTTATTTTATTTTTTTTAAAAATAACAAAATTCAATATTTTAGTGGGCTGCTTGTTTGAAAAACACTTAGTTTTTCCTCATTGTGTATAACCAACTTTTGCAGGCAATAATGACGAATGTTAGAATTTTTAAGTTATGCAGGAACTATACATTTTCAGAACCAGAACATGATATTAAAACAGATCTAGCTTGCATAAGCAATGATAATTGCTCGTTTGGTGAGTTCGAGAATCATTGGATTGTCACTAAAAAATATAGGTGTAAGCAGCTAGCCGAAATAATGCAACATTCCAAAAGCTGCACTTCTGATGTATTTGAAAAGTGGCCACATTATAAAAAGGCTCTAGGATTTAAATTGGTACCCTTTCAAATTATTTATTAGTTTAGGCACACATTTAAATTAGTTATTTATAGATGGCCGTTGATTTCGAGTTTATATATGGACCGAAAACATTTTTCCAAAACTTTCAAACATCGCGAACGGAACTAATTAATATAATCAAAAACAAAATTAAGGGCGCAACCAATAAACATCTTTTGGACATACTGCTATCCAACCATAGTTTATCGCAAAGTAAGTTTCTCGATCCAAGATGTTTGAACTTATTATTCCATAATTATTTAATTAAATCATAGTTAATTTTTATTTTTATTTTTTCTACAGATGCCACAAATGATATTGTGATATATCTTCTTCATGCAGTTATACCACCTGTAACCAGAGAGATAGGAGCTGCACCAAGCACGTCCAAGCAGGCGTGTGTTAAATTTTCAATTAAAGATTCCCAAAATTCAATTTTTTTGATAGGCGAAACAGTGACGCAAATCGAAGAAAAAATTCAATTAAAACTTAATTTAAAGGCTCCGATCCAGCCATTTATTATTGTACAAGGAAGTTTAATAGACGCAAACAATTTTGTTGTGTTTTTTGATGGTTGTAGATATCAATTTAATTGTATCTTGCAGGCATTGGATACATGTTTCAAAATATACATGTTGTTTGATTTACAATATCCGCAAACTTCCATACTAGTCTGGAATTTTATTCAGCTATTTTATTATAATATAACGACAGAATTTGATAAGCAGCATACTTCTATTAATTTATTAACTAAAAATTTGAAAGATGCTTAAATTTTTTTATTAAATTTAACAAGTAATTATATTTTTTCTTAATTTGAAGTTATATTTTATTATAAATATGTTATTTTAGTACAAATAACAACAATTAATTTCATTACCATATGTGTACTTATAATTGTTATCATATTATATGTACTCATTTGTATTATTAAATGTAAAACGATATGAATTTTTATACGTACATATTTTATTATTTTATTATATTTTTAATAAATTTTGAAATAGTTAATAAAAAGCAATTGAGCGTTTTTTTAATTTACACACATTCAGCTTTCAATATGATAGTTTATTCATTATTAGTATGATAACTCTTATTTATCAAAATACTTACATCATCAATACCTATGAAATTTCTTCCATCATATTGAATGATTTGTTTATATTTTTTCATTTTCATAGTGAATAATATGTACTGGAATTGATATAATAACGTTCATTTTCACAATCGTATCGATAAAACATGTTTTCAAATAGCAGTATTACCATTTTTCATTTTAATCGAATACGTGTTCATTGGTAACAAGCAATTTTCGGTTGTATATTAAATACAAATTTAGTAAATAAATCGTAAATTTTTCAATATGACTACATTTTTTTTCAGTGTAATCTGAACTGGCGACTTGTACTAGGAACATTTGTTGGTAAATTCATGACTGGTAAATTTAGACTTTGAACAGCGTCATCTTTTAATTTTCTGCATGATTTTGGACTATATTGCAATGATACCTGCTGCAAGCTCCATACAAAATCGCCTGGTTTGAAATGTTTATCGCAAATCCGAGCATTTATTAGATTAAAATCATCCGATTGATAGCATTTTGATTTCCACAACTGAGCCATATGATTTATTTTGGGAATAGATAAAAACGGGGTTTAGTATCGATTCCTTTAGATTTTTGCAGATTTTTATTATTATTGCTCTTACACGAATAAAAAGCACAAGCCACCATTGTAAATTAAGAAGTTTTTTTTAAAAAATAATTTACAGAATAATGTGATATTTAATTACAAAAAAAAAATGTTTTAAAATTGTTGTTACTGAACACAAGATTTTGATGTTAAACAGTTTGATTTTTAACACTTTTGAGCACTATAATAGCTTGTATAAACACAACACTAATTTTTTAACGACACATCTGAACACTTTGAATACTTGATAAGAAGAAAATGAATTGTTACGATCTTATAAAACATTGTATGTGTGTTTGAAAATATTCAAAATAGAAAAAAAATTGTTGTTTCAAATTAAAAGAAATAAAAATAAAATAAATGGCACAACAATTAGGTGCTATCATAAACTTAAACAATAATTGAAATAAGGGTGATATTGGACGCATTCAGGAAAGTCAACTGTTGGCAACCTGTTTAATAAAATCAACACGTTGCTCAATTAGGGTCGAACTTAGCTATTTATTAACCGAAATGAGATTCTAAAACTGATTTTAGATTGAGTTCTGGAATAAGTTAAATTAATCTGGAATTATGCCGAAATTCATTTTCTTAATTTAATTTTCCTTAACTTGACGGATTTCCCTTTAAACCTTCAAATAACAAAATTTTTCTTCAATTAGTTTATCCTTTATTTACTTAAATTTTCCTTCTTCTATTGGAATTTTTCTTCAGTTATCAGAATTTTTTTTCGCTTGAAAGAATTTCTCTTCACTTAATAAAATTAAATTTATTCTTACAATGGAAATAAATTTGTGTGTAAATGTAATTGTATAGTTAAATCTAATTTTGAAATTAAAATTACGTGAATTAGCCTTTTCGGTTTTTCATTCTGTTGTATAGTTTAGAGGTTATTTTTATTAAATAAAATTATTTGCAAATAGGTGGAACAAATTTTAAACGAACATCAATAATTAGCCATATGTAATTAGCTAATTTACTTATTAATTCGCCGATTTTTAATTTTATTTTGGTAATGGTTGTTTTTATGGCCTAAGGGTTATTTTTTTTATGAAGATTTGTGGGGAAATCCAGATTTTAATTTTACTTTGTGTTTCTTTTTTACCAAACTAATGTAATATAGCAATTAGTGCAATAGTGCAATTTTATTGCACTTATATTTTTAGTTAGTAAATGCTTTCCAGTTTTGTGGTTATTTCCAAAAAAAAAAAAAAAGTCGAAGTACAACAGAAACATCCACTGAAAGTAACATTTATTTATTACCTGACTATTATTTTAGAAAGTTCATAAGAAAGTAGTCTGTATTTAAATTTCGATTAGTAAAGATACTCGTACAAAGATTGCGTAATGGGATGATTGTATTTATGAAAAAATCCCATAATCCCAAATTTTAGATATTTTATATTCAATACTTTAGGTTACTGTTATCATTCACAATTTATTCGATTTTACACAAAAAACAATAATTAAAACCAAAAACATATTGACGATTGGAGCATCACAGATTCCACCTAGTGGAAAATTTGTAAACTGTTGTAAACTTGTTGTAAACAATTCCAATTTTGAACTGTAAACACAATTTTTACCTACCAGATTAATAATAATTGTAAATAATTCCAACTTTGGATTATAAAAACAATTTTTAATTACCGGATTGCAAAATTTCTTTCGTCGCATTTATGAGAAATGTCATTCTGCCATCTGTGTCATCTTTTTTCCTCGAGAGGCGCTTTCTCTACTTTTACAATCGTCAATAGATACGTAAATTTTCCATATCAAGAAATAATATATGGCAACATTGCTTTTGTCACCAGCATAGAATGAATACTTTAATTTATATCGCTTAAATAATCGTCATTTGAATTTAATGTGACATTGTGTGGTGATGTTGGATTGTCAAGTAATAAACCTGTAGGTCTTATAATGTAAAAAAACATTCCATTACGTCCAGATTTCACTGAAATCAAAGAGTAAAAACCGTTTTATTTTGCTTACTACGTGTTTTGTACCAAGGTTTCGGGTTCCGCAAACAAAATAAACCCGGTACAAAATGGTAGTTGCATTAACTGTTTGGTCGTTTTTGTTTTCCAAAAATTAATGATACGACTCCGATTTAATGCATTTGGTTTGATACAAGAATGGTGGTATACAATATTACTTTTATTTTATTTGGTTTGGTATGGTGACATACAATATTAATTTTTATTTTAATTTTAATTTTATATTTTTTATTACAAGAGTTTTTTATTTTTACGTGTTCACTCGGTGAAATCTGATACAAGAAGGGAAAAAGTAAAAAGGTACAGTCTCGAAATTAAGTTACAAAAAAATATGCACAGTCACAATAAATTGTGTTTGAAATTTATCTTATGATCATTTAATGAAGATGGCGCGTCGTGTTCATAGAATTCGAAATTACATTACAAAGTTAAATATGAACTCGCCTTTTAATTTTGAAACTGCATTAAAAAATTGAATATGAATTCACCTACACTTTTAACATTTGACAAGTGTAATGGTGACGTCTATATTTGGAATTTAAGATAAGTAGTATTTGTTTACAATATTAGAATAAAATATTAATTAAATTAAATTTTTTACTTTCAGATTAATTATTAACATAATCAGAAATAACAATAAACTTAGAAATCATCAAAGTTGAGTGTAATAATTTACCTATATTACATATTTTGATTTTTAGTAAATGTTTATGTATGAATTTTGTTTCAGGTTTTTATGTTGAATATTTTAGACATTAAATATTGGCCGTAACGCATATTGATGTTTTCAACACTACGACATTTTGTTTTCCATTTTATTTCTTATAATTTTATTTATTGGAATGTTCTACACAAAACACCAGATTAATAATTTCAAATATTTCTGTTTTTAATTCATAATTAAAATTATTTAAATAGCTTACGTCTAGTTTTAAAGAAAGAGAAAGCAAAGCGATAGAAATTTAAATCGTTTCCAACATACCTTTTCTAGTTGAAATATCGTGATCAACAACAATTAGCTGGTTTCCATGTAAGGTTCAAACAGGCTTGAGTTGGGGTTGGTGTTCATGGAAACGAGGTTGGAGTAAGATTTTCGTTAAGTCAGTTTGAACTCAACGAAGCTAGTGGATTTGAGTAGAGTTGAAAACCAAAATGGCGAGAAAAATATACATAAGGGATTTTTATTGTTACCACCATAAAAAGATATTACTATAATTAAGTACAACAAAAAAATATAAAAAAAAATTAAGAATGCAATACAAAAATCAAAAGTGTATTTATAATGTACTTTGCTGTAACATTTTAAACTCGACCTAACTCACTTTCATGGAAACGATCGACGCTATTTTGCAATTTAAACGAAAACCTAATTTCAATGCAACCTAACTCAACCTCGTTCATGGAAACATGATAAATGTTGTTTAGGATTTAACATTACCATAAATATGCTGGGTGGGTGCTGGGTGGGATTCAATAGGGTAGGCGTTGACCGTTTATAGCCAGTTATAAATTGGTTTATACTCCAACGTTGCAATTATGTAGAAACCATCAACTGTCTCTAGTTTACCTCCACGCGGTAGCACCTGGGCAACGTTTGTTTTGCATTTTTAATGTATCACAACGGCTGAACTTTTAGAGGCGAGTGTAATAACACTATAAAAACCAAAGCAATGGATAAAACAAACAAGGAAACGAATACCCTAGGTGGCAGACCTGATGTTCAGGAAAATCCGCTCTCTCCGGAGGTCGGTCCCATGGATTCTAGGGGGGACCAAACATTGCTACATAATTCAAATGATACCAAAAATAAGCTAAGCGATATCAACTCTCAAAAGAGTAACGAGGAAGAACTTTCATTCCGAAAGGGCTCCATTACAATCAGATCACCAATAAAAAAAATATTTGCAAACAACGCAATCTCCACTGAAAAAGTAACTTCATTATCAGAACAAATGCCGAGTGCATCAACAAATATTATAAATAGCGAGGAGCTGTTAAATAAATTTCAAAAAATGGAGAAACTAATCGCGCAGCTGAGCAATGAAGTTGCTGGACTTAAGAGAGAAAACTCTACACTAAAAGAAAAGGTTAAAAATAGCATAGCTAAGAATTCAGCACGAGTTAACAATCTTTCTTCAAACCATATTCAGCCATCAGCCAGTCAATATGAACATTCAAATAATTCCAACTGGTTGCTGCGGCAATTTCCAGTTTTTCAACAGAATAATAGATTCAGTGCTCTGAGTCAAGAGGATTATTGCACAGATGAGGAAGAACTGGAAAAAGAAGTTTCCGGTGCTGATAACAGAAATGCTAGGAAACGCAGGCGTACAAAAACGAAAACTCCTCCAAAAAATACTACACAAATTGTGATCAATAACACCGAACAGAAAACCCCAAAAATACCACTGCCTCCACCCATTAACGTGAGCAATATCATAAATTTCGAACTTTTTCGACAAAAAGTAATAAAAACCACTAGTGAATCAACTAATTTTAAGGCGCTTTCAAATAGTGACATTAAAATTACATTTCAAAATGAAAATGATTACAGAAATGTCAAAAAATTACTGGAAGAATTAAAAAAAGAACCCAGCAACCAATCCGAAAATATAGAATATCATACCTATCAGCTGAAGAGCGAAAAGGCTTATCTATATTATTAAACGAGCAATAATTGCGGGTATGTATATATGTCCGCACGAAAAACTACTTCGAGACCGATTTCGTTGACGTAAAATGCCTATATGATGCCTTTTTGCATGAAAATGCGATTGAGTCTGGTCTCAAGTCTGGGAAAACTCTGTAAAGCCTTCAAATCTGGAAAAATTATCCAAATTTTACAGCGCCATCTCTAAAATGGTCAATTGTATATCGCTCATTTGCTACCACAATGGCATAACTCAAAATCGGTCGTTTTTGACTTATTTATAGAGAAATATCGGCTTTTTAATATAGTTAAAACTGATATAACGACACACCTAAAGCTATAAAGCTCACTACAAGACAAACGGAAATGTCTCTCAAATTATAACATTTGTTATTTTTAAATTGTGTCATTGTTGCAGCAAATGAGCGATATGTATTGTGTATTTTTTTTTATAGAAAAGAATGTTTGATGATTTTTTTAAACAGTACAGCTGCCGAGCTGCGTAGTTAGCAGCATACGGAGTTGGGATGTATTTAATTTTTTTTTTATGATTTTTTTTTTCATGGATGTCCATTTTTCAAAAATCACGACAAAAAAAAAAAAAATTTAAATTAATGTTGGATGATCAGCATATTTCTTTAGTCTTTTCCCGACGAATTTTCCGAGTGGAAATTCGCGATTTTCTCGCATTTTCCGTGATTTTTCCGATATGATGTAAAAGGAAATTATTCTTAGAATATTTTTCTTCATCTGTATACCAAATTACAGAAAGATCTGACAAATTTTATCTTTCTCTATGTTGATACGTCACATTGTGTAAATCTATCTACATATTATATAATTTAGTAGAATGCTCAAAACTTTTTATAAAACCAAGTAATTTTTCGGCAAATTCCCATGCCGCAGTAGTCTAGGTGTTAGCGTTGTGGATTTTAAAATTTTAGATCGTAGTTCGAACCTCGAAAATTACATTCTTGAGATAAATTTTTTTTTCGTTTTTTTTTTCAAATTTATATGGCATGTATGATTGAATAATAATAAAAGATGAATGTAAAAGTTGTAAGCTACATTTAGGCTATTATAGTAAATTATTTGTGTTGCAAAGGCACAATTATGACATTTACGTTCACAAAAATCAAGAATTAACTACAAAAACTACATTTACATTTAAGTTACGGTAAATGTATGTATATCAGTAAACGTAGGTATAATTTGGGAAACTACATATATATATATATGTATTTAGGTGAAGGATCATTAATTCGAGCGAGAATCTTGAAAATTTATATGAAATCGATATTGAAATAATTTTCTGGAAATATTGGATTCAATTTTCAATTGTAGGATTTAATTATTCCAGTGATTTTCTTGACCAAAAAATCACGAAAATGAGTGGAATAGAATAAATATATAAAAATAAAATATCACATAAAAAATCGTTCTTAAATCAAAATAAGGTACGAGTATCAAAACCAACGCGGCATAATCGATGGGATGTAACTCCTCAAATAAAATGCGATACTAATCCTTCGCTTGTGGATGCACAAAATTATGATAAATATCTGTTAGATATTGTGTTATTGAAAATTATAGAAACTATTTATGACCCTGAACTTAAGGAATATAAAGATTACGAGATAATCTCAAAAATAGTAAATTCGACCGGTATAACAGCAATGATTTCTGCAATGCGTCCCGATATCGATAATATAGAGGCGTATATACGAAATACCATTGCACATGCTTTTGTGGTGGTCGCAATTGTTTCTGGCATTCCAACATTATTATCGTTCCTCAAGGTGGTCTGCCAGAGTACCAAATGGCAAGATCGTTATACTGGCATAAAAATCGTACAACAAATCGCTGTTCGAATAAACGCGATTTCATCTTGTATTATCAAGCTATTGATCGAAGTGATAATAAATGGTTTAATTGATGAACACCGAAATGTACGAAGTATTACCGCTTTAGCCATGTTAGCGTTGGCTGAAACAGCAACACGACATGATGATACAATAAATTGATTAATAAAAATAGTTTAAGTTTTGAAAATTATTTTAGTTTTTTCTTTTCAAGTGCCCATTGTCAACAGTATAAATGTATGGATCAATGACTACCCCATAGGATACGTTGGGTGGTACTTTCACTTTTTTACTAAAGCGTTTTTCACGCAACTATAAAAAGAAGTTTTATTAAAACACCGTTGACTGGTGGATGCTTTTTGGTTTCAAGCGTCATCGATGGTTTAGTAGAGCAAATAAAATAATTGTCATAATACTTCAAATGGTGGTAGCGTTAGGAGTGATGAAGCTAGCGACAGACTATAAATTTTATTCCTCCACCATCTCCGGTAAGAGTAGTAAGCATTGTGCTTTTATTTTAGCGCGCAATAGCACATCTGAATATGCAGGCAGTTTCAAGAATTATCCAATTGTGGCTAAAGAATGCGGTGGTACTGAAACAATATTTGATATTTTATCCGATATTTCCATCAAGGTACCATCAACGTCCTCGTATAAATCATAATTTGGTTCAACTTTAACCAATTCCCCGATTATTGAACTTCCCTTTTGATTTTTCCTATTCTGAATCACCAATAATTATCTTAGCACTCTCGGTATATACTATCGGAAGGAAATGTGCTAATAGATATAATGCACCTCGACTCGAAAATATCTGTAGCGGGCTAGCGGTCATGATAATAGTACAAAATCGTTTGTGAAAAATAATACAAATAAAAAATTTATTTATACAACTACTGTTGTTTATTTAAAAAACACTAGTTTTTTATTTTAATACAAAATCAGATGCTTGGAACGTCATTTCTTCGTCGAACTTCAAAGAACGTCGTCTTTTCGTGCCAGGAAGCGATTGCGACGGGTTTTGATAATTTAGAAGGTGTTCTTCATTTGTGCCCAGGCCTTTTTTTAATTTTTACGATTTTGGTAAAAATTGGTAAGCTGGGGTTTTCGTGTGCCAAGAATCAATTGTGACCGGTCTTGATTTCGAAAAAAATAGTTTAGGAGGTTCTTCAGTGGAACTCGGGCTCCTTTGTAATTTTCACGATGTTGGTAAATATTGGTAAGAAGTGTTTTTAAGTGGTATAAGGTGATCCCCATTGGTCTTGATTTCAGGAAAATTCAGACTCCATTTTTATAGTTTTAATCATTTTGTTGAAAATTGGTAAGTATGTTTACCAGTCCAGAGTGTCATCCATTGGAACTTGGGTTTTTTAAATTTTAACTATTTTGTTAAAAGTTGGTAAAGAGGGTTTTCGAGTGCCACGAAGCGATTGTGATGGGTATAAATTTTTGGAAAATTCGTTTAGGGGGTTCTCCAGTTGAGCCCGGGCTTCTTTTTTTTAATTTTTACATTTTTGGTAAAAATTTGTGAGCGGGTGGGTGCCAGACAGAGATTGCAATGGGTCTTGGTTTAAAAAAATTAGCTTAGGGTCTTTCAGTGGTATCCGGGTTCCTTTTTTCATTTTAACAATTTCGGTAAACATTTGGTAATGAGAGATATTCGAGCGGCAGGAAGCGATCGCCATGGGTATTGATTGAAGTCAAATAGGGTTTTGAAAGGTCTGCAATGGGTGTTGATTTCGGGAAATATATGTTTAGAGGGTCCTCCGGATGGTCGAGGTCCATTTTTTAAGTTCAACGATTTTTGTAATAATTGGTGAGCAGGGATTTTCTAGTGTTAGGAAACATTTGCAGTGGACTTTGATTTCGGGAAATGTCGTTTAGTGGGTCCTCTAATAGGCCTGGGGTTCGTTTTTTTTAATATTTTTTTATTGATCATAATTGGTGAAAGAGAGTTTTCGAGTGCCAAAACGCGATAACACCGGGTATTGATTCTTAAAAAAAACGTTAAGGAAGTTCTCGTCCGGTGAGCCCCTGTTTGCTTGGTTTTATCTTACTTTTTAACTTACTACCGGTTTCTGAAACGGTTATTTGATTTTTATTAATGTTGGTTGGGGTGGTTTTATTTCAGTAAAATTCGTTTAAGAGGATCCTCCTATGGGAATTCATATTTTTATTATTTTCTTTTGTTAATAGTAATTGGTTAGATGGAAATTTTTTAGTGAAAGGAAGCAATTGTAATGGGTTTTGATTTCTTGGAAAAATATTTTAGTAGGCTTTCTGGAGAGGTTCGGGTTTCATTTTTATTTTATTTTCTAACAAAGGAAATCTAATTGTTGTTATTGCTATTGATATTGCATTGTGTTTTGTTTTTTTTATTTGTTCAATTGTGATTTTTGAGAATTATATAGAGATCATAAATTAGTTCCAAATATGGATCGTATAGGTTCTGTAAAATGGCCAATTCCAATGGACCAAAGCCATTTCTCAACCGATTTCGATAGAACTCGGTATGTACCATGAAAATGGGATTGTAAAATGGGAATATGAATATTATTCTAGTTTTAATAGAATTAAACCATTTCCTTTCAATTGGGATGAATTGTATAGAATGGGATTTGTTTAGTATAGAATGGGATTCAAACATGAGTGTCGGAAATTTTTCTGGAAAATCGACAGTCTAAATGGAACTAACATATTGCTCAATTCAATGAGGTGAAACTCAGTGACATGAACGTGTAACAAACGCTAATGTAATTCGGAACGAGCATAGCTCGGTGCTCCTGGGACTAGAGTAGTTATCAGAGGCTTACCATCTTCCATTAGTCACGATGTAATTAAAGCAGACTTAGAAAAAATGGGACATGAAGTCGCAGGTATTACTAACATATACAAAATGGTCACAACTAATGGTGTAAAAGACAAGAAACACTTTCCATTGTTTTACATCGACTTAAAACAAAAAGACAACAATAAAGAAGTATACAACATCAAGAAACTTGCGTACTGTATAGTTAAAATTGAGCCACCTAACAAGACAAGGGACATTCCACAATGTACGAATTGTCAACAACTTGGATATACCAAGAGTTTTTGCTATCGTCAAACCAAATGCGTTAAATGTGCTGGAGATCATCACACGACAAAATGCAAAAAACAACCAGATATCGCGCCTTCATGTGCTCTTTGTCAACAACAAGGACATACTGCAAATTATAAAGGATGCTGTGTATATCAGAACAAAATTAAAAGTCAACAGAATAATAGAACAAGAGTAGTACAGCGATTACAAACCAAAGCTGCTAAACCACAAACAACAATCACACCATCCACAGTTGGATTATCCTATGCGCAAATCACCAAGTTATCTGCTGATGAATCAAACCAAAACAACAAACATATAGAAGTTAATAACGAGTCTAATAACTTTGAAATTATTAAAAAGCTTAGTCAAATTCAACAGACACTTGGTCACTTAACAGAAAGGGTGACAAAACTAGAAATTAATTTCTATCCGCCTAGCAAAAAAAGTCAGCATACACACAAATGATTAACTCGTTCCTACGCATTGTAACTTGGAACGCTAATGGGCTCAACCAACGAGCCCAAGAACTGGAAATATTTCTCCATACAACATAGATATTGCAGTTATTTCAGAAACGCACTTCTCCAACAAAAGCTTTTTTAGAATAAAGGGATTTAATTCCTACTGGACAACCCATCCTAGTGAAAGAGCCAGTGGTGGTTCAGCTGTACTAATTAAAAATAATATCAAACATAATCAACAAGAGGATATTCGAGAAAGCTACATGCAAGCAACTGTTATCTCAATCCAATATAATGGCGCAGATCTAAATATTGCGGCAGCATACTGTCCTCCACGGCATACACCAACGAAGTTACAATTTAATAACGTCTTTAATAAGCTCGGTCCAAGATTTATTATTGGAGGGGACTATAATATAAAACATACAGCTTGGGGTTCCAGGCTAATTTCTCCTGGGAAAGGAAATGCTTTGTTCAATGCCATTCATGAAAACAAATGTGAATATCTGTCTCCAAGGAGGCCAACGTATTGGCCAACGGATGCAGGAAAAATACCAGATTTGCTTGATTTCTTCATCATAAAAGGTATTTCATCCAATTACACTAGTGTCGAAGGAATTAACGACTTAACATCTGATCACATTCCTGTACTGTTGTCAGTAAGCGCTATAGTCATCAAGAAAAAAAAGAAGCAAAACCTTACTAATAGATTCACGGATTGGGACCTCTTCAGAGAAAATCTGGAAGAGCTAGTTGAATTAAAAGTTAGTACTAAAAGTAATGAAGAATTGGAACAACAAACAAACAATTTCATTGAATACACTCGTATGGCCGCCAGTCTAGCTACTCCAGAATTAAAGGACAAAGCGGAGATTGAAGTCAAATACCCGGCTGAAATCAGGGAACAAATCAAGGAAAGGAGAAAGGCAAGGAGAATATGGCATCTCACCAGAAATCCCGCTGACAAAACCACCTTCAATCGAATAAGTAACAAAGTCAATAGGCTAATCAAAATCTTCAAACAGGATTGCTTCGACAACTACTTAAGCGGGCTAGGTCCAGAAATGGATAAGGACTACTCGTTATGGAAAGCAACCAGAAAATTTAAACGACCTGTAGTTCGAGTACCACCTATAAGAAATGCTCAAGGCAATTGGGTTCGACATGACAAAGGAAAAGCGGAACTCTTTGCTCAACACCTAGCAACAGTGTTTCAACCCCATGACATTCAATCCAACATTGACGTAACACCTGTCTATCAACCAAATCAGGATTTTAAAAGGGTCACGCCAATGGAAATTGCTGAAGAAATCGACAAAAGTCTTAGTCAAAAAAAGGCACCAGGAATTGATGAAATATCACCGGGTCTATTCAAGGAACTTCCACGCAAAGCAATCATCATGATCACATACTTATTTAATGCCTGTATGAGATTGAAGTATATACCCAAATGCTTCAAAACGGCTCAAATAATTATGTTGAAGAAACCAGGTAAACCAGATGAAGAAGTAACATCATCCAGACCAATTTCACTGCTTCCGACCTTATCAAAGCTGTTTGAAAAACTACTACTAAAACGTCTAAAGCCAATGGTAAACATTCCTGATTTTCAATTTGGATTCAGGAATAACCACTCTACAATAGATCAAGTCCATCGAATAACTACGGTAATAGAGCAAGCGTTAGAAGAAAAGAAATATTGCCCCGCCGTATTTCTGGATGTATCTCAGGCCTTTGATAGGGTTTGGCACGAGGGATTGACATTCAAGATGAGCAAAATGCTACCACAAAACTATTGCCAGCTGCTTGAATCATACCTCTCTGATCGCCAATTCAGAGTCATCCATGAAGAAACATGTTCTGACTTTTATCCAACTCTAGCGGGAGTTCCGCAGGGAAGCGTATTGGGACCCCTCCTCTACCTTATCTACACTGCGGACATACCTACAACGAATAAAACATTCATTGGCACGTTCGCTGATGACACTGTAATTATGTCAGTAGACGAATCACAACCAAGGGCAGTGGAAAATCTTCAACGAGCAATGAACGACGTTACTAAATGGACAATTGACTGGAAAATAGTGCTTAATGAGCTCAAATCAACCCATGTGACATTTACGCTCCGACACAAAAATAACAGTCTACACATATACCTCAATGGGGTGCAAGTGCCGCAGGCTGAATCGGCTAAATACCTTGGTCTGCATTTAGATTCAAGGCTCAACTGGAAACATCATGTGAGACAAAAAGCTGAACAGATACGATTAAAACAACGTCAAATGTACTGGTTAATTGGGCATCATTCCAAAATGAACCTGTATTGCAAAAGACTAGTCTACCAGACTATCTTCAAACCAATATGGATGTATGGTGCGCAGCTATGGGGTTGTACTCATAAATCCAATAGAGACATTATACAACGTAGCCAAAATAAATTTCTTCGAATGGTCACCAACGCTTACCGATTTGTGACTAACAGAGAAATACACAATGATCTAAAAATACAATTGATAGACGACGTCATCCGCGAATGTGCCATTAAACATGAGAAGAGGCTTCTTAACCACACCAACGTTGAGGCCGTACAACTACTGGACAGTACAAACGAAATAAGGCGGCTCAAACGAATCAAACCACATGAGCTAACCGTATGAATATTATATCTTAAGGGAACTGGATACTGGTCCAGCAGACCCACACAAGTTTATGCTTATCTCATAAGTACTAATGTCAACCTTACTAATGAATTAATAATGTTTAAGATTGTAGTAGCCATATCAATATAGATGTTTTTTAAAAAAAAAAAAAAAAAATTACCATAAATATAATTTAATAACTAAAAGATAAAATCATTTGTACACCTTACCAACAGCACCGACATCTATATTTAAATACAAGTTGATGGATTTAAGTGTTGAATACACAACAAAAATTGTTTAACTATTATGCACACAAACCAAATTTTTGAATTAAGATCTTCAGCATCATAGTGAAAATTAGAATAAGAGGGCGCACGGGGATGCATTTATTTATTCTTTAGCGAAACTAGCGACATAGCCAGTATACTATTTTTTGGTACTTGATTCAAAATCGGAAATAACAAAAACAACATACAATAGAATCATTTTACATTGTATTGTATTGATGAATGAGAAAACTTGTTATATACAAATTTTTGTTGGTATTTTACAACTTTATATTTAAATGAACAAAACGTGCAAATGAAAGAAAAAGAAAAAAGTAATTTACTTTTTTGAGCTGTGAATACAAGACGGATTTTAGTCGGATTTTTAGACGGATTTTTGTTTTGAACGTACGTTTTACTATATAGGGCGTTCATCTGAAAACTTCCCACCTAATTTTTTTTGTCAAGAACAACGCATCAGACAATTTTTCCGAAAAAAATTTTTTTTTGTTAATGCATCAGAGTGTAGACGTGTAGTGCAAAGTTATGTAAATTAAAATTTATTTTATTTGTTAACATCGTAATATTCGTAATACACGACAAGTTTTGAGTTTTCCGATTTTTTTTTTGTGTTGTGGGTAGTCCTTCTGGTCATAAATGTGCTGTTGCAAATTGTGATTCAAAACGAAAATATAGGGCTCGCCTTTTTAAATATGCTCAGGTTTATGACAAGCACAAGTTATGGTTAAAAAACTGTGAAATATCGCCTGCGAGTAAGAAAAATATTTTCATATGTTCGAAGCATTTCGATTCACAATGTTTCTTAATGCGATTATAAAAAAGAAATGCTGTTCCGACGTTATTTTTACCGCAAGCAAATCAAATAAATGTATCAACAACTCCAAGAGAAAAGAGAAATTCTGCTTTTCAATTGGAAGATAATGTTCCCGTCGAGGTCAACCAACAATTATATTCAATTGATGAAACAGAAAATAATCCTACATTTAGCCATAGCCATTCAAATTTAAAAACTTACACTAAGTGTGATGATTCAGTGATCAGTGGTAATCTAAATTTAGAACAAATTTCTCGTTTGCCGGATCCCTATTTCAATAAAAATCCTTTTTCATTCAGTTCATTTTCGTGCTTAAATTGTGAGAAGTCCATAAAGAATATTGAGGTTTACAGACGATTAAACCGAAACTTACAATTTCAAATTTATAAATTAAAATCTGAAAAAGTTAACTTAGCTAAACAGATAAAAAGTTTACAACAAAAAATTCGCACATTGAATAGAAAAGTTTGTAATTTAAAACCTAAAACGAAGGTCAATTTAATTGGTGTGATTGATGAACAAAATAAAAGTGATCAATGCAAAATTTTCTGCAAGATGATTTTGTTGCCCAGAAAGAAACGCCAAATATGGGCCGACGAATTTAAGGCCCTTGCACAAAATATGTATTAACGGTCGCCAAAACCGTATAATTTTATGAGAGATCGACCAAATTTCGAATTGCCTTTCAAATCGTCTCTTATAAGATGGCAACCGATAAAAAATTTCGCTTCTAAAAATAATAATCCATATCTTTTCAATAAATTAAAAGAAAAAATTGGAAGTTTATCAGTTACTGGAAAGCAATGTTCATTAGTTTTCGACGACATCAAAATACGACAAGATTTGAGTTATAATATGGTTAGAGATTGCATAGACGGTTACGTTGATCTTTGGGAGGATTCAAGAGAAAGTGAAGTTGGAACTCATATATTTGTCTTCATGGTTCGGGGCCTAATAAAAAATTGGAAAAATATTAACTAGAACTATGTTTCTCATAATTCAATTAAGTTTGATGTTTTAAAAAATTTGATAACAATAAATTTAAAGCTATGTTTTTCATTAGGGTGGTCGGTTCGTACGGTTACTTCTGATCGGGGGTCAAATAACCGAAGATTGTTAACATATATGGGTGCTACGAGAGATAATCCTATTTTAAATTTCGAAGGCTCAACAAAAATAGTAGGCATTTTTGACTCGTCCCATCTGTTTAAATATTTCCGGAACGCAATGCTCACATTCGATATTGAGTGCTTCGATTGCATAGCTAGTTGGGACGTTGTAAGAGAGCTCTATAAATTAGAGCAAACTTCAGCCACCAGAATGTGTCCCAAAATAAATGAAAAACATGTAAATCCTGTTCATTTCGACAAAATGAAGGTTAAGCTTGCAACCCAAGTATTTAGCCAAAGTGTTGTTGCCGGAATAAAAACGCTTGCCGATTTAAATAAGTTTGCTGATTTGGTGAAATTTAAGGTTTCTGCGACATGGAATTTATTCGAAAAGCTGGATAAATTATTTGACATTTTAAATCATTAAACAAATTTTTGACATTAAAAAGTCGGGGCTACGATATAATGAAACAAGCGAAATTTATAAGTTTCTGCTCAATATGGTACAATATTTGAAAAATATTAGGTTGGTCAACGGTAAAAAAGTATACTCTTTTGATGGAATGGTACATACCATAAATGGAGTTATTTATGTCCTAAAGTCACTGGTTCAAGAATGCATGGACCTGCAATATATTTTAACTTCCAGGCTGAATCAAGATGCATTGGAGAACACATTTGCGCTTATACGGTGCGCTAACGGTAATAATTCAAATCCTTCAGTTCAACAATTTAGTTTTACGGTGGCTAAATTATTATCAATAAAGTATTTAACGTTTTTCGCAACCTTATCAAATTGCGAGGAAGATAATGATACAAACCTTATAGACATTATCTGTGAGGAAATTGAACATGAATCTAGCTCATAACAGGTCAATTGAAATCGCAAATACTACAACAAAAAACTGTCCAATTAATTTTGATGTTTTCAATGACGATGAGCCGGATGAAATCGAAAAGGCTCAGAACATTGAATTAGAATCAATACCTTATGAACCGGAATCTAACTCAGATGCATCCACCAGGTATTTTGTTGGTTTCTTAATTCAAAGAGTGTTTAAAAAATTTAACTGTGTCAATTGTGCATTGGTGTTAGTGAAGGAAAACGATTATACGTTTGGAAAACTCCAAACACCATCTTAGAAGTTGTTTGAATTGTGTAGGCGCCAAATAAAGCAGTTTGAAGAAATTTTTATAAGCAACGCTCATAAAATTGGTTTGAAGTAACTTATAATTGATTTTTTTTATTTATTTATTTATTTATAATTACAATAAATTTACATTGAGAACAATCTTTTATAACATTCCGTGATCTATTTCTCGATACTATACAAAACTTAATTTGAGCAAGAATGCTCATTCACATTAGGTTGTGCAATAGCACCGAGGTTATTTAACAACAAACTAATACTAATCGATAGTGAATCAGCCAGAATATCAGCACTGTCATTTAAATCCATCCTGTAATATGGCACCATGATCTTAGAACTTTTCTATCTATTAAATCGAAGTCCTTCCTGGTTCCTTTGGCATAACTACCGGTCTCCATGTTTTTAGCAGTTTACCATTGTGCACATTTTGCGTAAATATTTCGAAAATGAAATAAGAAAATTTAAAATATACAAGAAAATAAATACGTCCGGCTGAAGTGAAAGTCAAACTGGAATTCTTACTAGAAAATGATATTGACGGCGAATTTTATAATAAAGACCATACCGGTTTTGACCATCGCA
Organism: Tipula vernalis; assembly: GCA_958295665.1. Lineage (NCBI taxonomy): Eukaryota > Metazoa > Arthropoda > Insecta > Diptera > Tipulidae > Tipula > Tipula vernalis. The sequence goes on along the minus strand of OY282560.1, from coordinate 194,945,146 downwards.
TTTTTTTATTGAATCTTATGGTTCTAATATTACGTATATATAATAAGGAAACATAGTAAATGGCATTTGGAGAGGAAAAGGAACACAAATATGTACAACGACAAGGGATGGAAAACGATTCATAATTGAAAAAATTTGACCAACAATTTTGTAAACATGAAATAAATGAATTACACCTGTCCCTCGATTAACACGGTAATTACGTTCCGCCAAATTATCGTGTAACTCAAAACCGTGTTTGTGAAGTCGTGGCGCAACGTCAATAAATAAATAAAATTTTGTTAAAGTAAATTAAAAGGTTAAAACTTGTTCATTAAAATTAAAAGGTGAACAATTCTTTTTTATTCATTTATTCAACTTGGGAAAATAAGTGCAGCTCAATAACGCAGCACCCCAACATTTTTAGAATACTTAAGTATACATAAAACCAAAATACATTACCACATATACACAACTGCGTACATAAATAAATATGAATGGGTATATAGAAATGAAAAGTAACAAAATTCAACGATCGAAAAAAGATCTTGAATAAGGTTCATTCAAATAAAATTTGCTCTGCGTAATTCCTCTTATATTCTAATTTTTTATATGTCAGCATCGACATTAGTATATAACACTAATACATATTATGACGGTGACATCTAGATTATAATAGAACAAGTTAAATTAATAGCTTAATGTTTTACTGTACTAAAATGGAATTTTCTATGATAAAACTGTTTTAAATGTTTCTACACTATTCTTACTAGAAAAGTCATGAACTTTCTAGAAGCTTGGTTTGTGTATATAAAAAGGCGAACGAGATCGAATTGAATTATTACAATTTGGAATGCGATAGTGTAAACTTGTAGATTATTAGTATTTGGTAAGCGAAAGTGTGAAAATTAAAAATGAATTAAAAAGTGAGTAAAAAAGTGGTTTAATGCGATAAATAAAAAGTAAGAGTGATTATTAAAATTATGCGAATAATTTATATAAAGTGATTTTGTGAATTATAATTAATAAATTGTGTTGTAATAATTTTTGTGTTAACTAAATAAATATGTAGCTGATAAATTGAATTAATTTTGTTTTATTCACAATCCAGTGATACGAACCTTGATTTACAACGCAAAACCGTAACAATATATATAATATTTTGTATTTAAATTATGTATATTTTCATTTTTTTTGTCAATATCGAGCTAACAGCGTAAGTGCATAGTCCAAAATAAAAAATCATAAAAAATTATATTTAATTAAAAATAAATTTCTGAGCCATTTTGTGTATTCAAATATTATTTAATTAAGAAAGTTTTATAAATAAAATTTTGGTTAAAACGCTTAAGTTTGAGCGCTAATTTGCCTCATTTTTCTTCTATTAAAACAAAGGGTTTTAATAAATGTTTCAGTTTTTTTGTTTTTTTTTTCATTTCCGTAAAACTCACAGCAATAAAAATTTTCTTCACAGCAACTTAGTTGTTATAATTTGGCTAGCTATAAAATAAAATCTTAAAGTCCTCGCAAAACTAATGTATAAATAAGCGATAATGCGAGAGTGGGTCCTTCCAATGGTAAACATGGGAAAACTTTTCGTAGCTTTCAGTTTGTTAGCGAGCCTGTACATTATAAAGAGTATTTCGTGAATCTTGCAAAGCTTAGGTGAACCATTCCAACGTCATCATATGAAATCATCCTCTACGAAACTGTACACCAGTCTAGCAATTCTCTTTGTTATTCGTCAAGTATTTAAATTTTTTAAATAATTAATTTTCACTTCAAACTATATTTTCACTGACTTAAGCTTTAAATCGATTACGTTGTATAAATAAAACTAGATAAACTACCTAAATCAACAATGTAATACCACAAACTGATTTAAGTAGTTCACAAAACTAAAAAACAAACTATTAAAGAGATTTAAAATTATTCAGGGTAAACCTGAATAATCAATAGCACCATTTTCTCAAACCACCAAGGAAACTCAGAAAATTTACTTGTTGTCACAATATTATAGGATGTACAGACATAAATTTACCAACCCCCAAATTCTTTTCGATGTTTAACTACATATGTACATACGTTGTTCATTCTATGTAAGGAAACACACATACAGCTTAAAACCATTAACAAACAAATCCAACCTGTTGACTATATGTATAAAAAAATTAAAACTTTTCACAATACAATTTTTAATGACCTAATTCAAACCAACAAAAATCTGATTTTAATTGCAAAAACACAAAATCGGTATTAATTTATCATCATTCAACCATGCGATGATATGTTGCTTTTCTATTTCCCACATTATCTAGCTATACATTATAATTTCAGACACAAATTAACGTATTTAAAACAGTTGTTGTTTGTTTATGTTGTATTTCGAAAAAAAAAAAAAAGAAATCGAAAATAAAGAATTCAGTCTGTTATACAGTGTAAATTGGCGGAAGAGAGGTGTATTAGCAAAAACGTGAAAATCGTATTTTTCCTAAAAATTTAAAATATTTTCTTTTTTAATTCATATCACGTACACTTTATTTTAAACGTAACACTAACATGTATTGTGATTCTGAAAACAATATAATCCATCGTGTTATTTTTGTATTTTGTAAAGGCAGCGGTTTTCTTGTACATACATACGTTTATTAATTTTACAATGCTTTATTTTCAATTAGAAAAGCTTTACACAACTTAAATATAAAGGACGACCAAAAATAAAAACGTTTTTTTTGTATCCCCTGCAGCAAAAACCAACAAACAAAAAACTTCCATTTTAACTTAAAGAACAATTATTGTTGTTGCTTTGCTTTCTGTTGTTTGTCTTGTACTTTAAATTAAATTATACCCTTCGAAAACACTAAGAGCACACAAATAAAAATGGCAAAATATAATACATAATAATAAGCAAATAGAATACAAAATACAAAAAAGAAGCAAAAAAAAAGCTTTTCTAATTCTTTACATTTTGTTGTATACGGTCGAAGAGACAAAGACAGAAAAAAGGGTTTTCGTTTTTGTTTTTTTTTTTGACGACTTAACACAGAAAAGCTAAATAATTTGGTTATTTTATTTTATTAATTTTTATCAGACTTGGAATTGAACACGCATTCATGATTTCTCTTCAAAGCTGTTTCAGTTTTCTAAGATGTCCTTGGAGTAATCGAACTTTTAGATTCATAAAATTTTCTGTAACCAGGTCCCTGCACAAAGCAAGCAATCCATCCCAATTCAAAGTCGTGTAACAACGGCAACTTTACAAATTCTGGTAGACCCGAAAAAAGTAGTAGAGGAAGGGCCGCAGTATCCTGAGGGATTAGCATTTTTTTGTAGAGTTAACATGCAAAATACACTTACCACGTATCTACAATCATTAGAACTAACTACATTAAGATTGTCGAACAGTACCAATATCAATGTAAGCAACCAGAATACATACCGAAGACGCCACAACTTCATCCCGGTAACGAACGTTGTAAATAGAAGTTCTACAACCCACGTATTTGTCTACCGCCCAAAAAAGCTTGGGACCGCATTCACATACTTAATACTAAATATTTAGTGATTTAAATTAAATTATCGTGCGTAAAGTTCATATGTTCTTACATGTTGCGTACAGGACTTGAAATATGCAAGTGTTTCTTACCATCAATACTAAAAATGAACCTCAGCCTTTAATCACCAGTAAATTGACTGGAATCAAACCAAATAATACTTCAAATACTTAAATAATTTATTTATTTTTGTTTAACATATTGTTACGTTTTTGCCTTGTCAATTAAGGTTAGAATCACTGGATTGTGAATAATACAAAATCGATTTAATTTATCACCAACGAATTTATTTAGTTAACACAAGAATTATTACAACACAGTTTATTAATAAAAATTCACAAAATCACTTTATATAAATTATTCTCAAATTTTACTATACGCTTATAATTTTTATTTCCACTAAAACACTACTAATAATCTTAAAAGTTTACACTATCGCGTTCCAAATACTAATAATCCAATTCGAATTCGTTCGCCTTTTTATATACACAAACCAAACTTCTAGAAAGCTCATGACTTTTCCAGTACTAATAGTGTAGAAACATTTAGAAATGTTTTATCATGGAAATTCCATTTTAGTACAGTAAAACATTAAGCTATTATTTTAACTTATTCTATCACACCCTAGGTGTCACCGTCACAATATCTGTGTTTGATTTTCGTAAAAATGTAATGCTGTCTTGGGCAGCAATGGTTTTAGTCAATAGTTTTAGTGAATACTGTTAATTTATAATTTTTTATATTCATTCTTTTATAGGTGAAATATTTAGGCATGTTTTTTAGCTATCGTTGTTGTTTCCTATTTGTGTGTGTAAAATTTGGAATCTCTTGTAAAGTATGACTCTTTGCTGCATATTATTGGGTGTTCTTGTTGGCTGCCCAAATATTAATAAATAAAACAAAATTGTTACGCTTGGAAGCGGTAAAGTAAACGGTTACTAAAATTTAATACTCTGATTATGATTTTCTGTCAAAAAATTTTAAAGTTGCGAAATAAAGAGGTTATTTATAAAAAAACTGTGTAAAATGATTTGTAGAACATAGTTCGTTTTATATTGTTTGTTTTTCGGCCAGTTTCAGACTTAGAATATAGTATTTCATTAATTGAAACAAAAAAAATTAGTCATTATTATGCTCAGTAACAGAAGAGCTTTCGTTATGGTCAGGCACTACATACTTACTTCAGAATTGATTGATTGATACGATTGGAAGCTTTTAATGATTTAATGGTTGAGTTGACAAAATCATGTATTATCCTGATTAAATATCAGAAATCATTGATTTTGAGACGCAATTTTTTGAAGCTAAACCTATTCTTCGACGCCAAATCAATGCATGCAAGGATTTAGAAATAGCTGAAAGTGATTATCGATTAAACCAAACAATGGCTAAACTTGCATTGAATCAAACTACCTTTCTCGAAACAGTTCGTTGCCAACAAGGCAACAAGTTCAAAAGCAGCTGATGTTAGATTACCAAACATAACCATTCAATAATTTGGTGGGAAGTACGAAGAGTTTCCAGCATTTAAAGATTTATTTGAATCTTTAATTCACGAGAATGATTCTATAAGCAAGGCTCTTAAGTTTGAGTTTTTGAAAGGTGTATTACGTGATGATGCTGCATTACTTGTTAGACACATAAAATGTGCTGCAACGAACTATGACGAAGCGTGGAACAAAATAGTCGAGCGACATGATAAGAAAAAACCAATTTTCACTTAAAAATATTTAAATGTTTCTAGACATTTCTCCAATTACAAGGTCAAATCAATAACAGTTCAGAGCGTTACACAATACAGCAGACGAAGTCATCCGAGATTTACGAGCGTTGGGCGCTGAGGCAGAAGGAAGAGGCACTTGGCTAGTTAACATCTTGCTAAGTAAATTAGACATAGACACACGCAGGCTGCTGCCTACATTACATAATTATTTTCCATCATTAGAAATTTATTGGCGAACATTGCAATACCATCGAAAATAGTGAATTGACATTCAGTGTTACGCGTTCTGCTGTATATCCAATAAAAAGAGTTGAAGTTCATCATACAACCGATGTACAGTGAATAACAGAATCATAAGTGCGAATATTATCAGCGCGACCATTCATTATTTAAATGTGGAACATATATATTCATGAACATTCCAGATCGCAGAGACTTCGTTTTAAAACATAACATCTGTTTCAACTGTTTGTTGTATTCATGTCATTATTGCAAAGGAAAGCATCACACATCACTGTATTTATTATCAACAGCAATATCATCAGTCGAATCAGAACAACCATTGGCCTCAACAACAACCAGACTTTCAACTTGTCTTCAAGAGCACGATCAACCAAGCAATCAAGTGAACAATGAACATAACCAATCATCAATTTCTTAAACGCACACTCAAAATAGGCTTTCACCATCAATTGAACCACGTACACCACCTGATCAACAATAATCCATACAAGGGAATTATCAAGTCCGTATGGCTCACACCACAGCCACTGAACATTTACTACCCACAGCTGTAATGAACATTGAAAATGTGTATGGCAAAACAAGGGAATTATCAAGTCCATATGACTCACACCACAGCCACTGAACATTTACTACGCACAGTTGTAGTGAACATTGAAAATGTGTATGGCAAAATACAACAGTGCAAATACTTTGGATTTTGGATCAATAGGAAATCTCATTTCACAATCACTAGTGAAACAATTACATCTTCCACAGAAGAAGTCAAACACTAATACAACATCACGATGGAAGTCACACTGTCGTCCTGAATTGATCTACGTCAACATCTAACAATAGATGTACATATTCTTGCATCATTATCATCAGTACCAAATCATGGAATTAAAAAGCCGCTACCAAAAGGGAGGAGAATCACTTCAGGAATTTCCATCGGCAATCGAGCGATTAGTACATCTAGCGCATACCAGTACATCGGCCGATTATATGGAAAGGCTAAAAATTGACGCATTCATTGACGGCATTCGAGATTCAGAGAAACGCAAGCCGGTGATGTTGTCACCTAAAGCGACCTTCGCGGAAACCGTTGCTTTTGCGTTAACGATCGAGGCTGTACAGAACTTCACTAGACCGTCATTATTTAGGCGCCTAATGAATTCAGACACAAACGGCAGCATGGAGCGAATGGTTCCGACAGTCGGAAGAGGCAGGCTAAGGTGATGGAAATGTGACAAGTAGGGTCACATATCAATAGACTGTCGGAGTGTTATTCAGGGAGAGAGGTGATCGCCCCCTGTTATGCGGGCAAACACCGAACGGTCGGGAAAAAGGTCTAGAGGCAACGAGCTAAGATGTTGGATATGTAACAGGATTGGCCACATCTCGCGAGATTGCTTGGAAGCAAGAGGAAAACGGTACGGATCACTAACTTCTTTGGGAAGAGCACTAAGAGGAGAGCAGGTATCGGATGAACGGATGGCAACAGTCGGTAAAGTAATAAGGTTAGAAGTCAGTTTGAAGGAACTGAAGCTGCACGAAGTTCTGGTCGCAGACATTGTGGACAAAGTCATTTTGGGAACGGACTTTATGAGGATGAATGGCTTTGTGTTGGATTTTGAACGAGAAGTATTGAGCAGCGATAACATCGAGAATAAACTTTAATTTAGCGGTATGGATGCGATTATAAGGCGAGTAACAATCAGCCATTGCGAGAAGCTACCATCAAAATCTGAAACAATTGTTGAGGAAACCAATGAACACCAGGTTAAGCAGGCATTGTATAAGAAGGGCCGAGTTGTGTGAAGTGGAGTGCGAGTGTCGGGCGACTGGATAAAAAATCGATATGCTATACGGGCAAATAGCCAAGGATTAAACGAAAGGCAATTGGTGTGGCTTCACAACTCGCAACAAAAGAAGGAGGATTTATCGACGAAACTGCAAATTGTATGGACGGCACCCTACAGGACTAGGAAAGGGCAAGGAGGTAAATCGAAAGTGGTGCTTTTAGACAGGGTTGGCCCAGTACAGAGAAGGTGATTTAGGTCCTGTTCGGGTCGAACAGGCTAAGTTGAGGGGTAGTGTGACGGTGACACCTAGTGTGACATGGAATAAGTTAAATGAATAGCTCAATGTTTAACAGTACTAAAATGGAATTTTCCATGATAAAATTGTGTTAAATATTTATACGCTATTCTAACTAGAAAAGTCATGAGCTTCCTAGAAGTTTGGTTTGTGTATATAAAAAGGTGAACGAAGTCGAATTGGATTATTAGTATTTGGTAAGCGATAGTGTGAAGATTAAAAAGGAATTAAAAAGTATTTTAGTGTAAATAAAAATTATAAGTGTATAGTAAAATTTGAGAATAATTTATATAAAATGATTTTGTGAATTTTTATTAATAAACTGTGTTGTAATAATTTTTGTGCCAAATAAATAAATTCGTTGTTGATAGATTGAATTGATTTTGTTTTATTCACAATCCAGTACTGTTAAAGTAACACTTAGGGTGTAATCGAATAAGTTAAATTAATAGCTTAATGTTTACTGTACTATAATGAAATTTTCCATGATAAAACTCTCCTAAATGTTTCTAGACTATTCTTACTGGAAAATTCATGAAATTTCTAGAAGTTTGGTTTTTGTACATAAAAGAGAAAACGAAGTCGAATTGGATCATAAGATTTTGTAAGCGAAAGTATAAGGATTAAAAAGTGAAATGAAAATGAAATAAAATTTACAAGTGATCAGTAAAATTTGTACAATTTTTATAAAAAGTGATTTTGGAATAACTGTTAATTGTGTTGTGTTAAACTAAAGTGTTTTGTTTTATTCACAATCCCGTGATATTAACCTTGATTAACATGGCAAAATCGTAACAATTGGTGACAGCGGTATTGTGAATAATACAATAAAGAAAATGTTTCTCTTCGAATTAAAAGTTCCGGAATAACCGAGGTAAATTTAGAAACGGAGTTTGTCCACCGATGGTAGTAAAGGAGCTTTACAAGCGCAACTACAAGCGCCATTGAGAAAGAAGTGTTAAACGCTGACCTGATTTTGGCGTGGAAGTAACGGATGTGGCAACCGTAGAAAAGACGAAAGGTAAAACAAAATTTAGCATTTTAAGTTCTCTCTCTAAAGCTTTCGAGATAGTTTAATTTATAATTATTTTTTTTTTTTATTGTTAAAAATCAAATTCAATCGCATTTACATAGTAATAGTTTAATTAGTTTCTTCTAGTCTGGGTTTAGAAAATTGTGTAGCACTTCTACTGCATTAATAAATGTTTGTGATGATATTATGTGTAATATGAATAATAGGGAATTGACTTCTTTAACTTTGTTAGATTTTTCTAAGGCCTTTGATTCTATTAATCTCAAAATTCCTTTTAATAAACTATTATCTCTATCTGATTTTTAACTACCTTTCTAATCGTTCTGGGGCAGTTTTTTTCGACAATTCTTTCCTGATTTCCTTCCTGTAATTTTCCGGGTGCCTCAGGGTTCAATACTGGGTCCCCTATTGATTCTCTTGAAATATTGGTATTTCCTGGCTGTACATCTTCTCTATTTCGGAAACCAATGCTATGTTGAACCTGCGAAATCTGGTTAGTATGGTGAAAAATCTTCTTGAATTGTGGTGCTATATTTAAAACGTCGTTCAGTGATAAATCTGTGCTTGATTTGCATGAGCCGTCAAATACAACACGAAGCTTTTTTGTGGTACCGCTTTATTTCATCACAGCATAATGTAGGAGATAGTATATCTGATTGTTGCGACATATGCCCAAACTCTTGGTATTCTCGCATAAATTGTTTGTATTCTTTCTGCAGAGTTGCATCCTTCATGAGTTTCCATTCCATCGCAACCATAAGGTATTTAGATTCCTTAAAACTGCTTCCCAAATATTTTAATTTTTTATTAGAGTTCTACCATGTATCGTCCATTAGCATATCGATGTGTATTTAGGAAGTGGATTTTACATTCGTCTCCTTTGGGAGAAGAGAAAAACAATCTTCCTCCGTTTCCCAAAAATGTCGCAATAGCTGACAAACATCTGCGGAACTCGTCTGAATCGCGTGACACTAAATAGTAGCATTAGTATTTTCATCAGCGTAACCAACAACAACCCAACAGAACAAACTGTCCAACAAATAGAGATTCGGCTTACCATACTGTTAAACTTAGCCGAAAGTTGGCAGCCGAAAGTGAAAAGTCGATAATGCAGATTATGTTAGTCCAGCCGAAAGTAAAAAAAAATGGTAATGCAAATTGTCTAGTCCCAGCCGAAAGTAAAAAAGTTGATAATGCAGATTATGATTGACAAGTATATTTATTGACAAGTCGTATCAATGCAATCTATCTCCAGACATAACACATCAATGCAATCTTTCTCCAGAAATAACACTCTAAAGGCTGATTTTATTCACTTTTTTTTGCATAATTCTTAGAAAATCGAATTCTCCAAGATTTCCCACGGGAAACCTGAACTGAATTTTTTTCCTGCGACGGCTATTGACAAATCACATCAATGCAATCTATCTCCAGACATAACACTCTAGAGACTGATTTTATTTATCTATTTCTTACTTTCGGCTGGAAACTTTTTTGCATTTTTGAGATTTCCCACGGGAAACTTAAACCGATATTTTTTCCTCCGATGGCTATTGACAAATCCCTTTAATGCAATCCATCTCCAGACATAACACTCTAGAGGCTGATTTTATACACATTTTTTTGATAATTTTTGGAAAATGGAATTTTCCAAGATTTCCCACGGGAAACTTGAACTGAATTTTTTTTCTGCGATAGCTATTGACAAGTCACATCAATGCAATCTATCTCCAGACATAACACTCTCGAGGCTGATTTATTTTCGGCTGGCCAGTCAATAACATAATCTGCTTTATCGACTATTCACTTTCGGCTAACTTTAACAGGGTCGGCTTTCCTTGACTACATCATAAAAGACATCAATGCCAAGAATCATCTCGATGGCGCTCCTTATCTAATTATATTGGCTGAGATGGCAGAAAAGTTGTTAATTTATTAAGAATCAAACCATTGACTACTACAGATAAGCAGGGATCGTATCTGAATGATAGTTTAATATTTATTGTCCTACCTGCTCCTACTGAACTGAAGCTATTTACTGTTATACATGTGTGTTTACGTTTTAACCCTAACTGCCTTGTAAGGGTTTCAGTAATGAATGTCGAATCCGAACCAGTATCAAGTAAAGCTCGATCGTTATGGATTTTGCCTTGAATATCCACTATTGACATGTTCACGGTTGGTAATATTGATTGCTTATTCTCCCACCCTCCCCCCAGTAACCTTTGCAGTGGCGGATGAGGTGCGTTCGGGCTTTTCCAAATGGCTTGCTTCTTCGATTTTGAGTTTATGGTTTTTCTCTATCTAGTTTATGTTTTCGTGTAAAAGCGTCTGGTGCTTCTCTTGCACTTGAAGCATGTGTTAATCGACGTACAACTAGTTGCATTATATCCCCTACTCTTAAGCAATTAGAGCATAGATTATGCTTGCTAACAAATCCTTTGCGTAAATCCATCTGATATCGTTGAAATATATAGCATTCATATAAAGGGTGTGGTCTCTTGCAACATATACATTCGAATTTTGTGGTAGCAATATATGTACGCGCATTTTTTAACGGTTTGTTGTTCAGGTTGCAGCTTTTTAATGCGTCACATCAGCGGTGAAGAAATTTCAGAAAATCTTCTATATTTGGAATATAATTTTCCACTGAATGTAAGGTACATTGAGTTGGGCTGCGTTTCCCTTTAAAAAACACTTTAGTAGTTGGAACTTGTGCACTTGGGAAATAGACCCTTTATTGTGCACAGTAGCCTCAAAAAAATCCTTAAATGATGGCCCTTTACAGGGCGGCTTGAACACTGAAGTATTTCGTCTCAAACTCATCATATGTAGATGTTTGATCTGGTAATAACAGCAAACCGTCTTCTATGCTGCTAAACTCATCCCATAATAAAGTTAATTTTTGAAACCCTTATTCGAGTTCTTCTAGTTAATAAAGTTAATTTGTGAGTGATGTTAATAATGTTGATTGTGCTGCATTGTGATGCTATGTAACATTGACAGTTACCTCCAACTTTTTTTACATTTTCCCTAGACGAGGTGCAAGCCTCTTAGAACAAAATAGTTTAAGACTAAAATCGTCAACAGTCTCCCAGAACTCAGTGCCAAGGACTATTTTCTAATGGAACGGCCAAGCAATGTTCCGAATAAACATTGGTTGCCAGTAACATGTAGGACATCCGAACAAGGTGCGATTCTGTGTATGGTACCATCGGAAGTCTTGACAATTGCTTTGTCGAAATAAGGTACAATTTTAGTTTCTAAAAAGAGAGTTTATACATCGCCACAATTTTGCAAGAAATATATATTTCTTGTCACGAAAACTTTCCTTTTACACAGTGTTTGCTTAGGTATTCTGTGACTAATGCTTGATATACAAAAATATTGTTAAATTGGATTGCGGGAGCTTCGAACATTCGGATATAAACCGGTAAAATGAGTGACTTATTGATAGTAGCTTTACAAATAATTACATTACCGAGCTCCAACGCTGTCTTGCTGTCTAGGGCGAGCAATAATCATATTAAAAAACCTGGCCTGAAGATGAACTTTACGTTTTTTCTACTTCCACAGCACCTTGCTTTTCAACAAGAGATAGTTGATTCTCTACTAGCCGAGTGTTCAATTTCTTTATAATTTGGGCTATACGTAGGTATATCTTCACATCTCCCGTTTTTATGGCGTAATAGTTTCTCAGTACGAAGAAACTGAAGAATGTTAACCAGTCGGAGTAATGACTACTCATATACATATATGAATCGTAGTGCTGGGAAATTTAGTTTTTTCAAAAACAAGGTTGTTGTGATTTTTTACCTTGTCCCAAAGGAATAGTAATCAACTCTCAGCTTCTTGAACTCGCCAAAATATTTGTGTTTTGTAACACAATACTGCTTTGAATGTTGATAAGACGAGATGATTGACCAACAGAAGGAATTTTTATTTTTTGGTAAATGAATTCAGTTCATATCAAAGTTACTCTAAACATAAAATTAAAACCTTTATAAATATCAAATTATCTTTATAAATAACAAATCATTCGAGCACGTCATAATTGAATCATTGTTCTCGATTCTTTCAACGCTTGACAGCTTTTCGCCGAACGTGACGTGTTTATATAAATAAACAAAATTTATTCTAATACATTATACATAAATAGAAAACCCACTTGTTGGTTGTCATAACACATATACAAAAACTTAATCTCACCATATCCATTAAAATAATAAAAATAATAATAAAATAAACGTATGTACACCATCATCTTACCAAAACTGGAAAATAATTTCATTTTCTTTGTATTTATGCGAGCGAGTAAATTTTCTTCCACAAACAAAGCAAAACATAAATAGACACTTATTATTATTTAATAGCAACAGCTTCATCGCCGCTCACAAAAAGGAAATTACATAAATAAAATATTAAAAAAAAAAAAAAAATCTTAACGTTGTTTCCACATCAATTTTCTTACATACACTAGAGGAAATAAATATAACGGCAACCACGAAACATGTTAAATTATTAAAAATATAAATTTGGCAAATAAATATTTTGTATTATTTAATTCTCTTTGATATTCTACAACATTCTTATTTACTATTTCTTTCTCCTTCTTTCTTATTAGAGTATAATAACAATATTTAGTTTTTTTTCTTGTTTCCCATAGGAAATATTTATAACGGCACTTACGATTATCGTTTTTTTGCTATTGTGTCAATGTATTTTAGTTTCGTATTTTATCTTCTATAGTTAGGACCTATTCACTTTTGAAATTAAAATAGTTTTTATTAGTTTTTGTGGTGTTATAATTACATTAAATTAAAATGCCTAGAGGAGTATCGCTTAGCGAAATAGAAAAAGGCCGAATTCAATCCTACAAGTCAATGGGACTTTCTAATAGGCGAATAGCAAAATAAATAGGAAGAAATCCAACCGTGGTGGACAATTTTGTTAATTTGGGACAATTTTATGGCAAGACAAAAAGACCAGGACGAAAACCAACCATATCAAAAAGAATGAAAAATGCCATCATCGAGAAAGCTAGAAAAGAACACAGCACATCGTCTGAGATAAAAGCAGATCTAAACGTACCAACAACAACAAGAAGGATTCGGCAAATTTTACAGCAATCTGAGAAGGTAAAATGGCTGAAAACGAAAAAGAAACCTAAATTAACACCACACCATAAACAGGCACGATTGGAATTCGCAAAAAAACATATGCATTGGCGGTCGGAATGGCAGAATGTAATTTTTAGCGATGAAAAAAAATTCAATTTAGATGGGCCTGATGGAAATCAATTCTATTGGCATAATTTGTCTAAAGATGTTGAAGTTAGAATGAGCAGAAATTTTGGAGGAGGATCTCTTATGGTTTGGGCAGCTTTTTGTTACAACGGTAAAACCCCAATTTGTTGGATAAGTACTAAAATGAATGCCGACTATTACATTAATTTATTAGACAACGTTTTGTTGGAGTTTGCGGATAGAATCAATGAAAATTTTATAGTTCAACACGATAATGCTTCCATTCATTCTGCAAAGGCAACAAAAAATTGGCTAAGAAGTAAAAATATTGAAGTACTAGAGTGGCCTGCTATTAGCCCTGATTTAAACCCTATAGAAAATCTATGGGGTATATTAGTGCGAAAGGTATACGCTAAAGGAAGGCAATTTACGACGGTCGAACAACTAAAGGATGCAATTCAAAAAGAATGGAGGGATATACCTGTATCAGAGCTTCAAAAATTAATCAATTCGATGCCCGATAGAATTTTTGAAGTTATCGATAAAGGCGGCGCTAGCACACACTATTAGCTAAACAACAAATCATATAAATGCTCGTTGCCGTTATAATTATTTCCAATTATTTTGGTACAAAAAATATTGAATTTTAAAAACCGTTAATTGTTAATCTTAATGCAAATAATAGATATTATGAATCATTGCGCAATAAATATTATTTTAAGATAATAACTGAATTTTTAATTTTTATAATCGTTATCACATGTTTAGATCATTTTTGCAGTTGCCGTTATATTTATTTCCACTAGTGTATTATGTATACCATATAAACACATTTTTTTTTCACTTAACACAAAAATAAAATTCCCAAATTTATTACGTTCGTGTTCGTGGCCAAAATACGACAAAAAAGTCACGGTAGTAACTGAGTCACACGTTTATTATTTTTTCTATACATAGACAGCGGCTAAGGAAATAAAATGAAAAATTTTCGAAAGCAAACGAATTTACCGGATGTAAATTAAATGGAAAATATGATGTAATCTCAATAGCAATAACGTAATAATAAATGTGATTAGTTATGCGACTTATGATTAATAAAACAATTTTCATTCTTGGAAATACATCCGTTTACTATATCTACCATTTTTATCTTAATATCTCTAGTGGTTTATTGTTTCGCTGGGAGCGGAACAATATAAAATAATATGTGCAGGATATTCAATGATGGTGAAACGCCAGGGGAACTTAATAATAAAATTAACATTTCGGAGAATTTTGGATCATTTATTTTTTTTTGTTGAATTACTTTTAAAAACAGAGATTAGTACTATGGCAATTTCCCAATACCAATAATTCCATTTCTGGTAAAATATATTATCTTTATACTCTACAATTTTATCACTTCCCTAATTGCCTAAATAATTTAATACACATAGTTACATTAATTGTCTAAATAATGTACAAACATGGAATGTAACTTTTTAAATAAAACACAAAGTATTTAATTACGAGTATACATTCAAATGAGTGTATACTTACGTCCCGTCCCATAGCAATACACTTATTCCAACGGTTTTCTAACCATGGAAGTAATTTTTATACTCAACTTTTGTTATTAAATCATACACTCAGTAGTACAGTGAATAGAGTTTCGCTTTTTAGCTAAAGAGCCCCGGGTTCTATTTCCGATGCTGGAAAGAAGAAATTTATCACGATAGTGCTACTAGCTTGATTCAAACAAAATCAGTTCACATATGATTTGACTTCAAAATCTTCTATAAATAAAAGCTATTAAAACTAAAAGTTATTGACATTTCTTGTAAATACATTTAACGAAAGACAGAATTAATGGAAAGGCGCAAAAATCACAGAGAAAGTATAAATAAATTATAAAGCCTGAAGCTCATTGAAAACAAATACTCTAAATTAATCCCAAAATACCACCTTCCTTTATAAAATGATGATGTTAAATGGTTTGATTTGAAAAACTATTAAAACTAAAAGCTCTTAATAATTTATATTGAGCACAAATATTCTAAATCCTAACCATAATTCCGTCACCCCTTACAATATCAAATTTCGAATAAAATGGTTTGTTTAAAAAGCTTCGATAATTGAAAGCTTTTAAACCTAAAGCTCTTTAAAACAATTCAAATACACAATTTAAGCTTATCACACATTTGATTAAAACCCTGAAATTATTAAAAACCTCAAAAATATTAAGTTCAAACCCAAAAAGTATGAATTAATTATCAAGCTTAAAGCTCATTGGAAACAAATATTCTAAATTTATTCCAAAATTCCGTCGCCTTTTTCAATAGCGAATTTCGGAGTAAAATGATTTGAGTCAAAAAAAGCTTATATTATAACACTAAGTTTCCTAGCAAAATTGTTTGGTTTAATTAAAAGCTCTTGATAATTTGCATTAAGAACAAATATACTAAATTGTCCCAAAATTCCGTTACCCTTTCTAAAATCGAATTTCTGAGGAAAATGGTTTGGTTTAGAAAGCTTTTCTAATTGAAAGCTCTTAAAACTAATAGTTTTAGACATTTTTTGCAAAACGTAATTTTTTCTCATAAAACATTTCAACAAAAACCTGAAATTATGAAAAGGCTCACAAATGTTAAATTCCCACGCAAAAGATATAACAAAACTAAAAGCTTTTGATGATCGACGTGTACATACGTACAAAAATAAAACCCAGTAATTGGGCGACTTCTCAGCATGCTTACTGAAAAGCGAGATCTGTGGACACGGCTCTGCATTCCCTGGTGCGAACAATGGAGAAATCAATTCACTCGAAAGGGTACTGTATGGTAGCCTTCCTCGATATAGAGGGCGCCTTTAACAATGTCAGGACGAAGGCAGTTCGGGAAGGACTGTCTTTCTTAGGTGTACCCCTTAGGGAGGTTGATAAATCAGATGCTAGAATGCAGGATTATTAACGCGGATATAGGGGAATCCACCATTAGGAGGCAACTAGTTAGAGGAACTCCGCAAGGTGGTGTCCTATCACCTCTTCTCTGGAACATGGAATAGGGGTGATAGCGTATGCAGATTACGTAGCAATCGCGATCTCGGGGAAGTACCTAGGCACGAATAAGGAAGTCATGCAACACGCGTTCATAATCATTACAAAGTGGGCCAGCAAATGTGGGCAGGGTATAAATCCATCCAAAACAGAGCTGGTACTCTTCACCAAGAAATATAAAATTCCGGTAGTCGCCCCTCCTACCTTAAATGGCACGGCACTGGCCTTTACTGATAAGGCAAGATTTCTGGGCATTATCTTGGACAGTAAGCTAAATTGGATGCCCAATATTTTAGAGAGAGTAAAGAAGTCCACCATGGCTCTGTACTCATGTAGGACCGCCGTCGGTAGGAGCTGGGGTCTAAAACCAGAGCTGGTACACTGGCTCGTCATCGCTGTAGTCAGACTGATTCTGATGTACGGGGTGAGTGTGTGGTGGCCAGCACTAAACAAGAAAACTTATAATAATAAAATAGAGAAGGTACAGAGAACAGCCTGCTTGCTTATAAGCGGGGCACTGAGGACAACCCCTACACGTGCTCTGGAGGCTATGTTCTACCTTCTTCCTGTTGACATCTTTGATAAGCGGAGAGCGGCAACTACGGCTGCACGATTCTCTGCCGTGTTTGAGTGGAAATGTCTTCAGACGGGCCACTCAACGATTGCCGGGTCGCTAAAACCAGATGTGGAGAATAGTGACTACACGATACCGATTGTATGCTTTGAAAAAGGTTTCCGGACTCTTCTACCCTCAAGGGAATCCTGGGGGAACAGGTAAATAACAGAAACTGGAAGTATACCATTCTACACTGGCGGCTGCAAGCTAGACGGCAAAGTCGGAGCAGGAGTATATTGCGTCAAATTAAATGTGAATATATCCGTTTGTCTTCCTGATCACTGCAGTGTGTACCAGGCGGAGGTGGTAGCGTTTGAGGAAGCGCTAACTTGGTTGGAGCATAATGTCATATCGACGAGGGATATAACAATATATGTGGACAGTCAGGCGGCAATCAAGTTGCTGGAATCAATTTCTCTGTCGTCCGTGGTTGCATTGAAGTGCCACTCATCTCTTAACGAGATGATTAAGCATTTCAATATCCAGATAGTCTGGGTCCCCGGTCACTCGGACGTACTGAAGAACTGCATGGCGGTCGAACTGGCAAGGCAAGGTACAACTCTCCAATTGAAACCGGAAAGGGCAAATCTGGGGAGGCCCATTGCAGCGTTTTGGGCGCTTAGAAATGAAGCGACAGCCTCGGCACAGAAGAGGTGGACTAACACCATAACATGTTATGTAGCGCGGCAAGTCTTGCCGAAACTGGACTTAAAGCGCTCTAAAACGCTACTATCCCTACGTAGACTGACTTAAGTATAGTCGTGGGGGTGCTTAAAGGACGCTGGGGGCATGCGAGGAGGCTTGGATCAATGGCAAATGACTTCTGTAGGAGCTGTATGGATGAGGAGGAGGAAGAGACTCTGAGCCACTTCCTCTGTTCATGCCCGGCGCTAGCTCACAGGAGGCATAAACATCTGGGCAAGTATAGTTTGGACGGCGTTATGGATCTCGAGAATTGTAATGTGCGAGATATCTTACGCTACATAAGTGGCTCAAAATGGGTCTAATAAAGGTTTAAGGGGTGTAGGATACCTTGGTATCACAACAGACCGTCATCGGTCTTAGTGTGCATTTTGGCAGTAATATACACTCCCGAGCAACTAAATCGACTCAAACCCTTAGCGCTCACAGAAACGGAATTCACAAGACTATTTTTCGGTAAGCCTGATTTTTTACTGTAAATTGACACTATTTTCATGAAATTGGTTTAGTACTTTTGTTTATAATGAATTTTGAATGAAAACGCAACCAAAATTGATTATCATGAAAAAAAATATTGTGGATATTTAATTCCTGTGAAGAACATAGCAAAAAAAAATAAAATAAAACATTTCTCGTATACGTATTTATATGTAGTGGTAATACAAATTATGTGCCTGATTGTGGATGAAGAAAGTAGTTACCTAATAAATTATAATACAATTCAGTAACGATTTTTGTTCAATAAAACGCCGGTTGTACGATTTTCGGCCGACGAATATCTATTGTATGCACTTGATGCAAAAATTATCAAATAGCTGGTCCCTGGGGTTGGCCATATAAATAACAAGCAATATTTCGATCAAATGTTGTAAGATTTACCATCGACGAAATTTGTTCAATAAAAATCAAAAGTCTCTAAGTCAAACGATTTTTCTCGATTGTTCTTAGTATGCACTTGATGTAAAAATTATTAAATGGCCGGTCCCTGCGGTTGGCGATATAAATAACAAACAATATTTTTACAATTTTTGCATCAAAGAAAAATCATTTAATCTTAACTCTTCCGATTTTTGTTGAACAAATTTCCTCGGCGGAAAATCGTTCAACATTTCATCCAAATATTGCTTGTTATTTATATGGCCGACCCCAGAAACTAGCCATTTGATCATTTTCACATCAAACAACATCAAAAAAATCATTTGACTTTGGGACTTTTGATTTTTGTTAAACTAATTTCGTCAGCGGAAAATCGTAAAACAATTGGTGGAAATATGTCTTTTGTTATTTATATGGCCAACCCCAGGGACCGGCCATTTATTAATTTTTGCATCAAGTGCCTATAACCCGCATTCGAGAAAAACCATATGACTTTGGGATTTATGATTTTTGTTGAATAAATTTAGTCACTTCATTTATCAACGATCAATTTTAAAGTGCTATCAGGATCATTTACATCAAATGAAGTACAATGAATGATTTTATGATAAAATTTCGATTTGAAAAAAAAAATGAAGAAGAAACGAAATTATGATCACTAATATCGGAGTAAATAGTGGAATTTTCAACTTTTGATATATCTAAAAAATTGCATATGATATGATCAAGTAGATTACAACTGACTGATCTAGTAGCAGAAGTATTTGTGACAATCATACCATGTCTCAATATCTAAATTTTTATTAATCCGAATATTTAAACTCTGATAAATCAAGAATCTACAATGTTAAAGAATAAATCAATATCTGAAACAGACCTGTAAACACTGCACAAATTATTGAAGTTCAACAAACGTAAACTGAAATGGGTAATGTTCATCATCTGACATAGAATTGAAACTTTTTACCCACGATTTGCTAATTAATATTGAACGAATATCTGATTTTAACCTACCACTAAAGCCAAGCACTTCATCAAATTTTTCCGAATTATTCATGCTACGCAAGTTAAATTGAAGAATATTCAATTTTTTAGAAGAATCGGTAATTAGGGGTTTACCTGAATTAAGTTTTGTACAACTTTAAAAACAATAAATTTAATTTGGTAAGTCTAGAATCAAAATCAAAATAAATTAACATGATGACGACGTATTACCTTCAATCTTCTGCCCACAAAACCCATTTTGTTGCAGAGTAATATCATTTAATGAGGTAATCTGATACATACGTGAATCCTTCGTTTTCCGCAGGTTAATTTTAGCTTCCTTACACCATAAAAATTGATACCCTTGATTGAATTTTATGTCTTTTGCCTCTTTGTATAATTTAGACTGAAATTTGGTGAAATGATGCATCAAATGAAAATTTCTTACATCGTTAGAAGGTGAATTTAAAATTTTAAAACAATTAGTTAAAACGTTGTTCTTCAATGTGGCTGAATTAAATTCCACATTTGCTGGTAAACCATTAATAACAATATTATTTTGATTTTTAAACTGCTCCTATACATCCATTTGAGCTTCAAGCATGTTCAATTCCAATTCTTGATGTAAGTTTTTTGACTCTAATTTTCTTGTTTGGCTTCCTATTCCCATTTTTCCAAGTCGTCAAGTTTATCAACTATTTGTTAAACAGCTTTCAAGATTAGAAGCACGTCATTTAAACTAGGCTTCTAAGTATCTTGTACCACACTTGATTCTTATGAAATATGTTGACACTGTGGACACAGTCATGTTGACGAACATTAATTTATAATGAACTCAAGCACAAACGTTTTATAGACAAGGAAACGGCATTATTCATGCGTTTCAGGCATTGAACAATTATGTAAAACTCTTTAATAGAGCAGCTTAGTTTGCTGTAGGTTTGTTGAATTTGATTCAAGGTTCATTATTTGTAAAAATATTTAAATCCAAGAAAATCCTCTCTAAATACAATCCAAATTGGTATATTTAAAATTCTGCTTATCCCTCATAGTATACAAAATAATATGTGTATGATGATATACTTACAAAAAAAAAAAAAAATTAATTCTTTTTTTTTATCTTCCGACATGAATATGTATGTATGTAACCCTCTGACATCGCCCAGATGAAAATAAAAATTATGCTTGTTAGACAGTTTAAATGGAAATTGGATATCTAATTCCATTTTTGTCGTCGTATACAATTCCAAAATATGTAATTTGTTTTTGATATCTTCATGTTATTTTTTTTTTTGTATCATCTCGATATTTTCATTAAAGATATGGAAAAAACCGAATAAACATTCAACGAAACACAAAAAAATATCTGTTTTGAGATTTTTTTCTTCATTTTGTGTACAAATCTACTTATTTCCATGTACATTACATTAAACATGTACACAAACGTTATACCGAAAGTTTTCCTGATGTAACCCAGACGAAAAATAAATAAAATTTACTCTTTTGTACAAGATTGGTATTTTAATAACCAACATAAAAATTTGAAAAATACAAAAAAAAAAAAATTACAGATGTATAATTGAATTTTTTATAAATGTATGTTTTTGGTTTTCTAAGATACTTTTGGCCTAGTTCTGCTATTTTAGGAATGATATGCTTGTGTGGTTTTTAAAATTTTCTTTTCTCAAAAAAAAAATGTAAGCTTTTCCCACAATAATAATTTTGTTACTTAATTATCATTAATATACCAATATGCCATCAAGCTTAATTTTTGATCGAAAGATATAAGCAAGTGGTAAGTGTGCGTTCTTAAATTGGTGGTGACGCTTTCAACAGTTTATGATATTTCAGCGAATCGGTATTAGGTAGGTTATTTTTCAGTAAGGCATGAAGTGGAAGTGAAGAATGTAGTGTTGTCCTTGGGAGGAAGTGAATAATATAGTATTAGCTTAATATTCACAATAGGTTTTTATCTAATTATAGTAACTAGGGGCTCTGCTCCTGGGCGCGAAGCGCCCAACCATGCTCTGCCGCTTCGCGGCAGCATCTGGGCGCGAAGCGCCTCAATCTTGCACTGCCGCTTCGCGGCAGCATTTTAACTCCTGTACTCCGTGCCAATCAACCAACGTCAAACTTTGATGAGAATAACTATAGGAGATAAGCTTTGTTTTCGTTATGTAATTTTACAAAATTTATGAGGATTTAACAATGTGTAATGACATATTGCATTTCTCATATAGTAAACAAACAAACGCATTCCAATCGTTTGTAAATGGAAATATAAATAGTATATTATTTGTTAGTGTAATTAGTGATAGTAAAATATGAATCAGCAATGTTGAAATATAATCATACATTTCATTTCAATAAGCGCGTGTACAAAAAAGTTATTGTTGTAATCAATGCAATAAAATTAAACGCGTGCAAATACAATTGTTAGTGTAATAAATTATAAATGCGCTGATTGAATATTTTAATATTGAATATAAATTTTGTCAATTAAACAAATTAATAAGTAAAGTAAATTTCAATCAGAGAATAAATTACACATTAAATTTAAGTATATAAACTGTAAAATTTTGTAAACAAAAAAAGAATAAATTTGGATTTGAGTGATCAACTAAATTAATTAGTTTGTTCTTAAAACAAGGAGCCACCCCGCTGAAACCAAGTTGCAATTAACTTTGCAATATAAGGTGGGTAAATGGCGAGGGCCAAAAGGGCGCTTTAGTCGACGCAAGAAATTGCGTTAAGAAGCGTAGGCCACTCTTCACCCTTGGCACTTCTTCACATAATAATAATTAATTAATCAACTACAAATAGTCAATATCAAATTTAAATAAGTATATCATTTAATGGCGATCATGCCAATCATTTCATTGTAATAATATATATAATATTTCAAATGGTAACATGGCAGATTAGACCGAAAATAGCGTAGTGTTTTCTGGACTTAATTATAAAACTACAAAATATGTATGTACTTCTTCCACACCACCAATGAGGTAGAGTACAGGCGCGTTTTTTTTATGTGGTGTCCCCCGTAGGCTTAATTCACAATACAAAGAAATCTAAACAAATCAAATAAAAAAAAAACAAAAAGTCGTCCGAACAAGATTTATTCGTCCCTTTTTGATAATCCAAACGTCTATGGTAACAAATATTACGTATATAATATAATACTGAAGTTTAGGTTGTTTTGGGAAATTAGGGTCAGTAATTTCCTTAAAAACAATATTTTTTGTAAATACTCTATCATTATTAGATAAATGGCCCTGATCTGAAGTATCTGTAATGTAAAATCGCAATCGATCAAACGAACGAACGCTACTGGCAGCAACATACAATTGTCCATGGGTAAACACAGGTTGTCGTAATAAAATCCCTATTTTTTCAAATGTTTGTCCTTGCGATTTATTTATAGATATTGCAAAAGCTGATATAACTGGGAATTGAGTACGTTTAAAATGAAAAGGTAAAAGTGTACCTGAATAAGTGAAATGAATCCGAGGAATTAAAATTCGTGTGTTACGTGCAACGCCTGTCAAAATTTCAAAATCAATAGTATTTGTTAGTAAATAATATGAGTTCCATTCACCAATGCATTCACAGTAAAATCTCTCAATAATGCATCAATCATTTTTAAGGCATGTAGTGGACACATTGATACTTCATCAATAATTATCAATAAAGCTGGGGTGGGATTCAATAGGGTAGGCGTTGACCGTTTATAGCCAATTATAAATTGGTTTATACTCCAACGTTGCAACTATGTAGAAACCATCAACTGTCTCTAGTTTACCTCCACGCGGTAGCACCTGGGCAACGTTTGTTTTGCATTTTTAATGTATCACAACGGCTGAACTTCTAGAGGCGGGTGTAATAACACTATAAAAACAAAAGCAATGGATAAAACAAACAAGGAAACTAATACCCTAGGTGGCAGACCTGATGTTCAGGAAAATCTACTCTCTCCGGAGGTCGGTCCCATGGATTCTAGGGGGGACCAAACATTGCTACATAATTCAAATGATACCAAAAATAAGCTAAGCGATATCAACGCTCAAAAGAGTTACGAGGAAGAACTTTCATTCCGAAAGGGCTCCATTACAATCAGATCACCAATAAAAAAAATATTTGCAAACAACGCAATCTCCACTGAAAAAGTAACTTCATTATCAGAACAAATGCCGAGTGCATCAACAAATATTATAAATAGCGAGGAGCTGTTAAATAAATTTCAAAAAATGGAGAAACTAATCGCGCAGCTGAGCAATGAAGTTTCTGAACTTAAGAGAGAAAACTCTACACTAAAAGAAAAGGTTAAAAATAGCATAGCTAAGGATTCAGCACTAGTTAACAATCTTTCTTCAAACCATATTCAGCCATCAGCCAGTCAACATGAACATTCAAATAATTCCAACTGGTTGCTGCGGCAATTTCCAGTTTTTCAACAGAATAATAGATTCAGTGCTCTGAGTCAAGAGGATTATTGCACAGATGAGGAAGAACTGGAAAAAGAAGTTTCCGGTGCTGATAACAGAAATGCTAGGAAACGCAGGCGTACAAAAACGAAAACTCCTCCAAAAAATACTACACAAATTGTGATCAATAACACTGAACAGAAAACCCCAAAAATACCACTGCCTCCACCCATTAACGTGAGCAATATCAAAAATTTCGAACTTTTTCGACAAAAAGTAATAAAAACCACTAGTGAATCAACTAATTTTAAGGCGCTTTCAAATAGTGACATTAAAATTACATTTCAAAATGAAAATGATTACAGAAATGTCAAAAAATTACTGGAAGAATTAAAAAAAGAACCCAGCAACCAATCCGAAAATATAGAATATCACACCTATCAGCTGAAGAGCGAAAAGGCTTATAGAGTAGCTATCAGAGGCTTACCATCTTCCATTAGTCACGATGTAATTAAAGCAGACTTAGAAAAAATGGGACATGAAGTCGCAGGTATTACTAACATATACAAAATGGTCACAACTAATGGTGTCAAAGACAAGAAACACTTTCCATTGTTTTACATCGACTTAAAACAAAAAGACAAGAATAAAGAAGTATACAACATCAAGAAACTTGCGTACTGTATAGTTAAAATTGAGCCACCTAACAAGACAAGGGACATTCCACAATGTACGAATTGTCAACAACTTGGACATCACACGACAAAGTGCAAAAAACAACCCGATATCGCGCCTTCATGTGCTCTTTGTCAACAACAAGGACATACTGCAAATTATAAAGGATGCTGTGTATATCAGAACAAAATTAAAAGTCAACAGAATAATAGAACAAGAGTAGTACAGCGATTACAAACCATAGCTGCTAAACCACAAACAACAATCACACCATCCACAGTTGGAATATCCTATGCGCAAATCACCAAGTTATTGCTGATGAATCAAACCAAAACAATTTCTACCCGCCTAGCAAAAAAAGTCAGCATACACACAAATGATTAACTCGTTCCTACGCATTGTAACTTGGAACGCTAATGGGCTCAACCAA
This sequence comes from Tipula vernalis, assembly GCA_958295665.1. Lineage (NCBI taxonomy): Eukaryota > Metazoa > Arthropoda > Insecta > Diptera > Tipulidae > Tipula > Tipula vernalis. Next base: position 194,919,545 of record OY282560.1, on the reverse strand, counting down.
CGAGCCCAAGAACTGGAAATATTTTTCCATACAAACAACATAGATATTGCAATTATTTCAGAAACGCACTTCTCCAACAAAAGCTTTTTTAGAATAAAGGGATTTAATTCCTACTGGACAACCCATCCTAGTGAAAGAGCCAGAGGTGGTTCAGCTGTACTAATTAAAAATAATATCAAACATAATCAACAAGAGGATATTCGAGAAAGCTACATGCAAGCAACTGTTATCTCAATCCAATATAATGGCGCAGATCTAACTATTGCGGCAGCATACTGTCCTCCACGGCATACACCAACGAAGTTACAATTTAATAACGTCTTTAATAAGCTCGGTCCAAGATTTATTATTGGAGGGGACTATAATATAAAACATACAGCTTGGGGTTCCAGGCTAATTTCTCCTGGGAAAAGAAATGCTTTGTTCAATGCCAATTATGAAAACAAATGTGAATATCTGTCTCCAAGGAGGCCAACGTATTGGCCAACGGATGCAGGAAAAATACCAGATTTGCTTGATTTCTTCATCATAAAAGGTATTTCATCCAATTACACTATAGTCGAAGGAATTAACGACTTAACATCTGATCACATTCCGGTACTGTTGTCAGTAAGCGCTATAGTCATCAAGAAAAAAAAGAAGCAAACCCTTACTAATAGATTCACGGATTGGGACCTCTTCAGAGAAAAACTGGAAGAGCTAGTTGAATTAAATTTAGTATTAAAAGTAATGAAGAATTGGAACAACAAACAAACAATTTCATTGAATACACTCGTATGGCCGCCAGTCTAGCTACTCCAGAATTAAAGGACAAAGCGGAGATTGAAGTCAAATACCCGGCTGAAATCAGGGAACAAATCAAGGAAAGAAGAAAGGCAAGGAGAATGTCTCATCTCACCAGAAATCCCGCTGACAAAACCACCTTCAATCGAATAAGTAACAAAGTCAATAGGCTAATCAAAAGCTTCAAACAGGATTGCTTCGACAACTACTTAAGCGGGCTAGGTCCAGAAATGGATAAGGACTACTCGTTATGGAAAGCAACCAGAAAATTTAAACGACCTGTAGTTCGAGTACCACCTATAAGAAATGCTCAAGGCAATTGGGTTCGACATGACAAAGAAAAAGCGGAACTCTTTGCTCAACACCTAGCAACAGTGTTTCAACCCCATGACATTCAATCCAACATTGACGTAACACCTGTCTATCAACCAAATCAGGATTTTAAAAGGGTCACGCCAATGGAAATTGCTGAAGAAATCGACAAAAGTCTTAGTCAAAAAAAGGCACCAGGAATTGATGAAATATCACCGGGTCTATTCAAGGAACTTCCACGCAAAGCAATCATCTCATAATCACATACTTATTTAATGCCTGTATGAGATTGATGTATATACCCAAATGCTTCAAAACGGCTCAAATAATTATGTTGAAGAAACCAGGTAAACCAGATGAAGAAGTAACATCATACAGACCAATTTCACTGCTTCCGACCTTATCAAAGCTGTTTGAAAAACTACTACTAAAACGTCTAAAGCCAATGGTAAACGTTCCTGATTTTCAATTTGGATTCAGGAATAACCACTTCACAATAGATCAAGTCCATCGAATAACTACGGTAATAGAGCAAGCGTTAGAAGAAAAGAAATATTGCCCTGCCGTATTTCTGGATGTATCTCAGGCCTTTGATAGGGTTTGGCACGAGGGATTGACATTCAAGATGAGCAAAATGCTACCACAAAACTATTGCCAGCTGCTTGAATCATACCTCTCTGATCGCCAATTCAGAGTCATCCATGAAGAAACATGTTCTGACTTTTATCCAACTCTAGCGGGAGTTCCGAAGGGAAGCGTATTGGGACCCCTCCTCTACCTTATCTACAATGCGGACATACGTACAACGAATAAAACGTTCATCGGCACGTTCGCTGACGACACTGTAATTATGTCAGTAGACGAATCACAACCAAGGGCAGTGGAAAATCTTCAACGAGCAATGAACGACGTTACTAAATGGACAATTGACTGGAAAATAGTGCTTAATGAGCTCAAATCAACCCATGTGACATTTACGCTCCGACACAAAAATAACAGTCTACACATATACCTCAATGGGGTGCAAGTGCCGCAGGCTGAATTTGCTAAATACCTTGGTCTGCATTTAGATTCAAGGCTCAACTGGAAACATCATGTGAGACAAAAAGCTGAACAGATACGATTAAAACAACGTCAAATGTACTGGTTAATTAGGCATCATTCCAAAATGAACTTGTATTGCAAAAGACTAGTCTACCAGACTATCTTCAAACCAATATGGATGTATGGTGCGCAGCTATGGGGTTGTACTCATAAATCCAATAGAGACATTATACAACGTAGCCAAAATAAATTTCTTCGAATGGTCACCAACGCTTTTATGATTTGTGACTAACAGAGAAATACACAATGATCTAAAAATACAATTGATAGACGACGTCATCCGCGAATGTGCCATTAAACATGAGAAGAGGCTTCTTAACCACACCAACGTTGAGGCCGTACAACTACTGGACAGTACAAACGAAATAAGGCGGCTCAAACGAATCAAACCACATGAGCTAACCGTATGAATATTATATCTTAAGGGAACTGGATACTGGTCCAGCAGACCCACACAAGTTTATGCTTATCTCATAAGTACTAATGTCAACCTTACTAATGAATTAATAATGTTTAAGATTGTAGTAGCCATATCAATAAAGATGTTTTTAAAAAAAAAATAAAAAAAAAATAAAAATTAAGCTGATTTAATGCATCGACCTAGAGCACTGTTGGCAGTAATGCTTGATACTGAGTTTTCTAAAATTGGAATAGGTAACTTGAAAACATTGTGCAAAGTTCGGCCACCAATCAAAAGAGTAGAAGCTATACCACTAAAAGCAGTTGGTATATGGATGGTATTTGTAATGAATATAATTTATAAATGATTGTTTTTAGGACATACGTTTTCCAACAACCTGCATGAGCTGTCAAACAAAATACATTGCTACCAGTATTATGATCTAATAATTTACGCACATTTATAACATTGCGTTGTTCATCATTGGCGCTTCTATACATTTCATGAAAAATGGTTTCTTCAATAGGATCAACAAAATCGAAATCAATATTTTCATCCACATAATATCATCAATAATCAAAAGGGATCTATTATATGAAATGTTTTCATTGTAATACTTAAGGAAATCTTCACTCATGAATATTGCATTTGCTTGGACATTCAAACCACAAATAAATCCAAATAATTCACGTAATTGACAAAGAGATTTAGTTTCTTTTGCTTCGCTCAAACACTCATGCCATTCATTATCATTGAACATCTAAATACGTTCGCAAATCTACAAATGACTTTGGGCCCCGAACATGCAACAAAAGCAACCGCAAATGAAACAATTCAATATCTTTGGGAGACACAACATATAATCGAAATACCACTTTTTCACTTCCACGTTTTCTCTTAGTCCAATTTTGCTCTCTATAATTCTAAACATAATTAACCACCCCAATCAACATTTTGACGATTGGGCAAGTGAAAATCAAGGCGAATAATCGTATGCGATTGAAAGTGCATAGGGTATTGAAATATACGCCGTGAAGCCTTAGTGGAACCAACATACCGCCATTTAAGAAATTTTGTATCAAGTAGATGCTGAATTTCGTCATTTAATTCACCATTTAATTCCCCAAATTCTAACGACGCACAATCATATACATCATATACTTTATGCACGTACTTGTAAATGTATTTCACACTTGTAACGGTCGTACACACTTCTACGTTTAAATGACAATTAAATTTGGCTAAAAGATATGGATTGTATGGAACGACGAATCGATTATCAACAGAATTCCCACGAACATCAACATTCACACCATTATCACGTTGTCTGTAAACAGGATATCCATTCAAGCTATCACTCGTATAATCACAGAAATCTTTTGGAAAGTGTTTGCTGCATTTTCCTTCTCTCATGCAGGCAGAGTTTGGATTAAGTAGACCGTATGGTCCATGAATCATATGACGCCTAATAACTTCATATAGTTGTGGATGTACTTGAACATCAGGTATTTCAGCACACACAATCTTATCAATATCAACAACCCCATCTATTCTATCATCTCTATCCAAAGTGATAAAAATATGCGCATGAGGTAGACCACGTTTTTGGAACTCAATAGTATAAATTAAGGCATTTACTTTACCGAACATTTCTCTTTTGGAAATTAAATCGATAAGTTCCTTAAGTTTACTTTTAAATACACGAACGACAATATCAGGATGAAATATTGCACTATAACCATCAAGAGCTTCAATAATTTCTGGCCATTGTGGATGGCATGTCATAGTTATAAATAATGAAGGTTTTCCGAAATGTTGCACGATTGACATTGCATCCAAATAATTTAGGTGAATATTGCGTGGAGAACCAATAAAAGATGATGGCAAAATGATTTTACGGCCCACAGTATGAACCCCATCAGCATCGTTTGGACAATTATTTACGAAATCAATTAAATTATTATACACTTCTGCACGTAATGTAGTCTGATTTTGACGAACAAAATGCAACCTTGTGCCTTCAATCCGCACATACATATCAACCACCCATTGAAGAAATAATTTTTGCGAATGATATAAAAGGCTAAGCCCATCACGAATTGCAAGTCTATAAGAGGCATATTGAAGCATTGTAACTTTGTTTCGAGGTACTGTGGAAGATGAAGTAGCTATGTTATGTGCTATATTGACATGCCAACCAGTATCACCGTTTAAGAACAGTAACGGATAAGCTAAAGGATCTAACGAAGAATCTAAAACAGAAATACTACGAACTGCGTTTGACAATTTTGAAAAAACAACCATATTTCTCTCAAAAGGAGGTTCAACATCGTTATCATCATTGCAACGACGTATATCTGCATTTCGATTAACTTTTATCACCATACAAACATCAGAAGCACTGTTTTAAGGCTTTCTACAATATTCTGCCATTAATCTGAAGGATCGAACAAAATCATTCATGCGATCTAATTCTACAGCAAATGCACGCATTAAATCAAAATTACAGTCAACATTTGCTCACTCACGCATTCTGTACTGATTAGCAGTATCAACATCATAAAAGTATAATTGTGCATAGCACAGTTGATGACCTTATTCAGATGTTGAAGCCCCAGCTCAATGATAAAAAATATTATGAATCTTAAAATGGTATACACCGTCCAAAAGAGTATTAGACAATTTAGCTTCAGAACTAACCATTGCAAATGCTGAATTATAGGAGCGAATATTTTCAAAGTAATTTTTAGAATGACGTTTGATCGAATTATCATTAGAAAAAAGTACATCGCATAGATTTTTAAATAATGTATTCTGACCAAAAGGAGGTAAATCAATTTTGCCTTTATGGCAACATGTGTTTCGTAAAGTGACTTGTCCCTGAAAATGTTTGGCACTACAAAATGCACAACGCAAACTCGTTGAACCAGAACTATAAGAATTAAAATTATGCGGGATTGAATTTAAAGCACATTTAAAATAACCATCTAAATTATCTATAGGATTATTATTTATACCATTGTCGTTTAATGCACTTCTTTGTAATCTCTTATTAATTCTGTCACGACGCCGCTCCACTCTACCAGTAATAATAGCAAAGCGAGACATTTTTAAATCTTAAAAAAACTTCCCGCCGTACAAAAGAAAAACAATTAATCACATTTCAATATAAACTCAACCACTAATACACAATTCACAAATCGTTTTCTTAATTGTCTTCTGAACAATTTAAATTCACAAAAGAATATGGAAAATGAAAGCCCAATTAGCAACCGAAAAACACAGAGTCTCTCTTTCTATTTACACATATTGTTGTTGTAATTTAATTACGTTGTTTAACTGACAATATAAAATCATCAATCAAAACAAAGAAAGAGCTGACAATATTAAACGATGAAAGAGCTGACAATATAAAAATCAAAATGGATTTAATATGATTCCTATTAATAGCGTGTTATTTTTAAACCGTTATAACTCAGCCATCTGATATCCGATTTATTTAAGACACAGATTGTGCACACCTACAGAAGAATACCTTTCGAATGGTGTAATTTATGAAAATCGGTTTGATAGTTTCCGCGTAAAAGGGACGACTAAATTCATGTTTGTCTATTAATATAATGATGATGATGATGATGATGATGATGATTTTAATAAAAGCCGTAAAAAGTAAAATTTTTAAAATATGTACATTGGATGTTAATCAATTATGTAAGATTACTCTCGAATTTTTTTTCACTAGAATCACTATAACTCTAACTAGATTGAACAACTAGTTTTGTGTAACTAGTGCTCTAGTGAAAAATCTAGTGAAATAATTTCACTAGTTATCTAGTATTTGTAGTAACTAGATAACATAGTTGAAGTCTAGTTATATTAACATTATTCAAAAGTAGTATTTGTTGCTTTCTAGTGATTCTAATTTGTTAACATATCCAGTGCAAGCAACTAGATTGGGGTGAGTGCGAACATTCAAAGAGGACAGACGTAGTTTGTGTAAATACATTTTAATTTTAATTCTAATTTAATTCAATTTTAGTGAAATAATAATTAAAGTGTAAGTGAAATAATAATTATAGTGTAATTTTGGAAAATGCAATCCAGCGGGACGCATTTATCAGGCAATGTTTTATATTTATAGATAAAGAAATCAAAATTCTTGATTTCTTGATTAAGTGCTTGATTTTAACTTTTGTGTGGTTGTACATGAAATTTAATTATTGTACTAAAATTTTATAATTGGATAGTATTAAAATTGATTTTAATTTAATTTGATAGTGTGTACATAGTTAATTTCATATCGTATTTTATTTTTGCGCTAACTTGAATGTCTTCTTGTGTTTTATTTTGTGTACAACTGACACAAATATATTATTGAAGCTTGGCACATAACAAAACCATCAAAAAATGCACATGGCACATAACAAACCATCAAATCATTATACATGCTGTCTCGTTCACTCTTTACACATATCCTATAAAGAAAATGTACTCTATATTATTGGTTTTTGTCATATAATATTTAAACAACAACAAAAACAGAGAGACATTTTTGTTGGTTTTGGTATAATCGTCACAAATATTTTCCTGTATCTTGATATATAGAACAGGAATGTTTGTATGTTCGCTACGCTATAAGGATATTATTTGTAAGTAATATAATGAAAATATTATTCGTCTCCTACTACGCACATTGTAAGAAAGAGAGATAGATAAGATTGTAAGAAAATATTTCTCTATGTGTGTTAGTGGTTTAGTATACACGATTCCGTTGTTTTTATTTTGGTGTTGTTTTCTCTCTTTGTGTTTTGTATTCATGAGACAACTATAGTGTTCTTGATAAAACATGAACTACACAAACACAAACAAAAATTTTAATGTTTCGACTCCAATAGGATTCTTTTACTTCGTATAATCGAGTAAGTTTGAGTCGAATCGGAAATTGCTAATGGTTTACTTACGTATGATTAATTTTTTTACGAGGTATTATAAACTGCATTAAATTGTATTAATTATATTAAATTAATTAAATTAATATTAAAAGATTATAAATTAATTAAATTATATGAATAAAATACTAATATGGAAATATTAATTTTGAGTTGAAATGGGATTTGGTTTGCAACACATAATGACGTATTTATTTATAGTATGTATGCCAAATTTTGATTCAATGAATGTGAACAACGTGGAATTATGTAAATGAAAATCGAGATGCTAAATATATTAGTAAAGTTTAGGTTGCAGTTTACACATACAAACGTCAATATTACTTATATAGTACACCGATAAAATTTTTAAGAATATAATTTTTCCATTTCCTTTCATTGATTTATTATTTTAATGACTTGTATTTTTTTAGTGGTAATGGTAAATGGTGTGGCGAAGATCTAGGTAGTCTACTGTTTTATAAATTTTAAATATAATTTTGAAATATTGATGATCGCTATCTTTCAAATAACAAATACCCAATTAATTTGATGTACATTTTCTGAGATATGAATGACCATGATGTTGGATTTAATTAGTTACGTGTACTTTTAGTAATTTTAACTGTTGAGCGGTACTTTTCTCAGTTTTGAAGGTTTTATAGTTTACATCTTTAAGGGCTGTGTTTGTGAGTACAAATGGAGATACAGTGAGTGGCTTTGGTGTTCGGGGGCTTTTTGCTATTGGAATGAAGAAGGTATTGGTTTTTCTTTTTCAAGAATGGAAGTTTTATTGATCTTCAGTGGAATTCGAGTGATTACGAAGATATTGTTATTAATGTTGAAACAAAAGATGCAGCTATTTCATCGTTACTTTAATATTCGGTCAAAATCAAAAAATCAATTTTTAAAAGTAAAATATGTTAAACTAATATTTTGTGGGAAATCCGTTCTGCTTCGAAACGTAATGTAAGCGATTTGGCATATTCTCAACAATTTTTTTGCAATATTCTTGGCCAATTTCAGTCCATTCCCGTTTCAGCCTAATTTTCAAATCAGTTACTGAAATAATCGAAGTCTTTCGAATGCGCCGGTCTAGAGCATCCCATATATTTTCTTTTAGGGTTTAAGTCAGGCGATTGGGGAGGAGTTTCCCTACCCGAGCAATTCTCGAACCAAATAGGACTTATGTTTAGGATCATTGTCCTGGTAAAATTTAAAAGTGGGCAATATTCCCAGGTTTTCGCCTTTTTTTAGATTTCGTTTTAGAACGTCTAAATACATTTTTTCATTCATGTTTTTATTAATAAAAACTAACACCGCAACCCCATTTGCTGTTTTACATCCCCACACCATTACATGTCCACCACCATGCTTTACAGTTGGCGTAATATTTGATGGTTTGAGCTCCTCATTAAATCTACGCCTACACCCACAGTTCGTCCATCTGATCCAAATATGTTATATTTGCTCTCATTAGCAAATATTAAGTCGTTCCAAAAACTGGAATCTTTTCCAATATATTCCTTGGTAAACTGGATACGTTTTTTTCTGTTTCGCTCATTTATTAATGTTTTTTCTGGCCACGGGGCCTTTAAAACCTTGCCGTTCTAATGTTCTGCGGATGTTTTGTGGATGTACTGCTTTTCTTAATTCTTCCAACACCTCTGATGCAATTTTCGGCGCATTTAAACGTATGTTTTTTTTTTTTTTTAATTGGCCTTAATATCAAACGTTTATCACTATCAGTTAATTTTTTAGGTTGCCCTTTTTGGTGCTTCAAAATAATCCTCCCTTTATTTTCATATTGCCGAACGATATTGCCAACTGTATTTTTGGTATATTCAGCATTTCTGCAATTTCCGCATACGTACGACCTATAGCGTAATGGCAAACTGTTAACTTTCGATGCTGCAATGTTGAATTCTTTTCTTTACGGCCCATTTAAAGTTTTGAAAATAAAATATATAAAAAAACAACTTTACAATACCACGGCCAACTGAGAACGACGTATTACTACTATAATTAAACAGAAATGTTTGTGTGTAACGCTCAAAGGTTATAATGATTTTTTTTGAAATTTTTTTTCCAATTTTTTTTTTTTGCACTGTAAAAATAACTTAGCAGTCATCAAAAATAAATTTTAAAATTTTTTCAAAACGCCCAACACCAAGTTAACAGCAAGTAAACAAATACCAATTCATCCTTAAAAGCCCTTACTCTTCGGTTTAAGGTTTATTTAAGGTAAAATCATCCTTAACAGCCTTTAATCTCGAACTACTTTTACATCAAATGTTCAAATGCTAATTGTGGCAGCGGCCGCTGGACATTACCATTAGGTGTAATATCTTTAGCAAAACATTACATAACTAAAGTTATTCACAAAAAAACTAAAGTTATTCACAAAATTGTATCCGTCCTAGGACGGGCTGTAGCCCCTAGTTATTATAATAATTAACAAAATCAAAAATAAATGTACATATATGGTATACAATGGAAAAAACCAAATATTGGGGTAACGTTGAAATGGTGGTATAATTGTTTCAACATTTTTATTACAATTCTTATTTATTTATTTAATATGAAATTATTCGAGTTTTATTGGGCGTTGGTCGGGTTTTGGTTTTTGGCGGAGAAACATTAATATTTTTGTTATTGTAGTGCCAGGAAGCCTTTGGAAACTGGAGATAGTAGAGGGACCGAGTATTGAAGTTACTCACTTTAAATGGAAGGAATTGTTGGATTGTAGGATGCTATTAGTTAATTTACTAACGTTGAGGGGTAGGTTATGTGGTTGTGGAAAATTTGCGGAATTGCTTCAGCTATAAAAGTAGTTTGAGCTTAACAATAATTTTAAATTGCGAAAATGACTAATGTGAAGGAAACCATTAGAATATGTGGCTGTTATAAATTATAATTAATTATATATAATTGTTAGATCCTCTCCGAGGTACAGAAATACTGGTGAATTCTCGCTCAGCATCCAGAAACTCCAACCATCCAGCTGGTACGTAGGGTAGAAATTGTATTGTGTTGTAATAACTATTTTATTTTATTCATCACTAACTAATTTAAATAAGTTAAATTCTATTAATTAAGTAGAAAAGATATGGTATAAAGGTGAATTATTTATTTAATTTAGTTTTCAGAGATACCTGGAAAATTCTATTTGAGCTTTATTCGTAAATATCCCATATACATGTAGTACTTAACTAAATTACCGTAACATAATACATTTTTAAATTCTACTATATAATTTTATAAATAATTAACTTCAACATTATTAGTTTCCTTTTTTCTAGATCTGTAGGAAATTGCTGATTAGTTTAAGTTTAATGTTATGGTTAAATATATAGTTGCAGTATGTAAACAATTAATTAACTATCTACATGACAATGGTAACTAATGAAATAGGCGCTGTGAATTTAAATCGTAGCTTAGTAATTTAAAATGGTTAAACATTATTTTAGAATTTTTAGCTTAGAATTGAGAAAGTCTCCATATTCGATTTCATAAAATGGTAATTTTTGTAATATGTAATATATTGTGTTTTGCTCATTAATGTATATTAATTAATTCAGTTTAAAGAATATTTATAGGTTTCTCTTCCTTAATTTGCTAATATATAATTCAATTTTCAGAATATAACATAGTTTCATAATTAATCATTATTATAGGGATTAAAATTAATCCTGAGTTTCAGAATTAAATTTTAGCTTGAATCAACTCTCCAGGATCATTTAGTAGTGAATAAGCTGTAGTTTAGAAATTGTGTTGTCCTGTGTTAACTATTTTTACTAAATATTTACTAACAATTTTACTAACTATCGATCGCTTAGGTGTAACTGGGTCGAGTCTGTCCCAACTAATAATCCTTTCCTATCCGTCTGTTTTGTTATATGTTAACTGGTGTACGGTGTGTGCCCGGGAGTCCTGGAGTTCCTGCTATAATGCTTGGCCGTACATCCTAATCAATCAATCAATATTTATTTATTTTTATTGATTTATTTATTTCTCTCAACCATTCAAATATACAATTATTTTAATTTTTTTATATAAACTCATACAAAAAAAAAAAAAAAAAAAAAGTGTGGTTAAGAAGATTGGATAATCTTTGTCAAAACGACAGTTACGATTAACCCAAGTGTTAAAAATTAAATTTACAAAACAAAAATTATTTAGCAAACATAAACCCCACATCTTTAGTTTCCAGTATCCAGTCATTGACCTAATGCAAAAATTTCCTATCATAAATCATCGTTCTTATATGAGGCGGCAATCGATTAAAAAAAGTGGGCGCAGAAACTATATAATATTTACGAAATAATTCAGATGAAAATGGCGGAACAGAGTACAAATTTCGATAATTATTCCGAACTTGATATGTGTAAGCAATTCGCGGCAACCGATGACAACGTCGCAAATAAAACAATCTTAACACTTTAAAAATATATAGGTGCTGCAAAGGCAAAATTTTGCAGGCATTGAAAATAGGCCAAGAATGATCGTATCGACGCTTGAAAAACATAACCCGAATAATACACTTTTGTAAAATTAATAGCGGTTCAATGGTATCAAAATAAACTCCACCCCAACATGGTAAACCATAACTGATGCGAGAGTCCACGCAAGCAAAATAAAAACTGAGTAAAACATTGGATGGACAAAATTTACGTATCTAATAAATTGCACGTAATGCAGAATTAACTTGATTTTTGACAACTTCAACATGTGATTTCCAGTTTAAATTTGCATCAACGTTCAATCCCAAATATTTAAATAAACGAACATTTTCAATTTTAATGCAAAGACTGCTACAATTACGTAAGTCACAATTACGTACATGATAAAAAATCTCGGGGATGAAACTTCGATAAGGATCACCAACCAATTTGAAGAACATTACCTTAGTTTTTTCACTTAAGAGCAAGGAGTGATTATCAAACCATGTGCGAAGAATTTTCATGTCAGAATTTATTTGGTTAGTTAGGTCATTAATAGTCAAATTAAAATAACTTAATGCAATATCATTAGCAAAAGCAACAATTTTACCGTTTAAGTTTAAGTTAAAAATTGAATTTATGTAAATTAAAAACAAGATAGGACCAAGAACAGAACCCTGGGGATCACTATGTTCAATAATAAATGGAATGCTTTGCGATTTATCAATCCTAGCCATAAATGTTCGATTACTGAGATAAGACTTGAACTATTTCTGTGATACACCTCTAAAACCAATAGACTGGAGCTTACGCAGTAGATGATTATGATCCATCATATCAAAGGCTCTCTTTATATCGATGAAGACTGCACCAACAAACTTCTTTTCATTCAGATTAATATGAATTCCATTTAAGAAATTAATTAACGCAGATTCAGTACTTTTGCCAGATCTAAAGCCGTGTTGATGAGGACTAAGAAACTCAAATTTGTCCAAAAACTTCTCAATACGGGATTTCATCGATTTTTCAATGATCTTCAAAATTGTGGGTTGCAATGCAATGGGCCGATAATTGTCCTTAATAATGGTAACACCCTTTTTAAACAAAGGGATAACAAATGCAGTTTTTAAAACATTAGGGATAACACCATTTACAAAACATTGGCTAATGAATTGTACTAAAACTGGCGCAATTGCTATGACCACTAATTTTAGCATATTCACGCTAATACCAAGAATGTCAAGTGCATTACTTGATTTAAATCCATTAATAATACCAATAATCTCTGATTCCTCGACTGGATTAATAAAAAATGTATCCTAAATTTCAGTAGAGTAAGAACCATTATTAGGACTCATACTTTGGGCAGAAAAGTTAAAAGATCTCAAATCGCTAACGATTTTAGAGAAATAAAAACCAAAATCGTTAGCAATTGATACAGAGCCAGACAGAATCTCTGAGTTAATAGACAAAATTATTTTGATATTAGTTCTACTCAAATTCCCGCACAAAATATCATTAACAATCGACCAGGTCTTCTTGCAATCTTTACCATATTCATTAAATTTTCTACTAAAATAGTTGTCTTTAACAGAAACTATAGAATCATTGATTCCGCTACACAATTTGAGATAGTAATTATACAGTTTTTTATTGGCCGGGTGTTTTTTACATTTAAGTTGAATTTTTTTCCTTTTATTTATTAAAAGTACCAACCTGTTAGAAATCCACGGTTTAAGCTTTATGTTTGAATTATGCCTAATTACATTTTTGGAACATGAATCAGCTACTTTTGAAAGCATTGAAACCATATTGGTCAAAATTGATGTGGGGTTACTTAGACTTAATAAACTAGAAAAATCAAGTGACGAGATTAAGGATTCAAATTTAATAATATCAAATTTGCTGTACGCCAATTCTTGTTCGTTAACATAATTACCAAGAACCTCTATATCAATTTTAACCAAATCATGGTCCGTAATGTGTAAAGTATGCAATAATACATCCAAAGTAGCACAACTATTAACACGGACAAAACAGTGATCAATGCAAGTAGCAGTGTTACTAGTAACTCTTGTGGCAGAATTAGTAAGTGACAGAAATAAATTTGACGACAACATAAACATATAATCATTACAGGAAGCTGGAAAGTTCAAAATATCAATGTTCAAATCACCAACAATTATTACATTTTGATTTTTAATTTCCGAAATGAAATTTGAAAACTCACAAATAAATGATGAAATTGGAATAAATGGATGGATGAAATTGGAATAAAAAACAAAAATATAATTATTATTATTTAATGAAACAGATAACTATAAAACATCCGCAGAATTTAAAGAAATAGCTTCACTAACACATTGCAAACTTGAATCGTAAAAAGCACAAACACCACCCGCTCTATAATTATTGTAACAGTAACCTTTACATTCATAATCATAATAATTCATTATAATAATTTAACTCATGATCAAGAACCTAAATATCCGAAAGGAAAATAATAGATGGGTATTCATCTAATGAACTCAAATTTACAACCAGTTTATCTAAACTTTCGCGCATGCTACGAATGTTTTGATGGACAACAGAGCAACTAAAGATGTTGGTTACAGAATTTTTACAATGATAAGTATTAGAATTTACTAAAACTGAACTTGACTTTGAGTTAAATGCTGGCTTTAAACAGTTAAAGCTGACCGAGGTACTAAAAAATGATTCGACGATTGCCGACGATAATTTAAAAATTCTTTAATAAATACACCAGTGGCCCTATTCTGGCTATTCCCTGGGAATTGAGAATTGAACTATTTTGACAGTATTCTAGCAGTTTTGAATTATTTTTTCCAAAAGTGTATTCTGGCAATTGGGAATTTTTAATGTAGGGAAAAAATAATTTCATTTTATGTAAGTTTTGACGTTTATTTTTCCCAATTTTTTTTTTTTTTGGGGAATTAGAAGAAACTGGTTGTTTTGTGTATTTTCATTATTTTATTTACAATGTAGGTATCGGTAAAGTTTTTATTTTATATGTAGAAAATAAAATTTTTAAATAATGGCGGCTGCAGAATTTGTAACAGTGTTTTTTCCCATTGGATAATTCCCAATTACGCCAGAATACACTTTTGGAAATTAGCGAATAAAAAATTGGGAATTATTGAAGTTTGGAAATATAGCAATATTTTTCCCAATTCCCAATTCCCAGGGAATAGCCAGAATAGGGCCACAGGAGGCCACGATGATGAGTCCAACAGCAGGTTGAATTTATTTTTAGGAACCCCAATTTTAAATGAGACATAGTCACGGTCATCACTTCGCCTCATCCGAACCAAAAAGGGTTTATCAATCTCAAATTTTTTTTCAAATACCGAACCATATCATCGTCACCAACATCCTTGTACAGACGTGAAACGAAAATCCATTTAACAGGTTCGACAGTGCGCAGAGTAGCATCGAGACCACCACTCCCAATAATAATTTTGGGAGAATTGTTATTATTAATAACACTTACTGATTGGGCAGCAGCAACCGACTCAGCCTTTGTTGTGGATGATGAACCACTAGATCTAGTAGTTCGTGACGACGGCATATGTTGGTTAAAACGTCTATTAACCGCAATGTTTTGTTACCATTGGGTCCCTGTTTATCCTTGACTGCAGGTACAAGTTCATTTTGTGCAGAAACAGCGGCAAAGCAGGCATTTTTTTGACACGGTAGATATCGAGTGCAAGCAACTAGATTCTAGCAAAATTGTAGACAACTATACCATTAGTATATAATAGTACCACTAGTAGTAATAGTCTAGTAATAATAACTAAATGAATTCGTTCCTGAAATGGGTTCTCTAGCAAATACATATATTAAGTATTTTATTGGAAAACTAGGTTCTACCAATTCTCATTTTAAACAGGGTATAACAAAATATTCTATCAAAATTAATGAATATTAAATAACGAAATACATTTTTCAAATAAACTTAAACAAATATATTTCATAAGTGTCCTGAACGCAGTCTAAAATATTTCGTAGGAATTGTAAACTATAAATTTGTTTCAGATCAAACTATAATATATTTGTATAACATCTACAAACAAACGATTTTTCATTTCCGATCTTATTGTGGTGTTTTTCAATAAATATTTCATATGACAATTGAAATTATTGGTGAGGTTATCTAACTCTGATCCAGTGATGCCAGGTGACAATTTTATATTTCCCTATACATTTTTAAAAAATTCCCTACTTTTCCCTACAGACTTGTTTTTATACTAAAATTCATGTGATGACGTCACGGCCATTTAAAATGTAAATCACTTTGTTTTTTTTTTATTTACTTTTTATTCTAGAAATAAAACTGAAATATCACAATTCTTTCAAATATCAAAATTTCAAAAAAATCACATTATATAAAAATAATAAATTTGAATTCTTATTATAAAATTAAAAAAATATTAATAAATCATTTCATTTACTATAATATTATCACAAAATGTAAGTTTTAAATCTTACATAAGTTTTCTCAATCTTTTTCTATCAGCCTTTTTGTAATATACTTGAATGAAACTTTAAGATTCATACAAGATATTCGTAACCATACGTTTGATAACGATGACCAAATAACGCATATGGCGTTTAACACTTCATTGCTCAACTAGTTCCAATTCATAGTTTTCACATACACTATTGAAAAAATTCTTTTAGCATCAGCATTCGCTTGAGGAAGCGATAAAACAAATCTAGCCAATTTTGATAAAATAGGATATATTAAATTATCGTTAAAATTTTTTAGCTCTGAGATTGTCCACCAAAATTTATCAACAGGATACTTGACAAAATCAGATTTCTGAGAGTCCCTAAAATCATTTTTAAAAATTCTCCATTCGACACTCAACAAATTTTGGTCGATATCAAGCTTTTGGCTAATTATTTTAAAATCATACAACTCGTTAATGTCTCGCGTGCCCAACGCAATTTTTGGATTCAAAAATTCGATTTCCTTAAAAATTGATTCTTTTTTTATTGGCAACTTGTTTTGTAGTTCCTGTAGTGCTACTATATAAAACTGTAAGCAATCAAGTCTTACACGATCTGATTCTGTTTTAGGAATATTTTTAATAGTTTCATACATTCAGGTTCTAGGTACACGATTGGCAGCAAATTGTGTGGCGATTTAACGTTTACGTTCGGTTTGAATTCGTTCGATTTAATGAAGTTTTGTCCCAAGTTTTTAAAAATTTTGAGGGATTCTGAATGTAAATTGTTAATTGGCACTTCTTGGATTGAAACAAGGCGTTCAATATATTGAAAAATTCCAATAACTCTTGTAGTATAAAATCAGTTGCTTTCAGTTTATCTATTTTAACGGTTTCTTTAAAAAATTCCTGGAGAACTGTCCAGTTTTCAAGGAATCTTTCTACACACCTTTGATATAATAGCCAACGTGTGGCAGATGTTTTGAGAATTTCTATTTTATTCTCACCGAGCATATATTTAATTTCTTGAAGCTGAATACATCGTTTAGAGCTGCCGGAGACGTATATTCCTATTTGACGCAGAACATCTCCTGGTGGACGAGGCAATGATAAACATGCCTTGCTGGCAATAAACTATGACATATACACTTAACTATGATTACGTGTGGATTATCGTCTTTGAGTCGGGAAACAAAATAGTTTTTTATGGCAACCATCACGCTGGCTACACAACCCAATTATATTTTTGAAAGGAATTCCTGCGAAATAAAATAATTCAAATAATAATTGGTATCCAACCTGACATAAATATGTACCGAAATTATTTATTAAAGTGCAATAAATGTGGCAATAAATCTAAAAGTTACACATTTATTTCCCCATTATCAGGACTGATGAATCGAGTCAATATACACATAGACTTGTACCACAGAGTACATAATTACCCAGAGGCACATCTTTCATACTTGACCGAGGTATATAAACTAAATTAACATGAATTTATTTGAATTATTTTCAAGTATTGGGACAAAACGGGATAACGATATTTACAACATAACTATGTTGATCTTTATCGATCCTATGATTTATTAACAAAGCAAATATTTTATAGCCCATCTCACTTTACATTAATATTGCAACCATGTTGTACTATGAAACAAAAAATGTATCATTGTTAATTTAAATGATTGCGCAGAAGCAAAATACATATGCACAAGATTTATATACAATTTGTAAGCAAGATCACCACTCGTTATACAAAAATATATAAAATAAATGCACGTGTTTATCTATGTGTGTGTCGATCGAAAAAAGAATATGAAATAATAAAAGGAAAAAATTAAAAAATCCTCTAGTGTACAAGGTGTATTAAAATAAACCATTTTTTGGTATAATAATAGACAAAAACGATTGTCGATTTCCGAAATTAACGTGCAACCTGTAGCAATACATTTTTTGTAAATATGAATGTCTCGACTGGATATGCGAAAATGTATATGTTTTTATGTTTTTGGTTTTTATTCTTACAGAATAGCAATATGTACTTACATACTCATACTCGTAAATATTATTTTGATCCAATTTTGTTTACATTTTGAATCCATAAATGCAATAATCATGTAATAATAAATATTTTTAGTTCTATCGATTCTAATTCTATTCTGTTATGTAGGTACTTTAATATTTATGTCAATAAGATAGAGGAGATTCTTACTCAATTTCAATGTTTCAAAATGTTAAATTTGTTAAAACAAACTTTTGAAAAAGGAATAGAAATAGTTAGGTGATTGATTGTTTTGATTTTTTAACCGGTCATTAACCTTTATATTTTATTGTTTTGATACTTATGTTTTTTATATTCTGCTCCTCATTTTCATAAAATTTTTTAATAATTACAATTTAATATGGTAGGAGGGAGGAAATGTAATCTTTTAATCGCAATTTAGGATTTGATAACAATTATGTAAGCATAAGTATTCATATAATTAATTGGTACAGAGACGATTAAATACAGATATAATACCAGATCGCTATCCGATGCCCCACATTCAAAACTTTTCCATTAATTCCGCCATAAATCATGTAATAATAAATATTTTTAGTTCTAATTATTAAGACCGAATTATTTAAAATTATTTTAATAGTTTAAATTTGTAGGCGGTCTGAAGGTCCTACTATTTGTACACACCAGTTCTAGCGAATTTTCAGATTATATTACATATTTTCAATTGTTAAATTTGTAGTGACGACGATTCGCATTGTTGTGATGACGAATCGCGCCGCTACAAATTTAATAGTGTGCGGATTAGCGACGATTTTTACAATTATTATACAAGACCGCTACCCAATCCCCGCATTCAAAACTTTTCCATTAATTTACATGGAAACAAGATATAATCTGATTCCGTCGTCATTTGGCCTCTTCGAATTTAGTGATATTTTCGATTTGGACTACGAAACGCCACATACACGTCCATCTCTCCTAAAAAAAACACCTTTCCTATCCTTACCTATTGTTATATGTAAACGGCTGTAGGATGTGGGCTGGCAAACCGGGATACTTGCCCAGCGCTTGGTCCTACAAGTCTAATCAATCATTCAATCAATGAAAATTTCCATTGAGGAACTGCATTGATTAATTTTAAAATAATGATGCGATTTTTCCAATTAAAACAAAAGTAATAATTAATCAAATATCAAAAATTCATTTTAATGGCTTAAAACTTTCAATTTTTTGGATGCCTGAGTATTTTTAGTTGTTGGATTTGGTTTTTTATTTTTACTTTGGTCTTTTATTACCCACTTGCAATTTTTGCGAAGCAAAACTAGTAAAAAAAACTTTAATAAGACCGTAATGTGGCCAAAGCATGGTTCAGATTCACTGGGTAAAAATGATGGAAATTCACTTTTTAATTTTGCTAAACAGAAATTAGTCATTTCATCACAAATATTGTTTATGTAGCTTTTTTGATTAAAAAATATTTCAAAAACTTTAACTAAAAATTGGGAAACTGCAAACAATTGTTCTGATGGAGCCTTTAAAGATCCAAAATTGGAATTATATATATTTTTTTTATAATTTTTTTCATGAGTAAATATATCGTGAACATTAATATGTTCATCGGTTTTTAAAAGTTTTTCTGTGCATCGATCACAGTCAATTTTTTTATAAACACAGTACCCAGCGTAGTAAGCAATAGCATTTGTTGTCAACGTACTAAATTCTTCCAAATTCAGCAACATTTCAATAGAATTCGATCCTTCATTTTCTTCCGGAGCTTGTAATTTTAAACTTTTATTGTATTCGTCTTTAAATTGTTTCCAGTTTAGTTTTAAATTTTCTGAATCGTCTGGTAAACAATTAGAATGTAGCGAATTAAATAAAATTTTCATTACTACAATATTTGCGTAGTGCACTCCAATTTCATAACACGACGGTGTGAAATTATATCCGCCTTTGCCCCTCAATGCAGAAAAGAAATTTTCTAATGCATCTTGGTTAGTCTTACCCGTTAATATAAAATCAACTGAATGCTTAGAATTTAAATATTTCACCAATTCTAATTGAGCAGATACGGTTAGTTGAAAACCCTTTATAAACTTAAAATAATTTTGGCTACTTGACAAAATTTTTAAGTTTCCTAGAAATTCCAAGCTTTCCTTTAGATAAGTGTATATTTTATTATTAACTTTGAGTGGCTGTTCATATGGATTCTTCGAAAAAAAGTTGCGGCAGTTAAGGCAATCAAATATATTATTGAATCGTTCTATAATAATTGCCGTAGGTATAGCATGGTCCAAATAGTTTTCAAACGTTTCTGGTGAAGTTTTTAAAGTAGTCCGAATAGCACAAGAAACAGTGTTGCTTAAAATTTGGGCAGCTAGTTTTACACTCATTTTCTGGAAACTATTGGGATCCATATGATTCTTTGTTATTTTGTGCAACATTTTAACCTTTTGATTTTTTTCTTGATCGTAAATTAATTTTACTACGTTGAAGTCTGTGATACCGTAGTCTGAATGATGAAACTGATGTTTTATAATGGCATTTCTTGCTGATTTAAGCAAATGTGGTGGGTCATATTGCACAAAAATTGGTTTGTTATTTACTAAAATGTATGGTTTTTCCGGTGAAACACCAAAATGTTTATATATCGCAACGTTAGTTGGGGCCTGATCACAGGTTAACATAACCACTTCTAAGTTTAGGATGTCACTACACAATTTTATGTTCCTTAAAATAAGCTCTGAAAGTTCACTTACACTGATATAATTATTAATTAGAGTATAATTTAGTACGTGTTTCCAATTCCCCACTAAACCACGTAGCATAAAAAAAATTGCTGAAGTGGCTAACTGATTCGACCTATTATTACCATTATCACAGTAACCTTCAACTTTATTAGTTAAAGGATTTACTACTAAATCTTTTCTTATGGCAATTTCGTCGAAAGATAAAACACATATCCGCGATGTTGTTGACATATTTAAAAACAAATGTTTTAATTGATCTAACAAAACATAGTTTGTTCCCGGTGAAATGAATTTTATTGGTGACCATGAATATATTGACGAAATGGAGGGTAATTTAAGTTGAAACGTTGATTTTAAATATTTATAGGTCGTCGCAGATTTATAGTATAAACATTGTGCAAATGTTTTGTCGCTTACTTTATAATAGTAATCTTCCTTTAAGAGAAGTTTACACACATTTCTTATAGGCTCGTTTGCCGATTTAACTTGATCAATCATTTCATCCACACTATTATTTCGAATTTGTTTATATTTCTTAGTTAAATTATTAAATTTTCTTTTCAAATTAATAAATTTAACTCGGAATTCTTTGATTTTCTTTTGCGCTAGAATTAATTTTTTTCTGTATATAAAACTATCTTTTTTATTTTGCTTACACTTCCGACAAATATAATCTTTGTCGTTTTTTATTTCACAATGACCGCAGTTGAGTTTATTAATGATGTTTAAGAATTCCACATCCTCATCCAAAGGATCAGTTTGTGTTATTTGTGATGTAAATTTGTTTAAATTACTAATTGATAAATTATCAAAACTATCAATATCGATTCTCTCATCAACTGGTGTTTGTATGTTATCAGATAGTTCAATATCAGAATTATTTGTTAAATTTAAAAACGGTACCGCATTTTTAGTTAACCGACGATTTGCAGTGATACATCCACTCAAGAAATGTCGTTCACAGACATAGTTATGTTTGTTTGTCAAAGTTTCTTTTGATAAACCAATTGAAGTCATCCAGACCAAACTTCTCTTTGGGTCGCTTGGAAATTTAAAAAATTGCGAGGTGGATTTGGATGATGATGCTTTACAACAGGGCACTACACATGTATTTATTCTTTTTGAAGATGCCATATTTTATTTATAACCTAAATGTTTATAAAATATTTTCATAAAATAAAGTTTGTTGTATATTTTAGATATTATAACCCTATAGTTTGATACATACGTAAGAATAACGGAGACTGATCCGGTGATTTACGACAAATTTAACTTCTTTAATACTAATTATTTATTAATATAATATTAATAATCTTCAATATGTCCACAAATAGAATCAGTTTCTAGTTCGAAGAAAACATCCAAACTAAATTTATTATGAACATCAAACGTGAGTGATTTTATAACTGTAATACACACATACTACTATCACAATCGTATAATATATAAATCTATGTATGTATATTATTGCATATATTATCATTGCCTCCTATATATCATAATGGCCTATAACTACAAGCACTGCCCCTTTATCACAGGCCTAGTAGGAGTCAGATAAATGTATGCCTTATATGGCGGTATTAATGGAAAAGTTTTGAATGTGGGGCATCGGATAGCGATCTGGTATTATATCTGTATTTAATCGTCTCTGTACCAATTAATTATATGAATACTTATGCTTACATAATTGTTATCAAATCCTAAATTGCGATTAAAAGATTACATTTCCTCCCTCCTACCATATTAAATTGTAATTATTAAAAAATTTTATGAAAATGAGGAGCAGAATATAAAAAACATAAGTATCAAAACAATAAAATATAAAGGTTAATGACCGGTTAAAAAATCAAAACAATCAATCACCTAACTATTTCTATTCCTTTTTCAAAAGTTTGTTTTAACAAATTTAACATTTTGAAACATTGAAATTGAGTAAGAATCTCCTCTATCTTATTGACATAAATATTAAAGTACCTACATAACAGAATAGAATTAGAATCGATAGAACTAAAAATATTTATTATTACATGATTATTGCATTTATGGATTCAAAATGTAAACAAAATTGGATCAAAATAATATTTACGAGTATGAGTATGTAAGTACATATTGCTATTCTGTAAGAATAAAAACCAAAAACATAAAAACATATACATTTTCGCATATCCAGTCGAGACATTCATATTTACAAAAAATGTATTGCTACAGGTTGCACGTTAATTTCGGAAATCGACAATCGTTTTTGTCTATTATTATACCAAAAAATGGTTTATTTTAATACACCTTGTACACTAGAGGATTTTTTAATTTTTTCCTTTTATTATTTCATATTCTTTTTTCGATCGACACACACATAGATAAACACGTGCATTTATTTTATATATTTTTGTATAACGAGTGGTGATCTTGCTTACAAATTGTATATAAATCTTGTGCATATGTATTTTGCTTCTGCGCAATCATTTAAATTAACAATGATACATTTTTTGTTTCATAGTACAACATGGTTGCAATATTAATGTAAAGTGAGATGGGCTATAAAATATTTGCTTTGTTAATAAATCATAGGATCGATAAAGATCAACATAGTTATGTTGTAAATATCGTTATCCCGTTTTGTCCCAATACTTGAAAATAATTCAAATAAATTCATGTTAATTTAGTTTATATACCTCGGTCAAGTATGAAAGATGTGCCTCTGGGTAATTATGTACTCTGTGCTTGTACGTCTTATTTTGTTCTTACGTGTATGTCTATTACTTTCGTCTATCACTACCGAAAACTTTGTTGTTTTTAAAATTTCCACTAACTTACGTGTTTCCTCCTGTGCCAAAATAATTTTTATACCACTGACACATTTAGTTCGCCCCAATTTCGCCTTTTTGATAATATCGGAATTGGTAATAATTTCTTTAATAACGGTAGTAGGTGCTCTATGATTTGGAAGGCGACGTTGTGTTCGGCAAAAAAGAGGCTGAGCCTAATTTCAAAATTATCGACGGCTTTATCATTCGACGATTAGGATTTCTTTTTAAAAAAAAGTGTTAGGTTTATTTTTAATTTTTGTTATATTTTGCTTGTGTTTCTTGGTATACGAGTATTTTTCTATGTGGGATTTTCCACTACTGAGATCCTTGTTACACGCGATACAGCTGCATTTAAAATCATCGTCTGGAAACTTCCCGAGCTACCCTTTAAATTTTTCCATTTTAAGCTAATCGTTGTTAAATTTTTGCTTCCGCCACTTCGATTTTGTTGACCGAGCAATTTGTTTTCGCTCCTCTTGGAAATCGTACAAGGAAGATGAATCCATTTATGAGAAATTTTAACAATACACAATGAACAAAATTGTATATTTTGATACAGATTGGTCAGTGGTCACTAATTCACTATTATCACAAGCACGAAGTACCATACAGCACAAAAATAAAATTAACAAAAGCAAAAACGCAGTTGAAAAAATTTGACTATCGAAACCCTAGCCATGTTTTCGTTTGGTAGAAGAATTTCTGTTTTTCGCGTGGTGATAGTTTTAGCCTTATGTGCTCTAGTCTAAACTCTATTTTACCTGCAGCTCCTTTGTTGTCACGTGAGCCACGATTTTGAGATATATTTTACGAATATGTTGTGGTAGATCATGTGAATCTGAACACCTGAGCTGGGGGTACATAGTAACAATGCTTTTCTATTGTTAGTTTTTCACTAAAGCTTGGATAACTAAAAAAGGAAAATGTTGTTACTATCCACAATTGGTTATTAAATCATCCACAATTAACGGATTTAATTTAAATGTATCACCATTTGACAACCTCTAATTTTGACGGAGTTTTATTTCAATTTCACTGCCCTCTCTAGTTATTAGCAAAGTGGTTGTTATCTTAAAAATTTTAAAAGAGAAACAAATTTACTATTAATCATTGTTTTCGTAAGATAAAAATATTTATCTGGTCATATTTATTTGTAAGATCTGGGACAGTATTAGGTGTTGAGCGGTTTTTTAAATTATCTTTATTACCTGACTCATCAAATGGAAATTTTGGATCATTGGCAGCTAATAGTTTTTTGATCAAGTTGAGTATGGATTTTTTTTCCACCCATTCATTATTTGTCGTTTCAACATATGATTTTTCTTTTGAAAGGCATAAACGATATCAATGCAATTGGTCCTTTTTCAATAATGCATTTTGGATAATGTTCCAAACAAACTGAAATGAATTTTTAAACTTGAGAATACGAATAAGTTCACTTAGCGTAATTGTAGTTAGAAATTTTATATGAAAAACAAATTTCTATAATTTTACATAATTTTGCAAAATCGACCTATTACATTCTATTTTTTATTTAATTAATATAGTCGAAACCAATAATTTTACTTTTTAAGCTTCTTAAATTGTAATAATAAATCAATTTCTAATTTTTTTTTTAGATTACAATAAATTCAGGTAATAAGGAATAAGCACCGGATTGTAATCCATGCAGATTTTGATTTTAGGAAATAACTGAAGAACTTGAATTTACTTTCAAGGAACTTAAGCAGTCTTGATGTTAGAAATTATGTTGTTATGTGCTAAATAATTTACTAAGTAGAATACTAACAAAAACTCACTAACTATTGACTACTTAGGTGTCTAGAACAGGGTTAATTTTTTATTACTTACGTGGCTTTCCTTTTCTTCCGTTTTGTTATATGTATAAGGGTGTACGATGGACCAAGCGTATTCCGTGAAACTTGCCTAAATTCATCAAATCATTGCCTGAAGATAAATTCATTACAACAAACTGATTTTTAAATTCAATTATACCATAAAATCACGTTTGAAATTCTTTTACTTTTTACTTCAGTTCGGGCAAAACTGGTCCTTGATTACCTATAAGGACAAAAAACTAAACTTATTGCCCACAAAATTAAACAAAAAATTCAAGAACATGTTATCGCAATAACAGTTACAATGTTGATTTTTATTATATCCCATTCTTACCTGTTTGTGTAAGGTATCACTATATTGTCTAAATTTGTCCACAGTTAATGCTCTATGAATTTACAACCCCCGATTGTGCTATAAATGTAATTCTATTTTCCTCTTATCACCCCAAAATGTAGCAGTTTTGGTTTTACTGTCTGCGTACATCGTCACATTATTATAAAAAAATTGTTTTTCTTTTATATTTCGCTTTATACAAACTCAGGTGGAAATGTTAAATAAATGATAATTTTTGTTTTCAACACTGGAAAAATAAAATTGTTTTTTTTTTTTTTGCAAATAGTAAATAACATGTAAGCTAGGGCATCGGCTACCGTTATGATTCAGGTTTTGTGAAACATAAAATATGTTTAAACTCTCTTATTACGGCATTATATATAAATATATATATATATATATATATATATATATATATATATATATATATATATATATATATATATATATATATATATATATATATATATATATATATATATATATATTTATATATATATATATATTTATATATATATATATATATATATATATATATATATATATATATATATATATATATATATTTATATATATATATATATATATATATATATATATATATATATATATATATATATATATATATATATATATATATATATATATATATATATATATATATATATATATATATATATATATATATATATATATATAAATATATATATATATACATATATATATATATATATATATATATATATATATATATATATATATATATATATATATATATATATATATATATATATATATATATATATATATATATATATAAGTTAAGATTAATAATTCAATAATCTTTAAAAAAATGTTTTTTATTTGGACTATATCCGTTTTATTCTAAATCATTCTTAAAACTAATTATGTTTTTACAATTTTCAATTACAAAAAGTTATATATTGCGAAAATGCTGATTAAAGAAGTTTTATGGAAAATTACAAAAATTATATTTATGTGAAAACAAATGAAATTTGAGTGTTAGGAATTTTACTTCTACGCAAAATATGCAATGTTGCGATTTTACTACACATGTTGACTGATGTTAATATTGATGACGATGGTCATTATGTTGTCTTAGCTCTTCCCTCTCTAAAAATCCTCGTCACGTGGATTTAAAAATTCAGCTGCAGCAGACTGGTTGTATACCAAGCGGTTCAGGATGTTGATTGGCCACTTCGTTGTTCTTGAACAGGGCTATTAATTTGCGACTCCTTGATCTTATTACAAATCCTATAATTACTATAACTATGGTAATTATGATGAGAATGTCCGTGATAATATTTATCTGATGGTATGTTGATAACTTATGGAGTTTCTCTAAGTTGTTTACATGTAGGTCATGTAGGTATTCCAGATTAAGTTTTATCATTTGTTCTGTAATATTTGTTTGCAATACTGGTGGTAGTATTTGAGATGTCCTCATTTCTTTGTTGGTGAATTATATTTCTATTTCCTTGTTTTACAGACACTATTGGTGTGTCATACTTGTGTATGCTCAAAGATGTCGTTATTGTCCATAGACATGAGCTGGAAAGATGTACGTAAAGTGATTTAAGTTGGTGAGTTTTTGATATGAGTTTTATGGATTCTTTTTCCCGAGAGTGTGGTCACGGTGACTCTATTATCCTTCGCCACGATTTCTTTTCGAAATTTAGGTTTATTTTTTTCCTGTTTTGTTTAACAGCTGTGTATATTGGTGCTCCAACTTCGTATGTTCTTGGCACGTTCTTTTTCAAATTTTCTCTTTGTAATTTAAGCCTCTGATTATTTCTGATCCTTTCTATTACATTTTCATTTACTTTTTCCTTGAAGTTTAATAAATTTTGATAATTGACCCGTTGTGTCCGTCCAAAAATTATGTCACTAGGCTTCCTTCCGGTGACAGAGTGTATTGGGTTATTGTACCTATCAACCGCTATATTGACCAATTCTTTAGTCATGAAATCCTTGTATTCATTTTGCAGACATCGGATTATTTCGATTATGGTGGAGTGAACCCTTTCCACTGTTCCGTTTACTTCGCTTTTTTGTGTAGGGGTTAAATAAATTTGAATCCCTAGTGTTCTTAGGTAATCCGCAATGATGGAGCTGGTGAAGCTTGCTTCGTTGTCCATATCCATTATTCTGGGTGTTGTGAAGTAATGCAGGATTTTGATAATTTTGTCTCTCATATGTACTGATGTTCTGTCCTTGACGCGAAATAGTTTGACGAATTTCGAAAATTTATCAATGCATGTTATAAACTTCTCGCCTTTCATGTCGATTAGGTCGATGTGTAGAATTTCTGCAGGATACGTTGGTATTGGTGTCTCCTGGAGTTGTGGTTTATTAGGGTGACGGTCGTATTTATTTTGGTTGAATATGTAATATTTTTTTATTAAACTGTTCATCTGAGGGAAATAATACTTTTCTAGTATTTGTTCCTTATTTTCCCTTGCATTTCAATGCGCTCTTCTGCGTGTTCTTCTTGTATTATGCGGTATTTATTATCTTCATTGCGGATATCCTCTACTATCCTCTGTGTTATCCGCAATTTGTAATTGTGCAGAGGATCTTCGTAAATTTCCTGAAGTAGCTGGAGATATCTTTCCGGAATTTTGATTCCATTTACAGATGTTGGGTGTAGTCTTTCTTTGAGATGTTTGATGAGTTTTTCCTTTGCTTGATCTTCTGACAGGGAGATGTAATGCCTATGATAGTTCTGGTGTGGTTCCTCATAAGCGTAAATTACGTTTCTCTCGGATATTATTAATTGATTTTTAAAGACTAGTTCATTGGGGCTTCGCAATGCGGAATTAGTTGTGTGCCATCTTCTTCTGCACTATGTACGGTCTCATCGCTTGATGACGAAAGTGTGTTGACCTCCAACTTCAGTCTTGATAGTGCGTCCGCTACTTTATTTGTAATTCCGGGTTTGTAGACAATCTCGTAGTTGTACTCCTCTAGCCTGGCTTTCCATCTTTTCAGCTTGCTGTTGCTATTTCTATTGCTGAGAGCGAAGATCAGTGGCTGATGGTCAGTAAGAATCCTGATTTCCTTCGCTCCATAAAGGTAATTCCTTAGGTTATCTAGAGCCCAAACGATCGCCAACATTTCTTTCTCGTTCGTGGCGTAGTTCTCCTCGGTTTTATTGAGGGATCTAGATATATACGTTATAGGTTTGTCCTTGCCAATATCTCCTTGCGAGAGTACGGCCCCGATGCTGTGGTTCGACGTGTGTGTTGTTAGTATAAACATTTTGTCGAAGTCCGGAAATATCAATAGGTCTGTCGATGACAGTAGTGATTTTAGATGTTCGAATGCTTTCAATTCGACGTCTGTTAAGTTAATGTCTACTTTTTTGACTGGCTAGCTTTTATTTGCGCATTCTCTCCTCTTGTAAGATTCGTCAAAGGTTTTGCTACCTTTGCGAAGTCTTTGATGAATCGCCTATAGTATGATGTTAATCCAAGGAAATTTTTCAATTCCTTAAGATTTTCAGGTGGTTTTAGTTTCTGCACAGCCATTACTTTTTTTGGATCCGTTCTTATTTCTTTGTTCGTTATTATATATCCTAGGAATTCGGTATCCTCTTTTAAAAGTTCGGTCTTGTCTAAATTGACTCGTAGATTGGCTTGCCATAGTCTGTCTAGAATTTTGTTGACATTTTTCAGGTGTTCCTCTTGGTTTTCTCCTTCAAATATGATAATATCATCGATGTATACATAACATATTTTACCGATGAATTTCTTTAAGACGTCGTCGATTGTCCTCTGAAAAAACGCTGACGCGTTTTTCAGTCCAAACGGTAGTCTGGTGAATTCGTATTTACCGTTCATTGTCGAGAATGCCGTCTTAGGTATATCCTTTTCCATCATCTTAATGTTGTGGAATCCGGATGTAAGGTCTATCGTTGTGAAGAATTTGGAGTTTCCCAGATTTGCGATGGTATTATATATGTCTGGTATTGGATAAGTATCCGACCCGGTGACTGCGTGTAATCTTTTAAAATCTATGACCATTCGATACTTTTTTACTCCCGATGCATCCATTTTCTTCTTTACAATCCAAATGGGTGAATTATACGGACTTTTCGATGGTCTTGTAATGCCGTCATTGAGTACTTGTTTTATTTGTTGGTCCACTTTGGCCCTCATGTTGATCGGGTATGGATACGATTTTGTGTATATCGGGTACTTTTGATCTCCGCCCTCACGTTCGTTTCAATGGTCGGTCGGTTTCCAATGGCTCCGAAGAGTGGTAGATATTTGTTGATCATGGTTTTTAATTTTGCTTTGTTTCTTCGTCCAAATGGTTGTCTCTCATTTCAATGTTGTTGACTTGGGTTGAAATTTTCTCTTTCAATAGGATGTCGATGCCTAGAGAGATGGTTAAGATATTTTGTCTCCTGTCTATCATCGCCTCTACTTTTTTTAAGGTATCATCCCAAATTATACCGTCGAATGAAGTTAGGTTCGGTAATATAAAGAAGTCTACTTGTATATTATTTCCAAATGTATTGAATATAGGTGCGGTTATATTCTGTTTTATTTGTATATCACCTCCCGCTAGTTTAACGGTAAATGGTTTATTTATGGGCTGAGCACCGTTAGCGAGTTCCTTTTTTACAAAGTTTTTATTTGCGCCCGTGTCTATAAGGAACTTTAACATTTTATTATTGCGGCACTGGTATTCTATGTAAGGTAGGCTAGAGAGGCCTCCTCTATAAAATTTATTTCATCGTTTACATCTGAGTCTTCATTCTCGTTGTCGTCGTAATTTCTACTATATTCTTCATACGGGTCTTCGTCGTTTTCCTTTTCCAGGTGAAATACTCTTTGTTGTTTCTGAGCTTTTTCATTGATATCCGACTTTTGTTCTCTCTTGAAGGTTGGGTTCAGATTATTATTTGGTCGATTCATGTAATCGACCTTCCTGATTTTTATAGATTCGTCCACCTCCATCGGTGTTGGTGGTTTTTGATATTGCGGCCTTGCTGGTGGTGGTACAATGTAATTTTTTGTTGTTGGTATGGTTGTTGCTGATATGGTTGTTGCTGGTTCCCATATTTCTCTGTTTCAGCGATATTCTTGGTAGCGGTACCGGCTTCGTGTATTGTTGAGCTCTATTCGTATTGATTTGGTTTACGGGAATCGTGATTGAATTGTTAACGTGATTGAATTGTTAAAATTCCTATTGTGTGTTGGCATACTCCGAAAATTGAGATTTTGTATCTCCAGACATGATGAATACGCCTCTGGGAGATTCCTTGGTCTCATAGTTAGCATTCTTGAAATTCCCCAGTTAAACCTCTAACGAAGACATCCAATGCTCGATTCCTGTATGTGTTTATCAGCACTGTCATTGTATCTGCATTGTAGTTTTCAGTTTTAACTTTGTTGATAATGAGGGATAGTTGATGGTTTACAGTTGCGTAAAATTCGTCTATACTTTTCCTTCCCTGAGTTAGGCTGCCCAATAGATATTCGAGTGTCCTCACATCTCTTTTGTCGGCATAATGTAACGATAAACATCCTTTTATCGCACTCCAATTTTCGTCAAAAATGTTATATAATAAGAGAGCTGCGTCCGCCGTTCCTCGTATTTTCTGTCTTATACTTTGTAATATGGCTCTATATACAGGTTTATCCTTCACTATCTTGTAGTCTTTTAGGATACTTTCTACACTGTATATCCATGACACATAATGTGATGGATTTCCGTCAAAGACTTAGAGTTCTTTGACGCAGTCTGGTAGTTTGCCGATGTCTTTAAGCTCCTGTTCTGTTCTTGGTGCCACGAGTGTTGTATTGTTTGGTGTGGTGTTTTCCACTTGATTTTCTAACTGGCCAATTCTTTTTTCCAATTTTTTATTTAATTCGATTTGGGCGTTGAGCGCCCCCGTCAACTGTCTTATTGTTACATGAATTTCTTCCATTTTTACACTCTTTGCAATTTTGTTTTTAATAAAGTTTTGATTTTCGAATGAATATTTATTATTATATTATTATTACTTGAATATTATTATTCTTTATAAATTTTCACTTTTTCTGTATTAATTTGTTAATTGATTATTAATTGAGTATTATACTCTTTATAAATTTTCACTTTTTTTTTATTTTTAATTATTATTATTATGCGTTTTTATTACGATTTTATTACTTGTACTTACAAGATTATTATTTTCATTATTTTTGAGGAATTTCTCCTGGGTAATTCTTAATCTGAGGATAAGAGTTTCCTCAGAGGTTTTTTAAGTGCACTCCGGGTGTTGTACACTTGAGTCAGCTACTTGTGTCCAGATGATCCGTAATTTCCTTTTTAGCTGCTAGCGTTTATGCTTGCTGGCGGCCTACTGCGGTACGATATTCACTCACGGTAGTGTGTAATAAAATTGGCTATGTTCTCGTGGGTATAGCTGTATTTTGTTACGATTGCAGACAAAATTCCTAAGTTCTCGGGGGATTAGTTTTCTTTTGCCTGTTATTATGTTCTCACGGTGATAATAACTTGAACTTTTACTCTATTTACTTTCACTTAACTCACTGTTCCGGCGCCAGTTAAGATTAATAATTCATTAATCTTTAAAAAAAATGTTTTTTATTTGGACTATGTTCGTTTTATTCTAAATCATTCTTAAAACTAATTATATTTTTACAATTTTCAATTATAAAATGTTCTCTCTTGCGAAAATGCTGATTAAAGAAGTTTTATGGAAAATTATATAAATTATATTTATGTGAAAATAAATGAAATTTGAGTGTTAGGAATTTTACTTCTACGCAAAATATGCAATGTTGCGATTTTACTACACATGTTGACTGATGTTAATATTGATGACGATGGTCATTATGTTGTCTTAACTTATATATATATATATATAAATATATATATATATATATATATATATATATATATATATATATATATATATATATGTGTATATATATATATATATATATATATATATATATATATATATATATATATATATATATATATATATATATATATATATATATATATATATATATATATATATATATATATATATATATATATATATATATATATATAGAAGATTAACGCAGTTAACGTAGGATGGTTAAACGCTAAAAAGGATCCAGTTTAGTGAAAACTCACAAAAGGTAGGTAAATATGTAATACAAATATTTAATATTTTTTATGAATACAAAATTGGAAGGTAATCCTCAATTTCGAGTACCCAACCCATACGTATTAATCTATAATTATTCTTCTATTACAACAGTCGTAAATATTCAGATTTTTTTCTAAATATTACAAAATATTTAGGACGACCAAACATACAAAAATTGTATGTAGACCCGAATCCATATACCATATTTTAATATTTTTAAGTAAAGCAAAGCAAGTGAATCAATTAAAATGAAAAATCCTTTTAATCCTTCATTTTAACCAATCAATTTAAACCACATATAAAATGTATAAGTCTATCATTTATTTATCCTGCAGCATTTTTTTTTTTTGAATAGAAATTAATAATTTATTTATTAAATTTAAAATCTATATTACAAAAAAAATCTCTCTGTTCTTAATCAATTAATTTTCATTTGTTTTCTTTTAAAAATATTAATTAATTCAAAGTAAAGATGTAACCAAATTGAAAAACATAAGGGTACTAATTAATTATTAGCTGTATTTACTTGCTCTAGGGTGTTTTAAATTCTTAAATTTTATATATTTGTATAAAGCTGTTGAATAAGATGACAATGAACTTAACATGATATGATAATAGTAAGATAACAAATTAATTCAATTGAACTAAAGAAATTACATGTAAGTAACAGATATCGTCTCGGGTTGCTATAAAATATGGGTTGGAAAATGGCTAATCCGTCATAAATGACAATAAGAAACGAGTCCAATATATAACCGTGACATTAATGTGCTACAGTTTCACGAGCTATTGAATATTTTCAGTGGAAAACCATCTTTCACACTCGCGAAGCCAACGAATTCTAATTTAGACAAAAAAATATAAAGGACTTAAACATCACGAGGTTATAAGAAGTTTAGTCCGACAAATTACGCGTGTACTTGAACAAATCTCAAATCAACTCAAAATAAGCCCAAACTTAACTCCAAAAAAATCACCCCCAAATTGAACAGTCTAATTCCTTACTCAATCTTAACGCCCAACTCAGTCTCCAATTCTCAATCGCCGAAATCACTCGATTCGAAAACTATATGTATGTACGAACTCAACTAAAATCAACTACATTTTAACCTGTCATTGATCCTCAACTTCACCCCAAATTAATCACCATTGGAACCCCACACTCAAATCTAACTAAACTTCAACTCAAACCCCATTCAATACCAACTCGATCCCAATTCAACCGTTAACCCAACCCTTAACCAGATCGACCACAACTGAACCCTCAAAGCTGTGTATGCTCAACTTATATTCGGATGATTAAACCAAAGTTTTGATTTTATTTGTTGCAGTTCGATAGTGTAGGCCTCAACGTGATTAAGTGAAAGACTTTTTCATTTTATCATATCCGGTCACCTCTTTTAAATCATTATCGTATGTATAGTAAAAATGGTAACACAGTGGGGTTTACATCAGATCTGGGTATAATTTTTTGATCTTATGCCACCTTTACCAGACATATTAAAACTATCATACCTAAGTCATACATTGTATTGGGCTTAATTAAGCAGAATTGTAAGTGTACGTTAACGACACGATTACTCTAACACCATTGTTCGTTTCTTTTGTTCATCCTATTATGGAATTGCATCGCCGAGAGAGTGTTCAGAAGCAGTTTGTTTTATGTGCACTTAGATGTTTACCGTCTGGACGGGCTATTGAATATGTTCAGCAACCATACCAAGATTATTGTAACCTATTGAATTTACAGCAGCTAGAGTATTGGCGTACTGTAGCATCAGCAATATCAGTAATATCCATTCGTAATAACTTCAGTTTCACAAATCGATTGTCCCGAGCTGCTCCCACGTTAAATCTGTACGGTCCTGTACGCCTAATGCGTCCACACGATGGACGACTGTTACTCATCAAACAGGTATTAACAAATTTCGGTCTTTCTGAAGCAATTTTGAAAGCATCGCGTATGTTTAGTTCAATGTTTGGTGTTATTGGTTTTAATATGTCGATAGTATCGTTTAAGAAAGTGTTTTGTTTATCTTTTAATCTTTTTTTTTTTTTTATTTTGCAATTTTTGAACAAGTTTGTATTGCCGATTGTGTTCCTGTAGATGATACATAATATATCATGATATCAAATTCGACTTAAGTCATTGAATTTTTGCGTTGAAATCACCTATTAGTAGGTTAATTTAATCAAGGCTTATTTTAGAGGATTGTCTGGAGACAAACTTTCCATTAATTGTTTGCTCATAAATACAGATAACCGTTGGATTGATCTTCTAACAGACGCTATTAAAACCCACGCGACCAACACAAATAGTTTGTTAGATGAATACACTTTGAAAGTCACTCCAATTCCAAAACAACCGATGCTGAAGCTCAATCGAATAAGTAGGCTTTGCAGGCTGGAGAGAATATATTCTTCATCAGGATAATGTAGCCAAAAAGCTTGTCAATCGTCGAAGATGCGAAGCAAATAAAATTAGTGTGAAGGCAGCAGCAAAACCAGGAAAGGTAAAACCACTTGTAGTCGAAGCCATTAATCCATCCGAATACGACACTGTTTCAAAAGTTCCGCAAAATTTAAAATCGAATCGTTTCGAGCCGGGCCTGTGCGCGCCTACAGATAAAGGTTTTCAACCCGTTCGATTTGCAATTTGTGCACAACCAACAACGCTAATTCCGCCAAACTGGAATACCTATTAGAATAAAGCCAAGTGAAATTAAACTTTATCTCTGCCTTACCGTTTAGTTTATTAAGGCGTTAACGCTGATACACAACAACAGCCAGCCTTCTCGTAACATAGATACAATCCTACTTGAAAAATTTCATTTTAGCAAGCTCAACCCTTCATTAAACCCTCAAACAAGCAAATATAAAAAATTGGTAAATATTTGTATAAACAGATGGTTCTTCGTTAATTAACATTCAACAAAATATTAAAACTAGCAAAAATTAGCTTACACAGAAATAGAGCTGTGTGAATATCGTGAAGAAGAAAAATTGTAAGAGAGTTCATCTGTATTAGTATGATTCGCTAGTACTTGAACGCATAGTACATTCTATATGTATAGAGTGTAAATTGTGGTATATTCAGTCCAGTCGCCGCGGCCTGATGAGAAGGATTTAATTCTCTGACAATCTTTGGAACATATAAAATTAACGATTTCATGAAACCGATGATGATCTCATGATTCATTCGCATTCTGCGCGTGGTTTCCTCTTTAATCGAACTGAGAATCATATCACCGCTTTGTAGATGTCCAGTTTTATTTTACGCGATATATTAGGAGACTTGAATATGTTGATACTAATCGTCTGCTTTTTCGCAGTGACCATGTATTTATTCTTTGCTTCATTGATCTTATGGCCATTTTGTTGGACTGTTAATCTCAATGAAAGTAGGACGTCTTTCAGGGAGATGATGTTGCGACGCAGCATGCAAATGTCGTCAGCGTATGCTAAATGCTGGGTTGATTTATAATACAGGCAGCTGTGCTGCGCCATATTGGGCTGACGAATGACATATTCCAATTATAGATTGAAGAGATTTTGAGCTGTTGGGTCTAACGATCGCCAATTAGCATTCATTACATTTTTAACGTTACTTTAAACAAATATTAAAATCTAATTGACCTATCAGATCGATCGTGCGCGATAGCAAAGTACATCATTCTCTAACATTATCGGTTGCAATTTCGTATCGAGACTAAGGACCCTTATATTTCCACATAAGCCTGTCTCACTTTTACCAGTTTTAGCAATTAGGTCACAAATCACCAGTCTGACGTCGTGCTCTGTTATAGATTTCATCATATCATCCAAATTATTGTAAAATGAGTTTTACTGTAGAGTTGGCTAACTTCAGTGGGCGCGTCTACGCAGATTATCGAGAGATTTTCTAATTTCTTTGCAAGGGAAGCTTATGCAATCGATTATCGAATTTTAGGACCTGAGTTGGTTAGAGTGCAACGGGTTTTAGCCAATATGCTTTCTTGCATGCGATAAGGCGCTCAAATGCAGTTGATTTTCACAATGATGCGTTTGCCAAATTCGTATGCTTCTACTCAACAAAGATGATGTTCGACTCTAATTGTTATCTAACAAACTTATACAACACAGCTATAAACAGAAATTAATTTAAAAATCTTAGAACGTGTCCGATTTCTGTGCGAAATAATTTTTTTGTGATAAATTAATGTTAAACTGTACGCAACAAAATTATCACAGCACCGGTGTGTTATAATTTTGACATGTCCGTAATAATTCTTGTTTCTGTGCCGGTGAAGTAAACAAAATAAGTTTTATATAATTTAATTTTATTTTATTTATATAATATAATAAGTTCCAGCATTTTCTAGTGTCCAGCATTTTTTGAACAATATCACAAACTGCGGATGTTGTCATGTTCATTGCTGCACTTACAATTCTATAACTAGTCTCTCTTGCCAGCCACATCAAAAATATTATTAGTTCCATTTTCGGTCCCCAACCATGGTTTTTATTGGGCAAAAATTTGCTAATAGCGATGAAAGCGTTAGACGATATCCTTAAATGCATTCTCGTCACCGGATCATTATAACTAAGTATTGAATTAACAATACTGTTTGTTGAGAGAATTGTGTACATTATTAGTCACTGCAAATGATGAATTTTATTAATATTTATAAATATCTAGAGAGAGAGAGAGAGAGCAATATCTAACATACATACCTGAAAGGAGTTTAGGAGATCCATTATTAAAGGTCACGCAAGGTTCCGTGTTCTTCTCCTTAAACACAATGAACCCGAAATTAATAGAAATAATACCATATTTTGATCAAATTTGGCCTTCATCGTTTTGATACACACTTTTAAATAACTCTCTACGTACAATTTGTCGTTTGTTGTATTTCCAAATGTCAATTTTATTATGTCAAAATTATTTCAGTATTCGGACAGCAAATGAACTTATTTCAAATATGGAAGAGAAAATTATTTCACTAATGTCAAATTTATCACAAAAAAATTATTTCGCACAGAAATCAGACACGTCCCTAGAGACATTTTCAACCAGGGATACTTTAAAACCACAAACAAATGTACTTTAATCTCGAACCTAGATTCTATATAAACATTGCAAAGATATATCATACCTACGTAGGTAGGTACTAAAAGTAAAACATTTTCAGTAAATACAAAGTTATTTTCAAACTGAAATAAAATCGTAATACATAATGTTAGTGTGTATATATGCTTTTTATTATGTATACCATCTACCATACATTTAAAAGCTGAATAAATAAAAAAGATCGATATCATTTTTTATAGCATTGCTTACCATGATGTTTTCCACTTTATTTTTATTTTAAATTTTTTATTCTTATTTACTGTTTCTTATATTTTTTTTCTATGAAACCGTATGCTCAACATACAGCAAATAATCAGGAACAAACACAGTATTTTCTCCTATTCTTCAAAATAAATACTAAAAAAACATCATCATAATCAACATCATCATCATTTTTTTTTTACTTTTTAAATTCGAACAAACACCGAATTTCTCAAATATTCTCGTGTAGCTATGTACGAATGTAATATTAGTAAATGTATACAAAATTACATAAAATCTAAATGGTTTGTTTTTACCAAAAAGCTTTATTAGAGTTAATGGTCGACGTATTCCTCATTTCATAGAAACATTTTTGTTTTTCATCTAGCTGGATATATATTACATACATACATATTGTGTAAAATACGAGTACGTCTATTGGTTTTATAAAAGGCATTATGTCGAAGAGATGAATAAGAATAAAATAAACAAAATTATAGCAATATTTTCACTAGGAGAGATAAACATTCATTGGATTAGTTTCCTAAGTCGAATGAGATTATAATGAATTTTATTTAATGGATTTATTTTGACGTTGGTGTTTTTTGGGCCATTTTTGATTGTTTTAAGGCTGCAATAAAATTTATAAAGGATTGAAACCTTTTTTTTAAAACAAATACCTACACGTATTTTGAGAATCTATTAAAATGTTTGATCTTGGACTAGCTACATTTGCCAAATATATTAGTGACTAAGGTTGTCGTCATTCTCAGTTAGAACGTTAAGAATTTTTGGCCTGCCTTGGAGTAATTTTCAATATGGGAACAATGCTTTTAGCCAACATAAAAGAATATTGGTCAACCAGGAAGAATAGTATGATATCATTCTATCCAAATACATTTTCGAGAAATAGATTTTTGCAAATATTTTGGATGATCCACTTAAAGAAAACCTGCCCGATAATTAAAACATTAGGACTCGTATTCAAAAAATCAGCAATTTTCTAAAATATATTAATTCAAAGTTCCTACAGTATTTTGTACCATATAAAGATATTTCCGTTGATGAGTCTAATGTAAAATTTAAAGGGAGAGTAGGTTTTATTACCTACAATCCCAAAAAACCAACAAAGTGGAGTATAAGAATATATGTAATTGCTGACTCGAACACAGGATACATTTCTACAATTCTCCCGTATTATGGCAGCATAACTTCAGACAATCTTCCTAGATTAGATATCCCCGTAACTACTCGAATTCCTTTGCATTTATTTAAGAAACTTGTTGATAACGTTGGCTGTGCAAAAGGATACCATATGTATACAGACCGCTATTATACCAGTATACCTGTGGCAAATGAATTACTGAAAATGGAATGCCACTTAACTGGTACATTAACCACGAATAGAAAAGGTGTACCGCCTATAATAAAGAAGCCTAAATTTTCAAAAGCAAACATAGTAGCCTGCAGAAAAAATAATATTTTACTCCTTTCATGGAAGGACAAAAGTGTTATAACACTTCTTAGTACTTAGGATGTGTCAGAAATTACGTTTGTCCATAGAATATTACGACATCGCGAACCTATTAAAATCGAGAAGCCTGAAGTGGTGTTGAACTATACCAAAAATATGGGTGGTGTTGATCGGGGAGATCACTATATAGCCAACTACTGTTTCTTAAGGAAATCTCTTATATGGTGGCGAAAACTCTTCTTCTGTGGCCTTGAAGTATGTGCTACTAATTCCTACATTCTATATAATCCGAAAAAGCACTTTCACATTACTAATTTATAAAAGAATTGGTTGATCAGTTAGTAGATGACTTTCATATGTTAGAAAAACCTCGAGGACGCGCTAATACCGAACAAAGTTTGCAGCGATTAGATGGTAAGCTCCACATAATTCGCAGTGGGACTAAAAAAGACTGTATAGTATGTTCGCATCGAAAGGTTTTAGAGGAAAGACGAGAAACAAGATTTTATTGCGATGCTTGCACCCGCAAACCAGGGATACTCTAAAAGAATATACAATTTAAATCATATTGTTCTTAATATTACCCTCTATATATATTAATAAATTTTCACTAAAATATAAATATTTCTTTTTCTATACTTGATTTAAAAATGTTTTACAGCTTCTCTTCGTATAAAAAATAGCTGGACCTGGTGGAAAGTAAACTTGAAATACTTCCGGACCGTTAAGGGTTAAAGAAAAATATCAATTATCTAATATCAAAATGTCAAACACCAAATACAAAATATGAAATACCAAATATCAAATACCAAATATCAAATATTGTAACAGTTTTCGGTTTATGGAGCCGAAACTGTTAATAGAAATATCCGTCAAGGGATTTTAGGGTGGCCATTTTAGCCGACTATACTCAGGTGAATGGGGTGGGGATTTTCTGAAACCTCGGCAGACCTTGCTAGATCACATGATTTATAAAGAGAAATAAAGATCAAGCGGGACTTTCATCCCCAATATCACTCTATGTTTCCTCAAATCTATCGAATCCCTTTTTCTTAAAAAAAAAAAAAAAAAAAAGAAATTACAATTTATTTTGAATCTAATTCATCTCTAACTATTCAAAAGAACCAAAACTATTGTTACAAAGAGAAATTTAACTAAAACTACAAAAAAATTCTTGGTTTTCCATTATATAATCATCAATTGGAATGTTCTTGTACTACTGTGTAAAATAAAGTTAAACTGATCTCATCACTGTCTCATTTAATAAAATAAATAAATCCAAATCAGTTTTCCGCTTTTAACGGTTTGTTATTTTTCAATCATTTGGAATGTTCTACACATTTGAATGTAACACAGCGACGCAAAACAATTCGTTTTGTAAATGGGAAAAAATAGTAAACATAAATTTAGTTACCTCGCTACAAGTCTAGGAGCAATAACGTTTGCTCAATATTCAGCGACAATACCATTATTGTGTTATATTATATGCTGTGGCCCTACAGCTACATTCACAATAGATTTAAAATTTATAAATTATAACAATATTTATCCAAATCTACTCTCTCAGTGACGATTTACCGTTTCAATATCAAATGTCAAATATCAAATATCAAAGATGTCAAATATCAAAGATCTTTATTTCTCTTATCAAATATCTAATATCAAATATCAAACATAAAGTATCAGATATGGAATATCATATATAAAATATCAAATAACAAATATCAAATGTCAAATATAAATCATAAATCAAAAATCATAGATCATAAATCATGAATCGTAAAACATAAATCATATACAGTCGAAACTCGATTATCCGGGATGCTCGGACCGGAGGTTTGATCCTGGTTGATCGAATTTTTCAGTTTTATAAAAAAATACATAATATACATACGTACTCGTATGTACATATATAGTATGTTTAACACAGAAACAACACTGTTGCCAAAATTAAACGAAAAAAATAAAAATGAAAAATCCTGGTTAATCAATTGAAAATCTGGATAAAAAAGTGACTCAAAAAGATCGACTGTGTAAAAAAAAATCACGGATAATAGAGGTTTACGGATAATCGGATACCGGAAAATCGAGTTTCGACTGTATAATAAATTATAAATCGCTCATAATAATCATCATGCCTCAATAATAAATCATAAATTATTAGTCATCAATTATCAATCATTTCTCATCACTTATCAATCATCAATTATCATGCACCAATCATCGAACATCTCTTGGTAGTCATCAAATATCAATCATGAATCATTTGTCATCAATCATCAAAGCAAATTTTGCTACACAGGGGAAGGGGGATCCTAGTTCCCTTAATTATCACCCGTTTTTCCTCTAAATATTTCGCAAATTTATCGTTTATTCCTTATACATTTTCAACCCATTTTCACTCATTTTTCAATCATTATTCACTCATTAAATAACATACCGATAAAAATTTAAAAAAATAATAGAATACAAGTGCAAAAGAGAGATAAGTAAACATTGTAAGAAAATGAGTAAACAATCAGTGATAAGAAGTAAAACTGGATAAAAAATGAATTTGTGAAAATCTAAATATTTCATCATCAATCGTCAATCATTAAATATCAAATATAAAATATCATCGATCATACATCAAGCAACTATCAAATATCAAATATCTTATATCAAATTGTAACCGATGGGTTTTAGGTCAGCACTGTCACACCGTGGCGCACTGTAAAATTAACGGGATATGTTTCAGTGGCGGGGAAGGTTCACTGGTTCCGATGTGGCAGTATTCCATCGTACAAAAAAAATAATGTATGCCAAAGTATAGAAAAAAAATGGAAAACTGAACTAAATAAACAAACAAAAAAAAAAGTGGAGAAGTTATCGTAAAAAAAATACATCGCTTGCTATATTCATCCCTTTAAATTCAAACGAACTACCACATGATGGCTAATGCTGTGTGCCTCAGAAGACTTTTCAAACTAAACTTTTGTAAAACCCAGTAATTCATGCAATATTTCAATAGATGTCACTAGGTTAAAAGTATTCAACTGTGCATTTGATTATACTCAACTAAACTTTTCAAATGTCATTCAAATTTTATAAACAACTCAAAATATTGTAAAATTATAAATTTTTTATTATTATGTTGTAATATAATAATAAATTTAACCTTGTCCATTGTAAAGCACGAAGCATTATGGAAAATCCATTTGGACTAGAGAAAGCACGATGGTGGGCGATTTTTAAAATCACTGGAATTGAAAATTGAAAATTGCGATAACCGCCTGTTGGGTAATGTACAATAATTGCATTAATAGGTGTTTTGAGTTGAAACCGTTTGAAGTGGTCTTAGATGTATTAAGATGAATACTTCGATAATCTTAATAATGATGCAGATAATGAAACAGCTTTAGGATTATTGACATACATTAAGGAATCTTCCCATAGAGATAAATGTAGTATAATAAAACAATATGGATTCAGTCTTTTATTTAAAAGTAATTCTTAAAATAGTTCAGCCTTTCAAAATTCTATATTTTTCACCATATCCACAATTTTATTATTATGTATTTACATATATGAAATACAAATATATACATGTCATCACTCATCTTCGCTTGAACTAGAAAGTTCCATCAAACTGGACATACTGTATACTTTATGTACAGTTTGGTGGCTTTTTTAAAACTTCATATTTTTTGTGTTGTTTATTTTGTACATTTTGGTAATATAATTTTTAATTTGGGCATACTACGTATTTTAAACTGTACGTCACACATATTGAAAAGTCGTTGAAAAGTAGCCTCGTAAATTGACTTTTCACCTAGCATCTATGAGGAAATAGCGAAAGCTTCAAAATTTGAAAAGTTTAGTTTGAAAAGTCTTCCGAGGCACACAGCATAAGTCGTTAATCAAC
This sequence comes from Tipula vernalis, assembly GCA_958295665.1. Lineage (NCBI taxonomy): Eukaryota > Metazoa > Arthropoda > Insecta > Diptera > Tipulidae > Tipula > Tipula vernalis. The sequence goes on along the minus strand of OY282560.1, from coordinate 194,875,498 downwards.
AAAAAAAAAAAACAAAATAGGGCGAACATCAATATGAGCTAGCCAAAAAAAACATTACTTAAAATATTCATAAAAAATATAATTTAATAAAGAAAAATCAACCAAAATATATGTAATATACAGATATGTCATGAAAATTAATAGAAAAACTTAAAGAAATAATAAATAAAAAAACAAAGAATTGATTAATCAAAAACAAAATGAACAATACAAAAAATAGAAAAATAGAATTATTATCAGATAAACAATAAACAATGATATAAGAAAAAAAAAACGAACGGTTTTCAATTCCTCCCGGTTGCATTCATTGACCATCCATCTTCAATTACCAACTGTAAGCAGCTCACCTAATTGTATTGTAAACAGCTCACTATAGCGGTTTATTATTTTACACTGTACTTCTTAATCCGATCGGGACCAACCGTACAATATACCGGAACAAACCGCAAACTCCATCAATGCACAACAATTAAGAGCCAAGTAAATAATGTTTATTTTTTGTTTTCTTTTGAAACGTTTCAATATTAATAGTTTAACTGTATTGCATTCAATTTTTATTTTTATTTTTATATTTTATTTCTTTGTTGGAGTCGTAATTTCATTCAATTTCAATCAATTATTGTAATCAATTGTATTATTATTATTATTATTTTCTTTTTTTTTTTGCTTTATTGTAATCATGTATTTTTTACTCATAAGTTTTTCCTTATCATATTTTTATTATTGTCATTCATTCTTATTTTTATTCCTTTTTCCATCTCTATTTTGTAAATTGTGTGCCTGTTTGCTTTTCTGGTATCAGTTTTTTGACACTAAACTCGCTACTTTATATTTATGATGGGTAGTAGACATATTGACGGGGCTGGCTCGGTGGATGTGAGGAACATTGTTTTAAAATCATCCATTAGAGACAACAACGTTTTATTTAACTTCTGCCATTTAAATCCTGGTAGTTTGGTTCCTAATTTTGAAGAATTGAAGTTAATCGTTAAGGACATCCCATTCTATGCTATTGCCATTTAAGAAACATGGTTGAAATCTAAACACTCTAGTAAACATTTTGATCTTGACAATTTTACTCTATTTCGTAAAGATCGTTCGGGGCGGCGTTCTGGTGGTGTTGGTGTTTATGTCAAAAAATTTCTAAATCCAAAAGTTATATACACTAATGCAAGAAACTCTTTATTCGACATAATCTGCATTGAAATTAAAAATCAACTTAACATGAAAATGGTGCTGGGTGTAGTATACAATCCGCTCAAATTGGAGTCCTCGAAATTAGGATTCCTAAAAGATCCTGAAACCGTCTTAAGTGATCTTATGACACGATATAATGAGGTCATTATTGTTGGTGACTTTAATATTGACTGTCTCGTTTCAACACCTACGCCTAAACAACTAAAATCATTAATGTCATCTTATGGGCTTGGATTAGTCTCAAAGGTAGCTACTAATTTTGTGGGTGATTCTGCCACTTTAATTGATTTGGCCTTCACCAATCATCCTAACAACATTAAAACTTTTACTCAAATCTCAATTCCTGGCATTGCAACCACCCATAATATGATTTATGGATCATATGTGTTCCCTGTTGACAAAAATGTTAGTAACCAATTTATTTACGTGAGAGATTTCTGGAATATTGACAAGGACGCGCTACTGATGGCTGATAATTCATTAAATCGGGCAGCATTATATCATTTTTGTGATGTTAATAAACAGTTATCACTTTTAAATTCATTTATAAGTTATCTTATTGATAACTTTGTACCAATAAAAATGATTTGTGAGAAGCGTAAAGTGCGTGGTCCGTATTTTAATAACGATATTTTATTGCACCGTAATATTCGTGATTTTCTACATGAGAATTGGAGAAAGCATAAGACTGACATTAATAGGTTAAAATACGTTAGAGCTCGTAATAAAGTAAATTATATGATCAAAGCTGCCAAATGCCAGTTTTTTAATGATCGTTTTAGCAATAATACTACGAGTAAATTGTTCTGGAAGAACTTCAACACATATGTAAATCCGCCAATTCCGGAGTGTAAATGTGACATTACCTCTGATGAGTTCAATAGTTACTTCGGTTCGGTTTTCAACTCCAATGATGTAAATTTTGTTTGTGATGCAGTTCATTCTGCCGCTGACGTAAATGCTTTCTACTTTAAAACTGTTTCTGCTGAAGAAGTTTGTTTTCATCTGGATAAAATCAAATCGAGTTCTGTAGGAGTTGATGGTATTCCACTTAACCTCATTCAAATTCTGCTTCCGGTTTTGCAACCTCACTTAACTTTTATTATAAATTCTGGCCTCACAAAATCGATATTTCCTGATGCGTGGAAAAATGCGACAATTTCGCCTATTCCAAAAATACCGAATCCATCTACAGTAACTGATTTTCGTCCTATAAGTATATTACCAACATTATCTAAGGTTTTTGAAAGAATTATTCATGCTCAGATCAGTGGCTTTATTGCTAAACATAACCTATTGGATGAACTACAATCTGGATTTCGTGCCAAGCACAGTACTACAACTGCCTTGTTGAAAGTTACTGATGATATTACTATTAATATTGAAGATGGTAAAGTTGCAGTTTTGGTTCTATTAGACTTTTCAAAGGCATTTGATAAAGTAGGCCACGCTATGTTGTTATCGAAACTATTTTATGAATATAACTTTTCCAAGAGTGCTTGTCAACTTATAGGTTCTTACTTGCATCTGCGACAACAATCTGTAAAATATCATGGCAACTTTAGCGACAACATTTTTGTCACATCTGGGGTTCCTCAAGGATCTATTTTAGGACCTATTCTGTTTTCATTGTACATAAATCAAATTTGTCAATCAATTAAACAAACGGGAAACATGTGCTATCACCTTTTTGCGGATGATTTGCAAATCTATTCTTTTGGGGATATTGATTCGGTTGACGCTGTGATTAATAATCTAAATCAAGCGTTATGTAATATTTTGGAATGGTCCAAAGTGCACAAACTTCAAATCAATCCTGCGAAGTCACAAGCCATACTAATAACTAACAAAAAACGTATAAATTTACCGATAAACAGTCTTTTAATTGACAATCACAGAATTGAGTTTTGTGACGTTATCAAGAGTCTGGGGTTGATCATAAACACTAAATTAAATTGGAGTACCCATGTTAATAACCTATGTGGTAAAATTTATGGTATCTTAGGTAAATTGTGGTGCACGGCGAAATTTATTTCAAGTGATGTGAAATGCCATATCATTCGTACTCTTGTGGGACCTTTGCTTTCATATTGTTCTTCGATATATTCGCAATGTTCCAAGAAGACCCTACGAAAGTTAAATGTTGCTTTTATTTCTTGTGCTAGATACATATTTTTGAAGCGAAGGGGCGAACCAATTTCGCACCTTTCTGAACAGATATTTGGTGTAAGCTTGAACCAGTTTTTGGAACTGTCGGTGTTGACTGTGATGTTTGGTTTGACTAAAAATAAAGTTCCGAACTACCTTTATGATAAACTGAAATTCTCGAAATCGCTTTATCCATGGGGTGAAGCTCTGGAATAGTCTGAATCCGTCTATAAAGGCAGCATCTAATTTGCGTGGTTTCAAGGGACTGTACCTCGAGGACTGATTGGCACATAATTCGTTTCCATTATTTTTCTTTTTTCTTTTTTCCATTATCACGTCTTCTAATGTTTTATCTTTTGTTCTTAATCTTTTCTTCTGTATTTTTAATTATATTATATTTAATTTTAATTATTGTTCTAATTATTTTGCTTTGTAATTGCTTTAATACACATAGGAATATATCCGTGGATATTGTAAAAAGGCTATGCCTTATTTGTGTATAATTAAATAAATAAAATAAAATAAAATAAATAAATGTTTCGTTGCCGTTGTGATAGTTTTTTTTTGTTGTTTATTTATGTTAATTAACATGCGTTGAAAAATAAACGTTATTCGTAGCACAACAAAAAAATTGATAAACAATACACTTTACAGAATTATGAATCAACAAATCTTCAATTTATTTTCCTTTTTATTTTATAAATTTTATTTATAATTATGTTTATCTGGTTCATTATGATTTACTTAATATTATCTAGTTACTTTAATGTTCTATTTCAATTTTTTTTTTCAACAAAGATCGCTTTTAAAATCACATTAGCAAAAGCAAAACAACAAAATCAGAAAATTAATTAATTTAATTAATTTTTCGAAAGTTCAACTTGGTTTTTCTTTCTAAACACAAAAATCAAAAAAAAAAATTTTAACTACTCGAATCTAGAGCCTGAACCTGCAGAACCCATTTTGTTTCGATGCTATTTACATACCAGTATGTACCGTATTGGTTGTTGTATTCATTGATAATTTACTTCAAATATTCCCAACACAGTAAGAGACCACAATCGAATCATCAACTAAAAATTTCAAAGCCTACCTAAGGGCGCAACATCTTTACTGGTGGCAACAATTGTGCGTCGCACCAACGATCGTTACAAAATACCAAATATCATATATCAAGTATCAAATATCAAATACCAAATGTCAAATTGGTATTTGATATTTGGATATCAAATACCAATTTGACATCCAAATATGGATGTCATATTTGGATACAATCAGATATCAAATATCAGATATCAAATATCAAACAAAAAAAATTAATCACAAATCATAAATTATAAATCGCAAATCATAAACCATAATTCAAAAATTATAAATTATAATGCATAAATTATCATTAAATCATAAATCATAATTCATAAATTATTAATCAATAATGATAAACCATTTATCAATTATTGTACCAAACATCATTTTGCATTCTTCAATCGAAGATCATTTAACATTATCATCAATGATCTTAAATCAATTATCATTCACCAACCATAAATCATAAACTATTATTATTATTATTATTAAGCCACCTCGCACCGCGACCTAAAAGATCTATTGTGCTGGACCCTACTTAATTATTCATCCAGTCAATATTCAGGCTCTTAATGAATCTCATAATACTACTGGCCGGTACAAGATACATACTATACGGGCTCATTGTTCTCCCTCCTAGATGTTGCAGTCTTTGCTGGAAAATGGCTGGGCAATGGCAGAGAACATGCTCCGCTGATTCCGCTTCCAGATCGCAGAAGCGGTATCCATCTGTCGTGCTTAGGCCCATTTTCTTAAGGTGATACGTTAAGGGGCCATGACCTGTGAGGAAGAAAGTAAGCAGCCTCAACTCAGGTCTCCTAAGTTCAAGACACTCCTTAACCCTGACAGACAGAGGTGATATAAATTTCTTCGCCTGCCGTAAACTTGGAATTCTGCGCCAGTAGGAGGACTTTTGAACATCCTCCCAGCGTTTTACCGCTGCTCTAAGGTGTTCCTTAGTGACGCCGCAGAAGGGTTCTGGTCCAATAAATGGAGAGGCAGAACCCTCACGGGCGAGCCCATCAGCTGCCTCATTTCCTTCGATTCCAGTATGACCTGGCACCTACATAAGTGTTACCTTATTTGAGTCTGCCAGATGTTTAATAACCTTCAGACAATCCCATACCAGCCTTGACTCAACGGTACAAGACCTAAGAGCCTTTAAAGCCGATTGGCTGTCTGACACAATATAAATCTTTGCATCGTTTAGGCCTTTTGCTATGCTTATCCTAGTGCAAAGTTCTATAGCATGTACTTCTGCTTGAAAAACGGTAGCATATTGGTACCCAAAGACTTCGAGAGGGTAGTGCCACTCCCGTGTATTCCTTTTCCCGCCACATCTTCCGTTTTTGATCTATCTGTAAACCATACTATGGACCCTCGCTCAAAGGATGGTCCACTTGCACTCCACACATCCCGGTCAGGAAACCTAACACAGAATGGTTTGTGGAAGTCCAGTTTAGCTGGCATACAGTCGGAAGGTATTCCTTTGTTAGAGTCTGTCTGAAATTCCTTAAGGATTTCCAGATGACCCACCATATTGCTTGGTTTGATATTTCCTTCCCTCTACATTTTCAGGGCCATAATTGCAGCATCCTTTTTAATATGCAGGTGTAACGGTGTCAGTCCTAGAAGTGTCACCACTGCCGCGGTTGGACATGACTTCATTGAGCCCGTAACACCGATGCAGGCTACACGCTGAACCTTATTCAATAAGGTTTGCGTTGCCTTCTGCTCAATTTTAGGCCACTATACAACCGATGCGTAGGTGACCATAGGCCTAATGATTGTAAGAAATGACCAGTAGATCATTATTGGTTGTAGTCCCCAAGTAAGCCCATAGAGTCTTTGACAGGCCCAGAAAGCCTTGGTGACTCTAATTTGAACTTTCAACAAATGTTGGTTCCAGTTCAGTCTTTAATCTAGAATAACCCCTAGATATTTAACCTCGCTGGAAAAAGGCACAGTAGTACCGTTTGACGAGGGATCTGTAAGCGCAAGCTTTTTCCTTATCGTAAAAGGAACAATGACAGTTTTGTTTGGATTGACACTTGTCCTTCCTGGTAACACCACTACCATATTATATTGAGTGCAATCTGCATGCGATCACAAAATGACCTCATCAAACTTGCCTCTGATTATGATAGCCACATCATCCGCATAGCCCTGGACATCAAACCCATGGCTACTCAGAAGGACCATTAGTCCGTGAATAACCAATGACCACAAAAGAGGAGATAGTACGCCTCCTTGGGGACAGCCCTTTACAGCCTTGATGATTACTGACTCGCCACCTAGTCTGGTAGTAATCTCACGATGTTCCAGCATGGAACGGATCCACCTAATTTTAGAAAGCGCATGATCCCTCAAGTGAGGTGGCGGGTAGGGTTTCCCCTTTTTCCCATTGCTGCCCTCTCTATAGATCCATAGGAGGTATTATCAAACGACTCCTCAATGTCCACAAAGGCACAAAGGGCAATTTCTTTATATGTCACTGCTTTTTAATCCTCGTGACTAGACCCTAAGGGCCATCACTGTGGATTTACCAGTTTGATAGGCAAACTTGTCCCGATGCAGCGGATTCTTTCCAAGGATCTCACTTCTTATTTGATAGTCCAGGATTTTCTCCATCGTCTTCAATAGAAACGATGTGAGCCTAATTGGCCGATATGCCCTGGCCTGGGTGTCTGGACGACCCCCCCCTTTTTGGTATAAAGACCACATTTACTTTCCTTCACAGTTTCAGAATATAGTTAAAAGCATAACTTGCCCGAAACATCTAGATCAAGCTGGGGAGTATTTCCTCAATACCTTTTTGAAGTAAGGCTGGAAAGATACCATCCCCTCCAGCGGATTTGGAAGATTTGAAAGACCCAATAGCTCATCGCGTCCTCTTGGGCTCCTATCACTACTAAATCCGGAAAGTACCTCTAAGGTTTCTTTCCGGTTTTCAGTGAACCTTCCATCTTGCTTCTGGAGAAGTCCTAAACCATTTGAATGATCTCTGGAAAGGACTTTCTGGAGACGAGTTGCAGAGGGCAATCCATTGATTCCCTCACAGAAATTCCTCCAGGTAGCCCTCTTGGATCTTCTTAGTTCGAGATTATATTCCGTCAAGGCCATTTTATACTCGCCCCATTCACCGGTGCGTTTAGCCTTGTTGAATAATCTTCTCGATATTTTCCTCAGTTTACCCAGCCTCCCGTTCCATCAATGGACCATCTTTGTGGACTCTCTTCGCTTAACCGGGCAGCTGTTCTCGTAGGCCAAGTGTATAGAATTATGCAGCTGGTTTGAACAGATCTTCAAACCCTCTGGAGACTCTGTGTTCCCCACAACCGGGGGCATTTCTGATCTGAGTCAAATTCTATAAGATCCCCAGTCGGCCAGTTTTGGAATTCTGATTTCCTGCCGCTGCATGGTTTCAGCCGCCAAATCGAATCTGATGTGCAAGTGATCCGATAATGAGGGTTCTTCAGACGCATGCCAGTTTTTGACCAAGTCGCTGAAATGCAGACTAGCCAGTGTCAAATCTAGGACCTCTTGTCTAATCGCATTTATAAAAGTAGGTTTCCTTCCCCTATTGACAATGTCTACATTATTTGAGATCAGAAATTCAAAAAAGTACTCACCCCTGTTATTGATGTCCGTGCTACCCCACACTGTGTGGTGCGCGTTTGCATTGAATCCTATCAGGTAGGCCAGCCCATTGCGTTTGCAATGAGCTATAAGCCGCCTAACGTCATGTGGAGGTATTAACTCTGAGTCTCCAGGAAAGTAGGCGGAGGCCATTATAGCCTCCTTGTTGCCTCTTTCACCCAGAACCTTTACCATTACTGCAACCACGTCCCTGGAGATGAACTCTGAAATGGGAATAAAATTAATTTGCGAACTGAACCGATCACGACTAAATTTCCTGGTATTTAAGAAAAAAGATAAGACATAGCATAAACTTAAAATAAACTAAGGATATGTTAATATTTCTTAATAAATAGTTGTGTTTGTATAAAATACAAATGTACAAATAAATTTATTATTTGAATATGACTTTTTTAGTATCTTTCGTTTATTAAAGAATTATATTAAAATGACATATCTTAAAACTGAGACGTGATGGAGAAATTTTAATTTAAGTTTCAGAATCAAAGTATATCAAAGTTATCTAGTATCACCTGATGCCGTCTCCGTTCCCAAAAAAAAATCCAAAGATGTCGGCCCGTGTAATTAACCATCAATAATCAATTTTAAATCAACAATCACCAATAATAATTCAGAAATCATTAATTATTTATCGAACATCAAAAAAACAAAAAACAATCGTCAATCTCATAATAAATCATAAATATCAGTCGTCACTACCATCTCACATCACTAATCAATCAATAAAATCAATGATTCTATGATTAAAATCATAAATCACAAGTCATGAATAATAAATCATAAGTCATGATTTGTCGATTATCAATCATCAGTCATCAATCAACAAACAACAATCATCCATCTTCAATCATCAATAAAAGTTTATCAATCATCAATTATCAGACATCAATCGTAGATCACCAATCATCAATCAGTTCTCGTCAATCATTAATTATCAAACAACAGTCATCAATCAGCAATCAGCATTCAACAATCATTAATCATTTATCATCAAGCATTAAGCATCAATTATCAATTAAATGTGATCAATTGTCATCTTACATCATTCATTTATCATCAATAATCTTCCTTATTGGTCTATTTAATTTGAAAATTGACCGACATTTTATTTTGACTAACATGTTTGGCATATGTTTAATCAGAGCACCCTGTATTTTATAGAGCCATAATCAAAAAATCTGAGCTTTTATAAGGGAATTAGAAACGGAGAAAAAACGGAACTTTTCATAGTAAAACACACAAAACATATGGGAAATCACTTTTTTTCCTAAGACAAATTTTTAAATGAAAACGTTACAAATTCTTAATTATGATTTCTGAAATACTTTCATAAATGTTTGAGTTTCAACATATTTGAATATCGTTTAAGTAAATTATTTTCATTTTCTTGTAATAATTGATTAATTTAAACCAAAATATTAAAAAAAATTCATAACAACAGCATTCTGGTCAAATTGAAATAAAAGCTTACTACGATTCGTTTGGTCATTAAGTCGATATACATTACATAGATGGCAGTGATGGCCGTAAAAATTTGTAAAAATCGTACCAAAAATTAACACCTGGGAAATTTAAAGTTAAAAAATTGTAGGAAAAGCAAAACAAATTCACAAAATATAGGAACGTGTGATAATTTTGCGATTAAATAATTTTTTTTCGTATTTTTCTTTTACCATTTTAGACATCTTACGTACACTAGTAAAACTAAAGATAAATTTAGCAAGGATTATTTTAATTTGTCAGAGCCAACTTTGATGTATTTTTAAAAATGAAAGTTCGTCAAAATATATTTTAGAAATAATTTAATTTTAATATTTCTGCAATTAATATTTACTTAATACCAATATGGTCTTCTAGTATATTGTTCTTAAAGATATGTAGAAAACTTTTATATAAACATTTTATAATATTTTTGCTTTTTTCATTAAAAAACTTGAAGCAAAAAACACCATTTTTACTATGGATTCCTATGGAAATCAGTGAAAAGTTATACCACTAAAAAAGGTTCTAAAAAATACGTCATTAAGATTATGGCTCTATACTCTAGAAGGCTCTGGTTTAATGCGTAGAAAACGAATGAAAATTATGTGAAAAGTGCTTGAAAAATAAGTGAAAACGATTTATAAAAAGTGAAAAAACGTTGTGGAATGTTGTGACGCAAACGAGTGAAGAATCATTATTTTAGAAAACTATTCTAAAATGGACACAAAGATTACAAAATCAATTGAGATATAATAATTAAACCAGAAGTACTGTGTACTATGTTCTGTAGCGGGTAGTTTCTTCCACTACAAGAAACACCGCACAATAAAATTACGATTCAACAGACAATCCTCTGTAAACATAAATCGTAATGCAATGACGCGCCAATCGTCATTCGTCATTGGGATATCACAACAACAATTTGGTTATCAAAATTTATCGTCAACAACAATTTCCGCCACTACAGGAAACACCGCACAATAAAATTATGACTCAACAGACAATTCTCTGTAGACATAATTTTATATTCGCATCGATCAACAACATCGTCATAAACACAACAACGCATACAATACAATTTCTATTGTATGTAGATGTACTTGATTTCGTAATACGAAATCGGAAAATTTACTTTTCAATACAAAAGTAGCGGGTACATCAAATATGTGTAATCCAAAAACTTGTTTCTGACAAACTGGTTTTTGGATTTATTATTTTTTTATTGTTTTGTTTTTCTAATAAGAGCGAAGAAAAATTAGGATTATCTGATATATTATAATTGGGATTTTTGGATCGAGCAGAAGCTCCCTTATAGTAATAGAAAAAATTAAATTTATAAAATTAAATTTATTAAATAAAAACAAAAATTGTTTTTGATAAATAAAATAAAATTACTGAATTAGCTTAAATAAAATTTAGTTAAAGCTGAAAGTATAAAGTTTTTTATTTTAACAACAGTGAAAACATTCGTTTCGCCTACATTTATATAGGACCACAACTTCCTATATTGGTGACCCTGGACAACGGTTTTTACCGTAGCAGAATCAGGTGAGATAATTTTATTTAATTAATAAAGTGAAAATAAATAAAATTTAACAGTTTTACATAACAAAAGTGCATGTGGTGTTTCATTTTTTTTATATATTATATTAAAACTAAATAACGGACGAGTTCTGTGTGACAGTTGCCTGCCCGGACCACTCGTAAGCGAACTGTTTGCACAGATAGTCCACAAATCCCTGGTCTATTTATTATAAGAGTCCAAATTATAATAAATCCGCAATTCCCCAAAATTTTGATCAAAAACCGCGCGGCCAAAATTCACCGCTATAAAATTTTTTTTAATTTATGGTCAAACACCGCATGGCCAAAAATTGATCGCGATACATTTAACGGGATTCAAATATTTAATTCATTTTCAATTAATTATTTAAAAGTGTGTGTGTGCATTATTAATTATTTTTCAATTTTTAAATTCTACGATCTATTGTGCTAAAATCCACGTTCCGTTATATAATATATTGAATTTGCTATTTTGAACAAACAAAATGACAAATAACGGAGACGACAAAAACGTGGTCGCCAACGAGGAAAACCGGCAGAACCAAACTCAAACACAACCTTAGATAGCCACGTCAAAACATTTGACGCGTCTACCAGCGTTTTGGGACACGAATCCTAAGAGTTGGTTCATAACGGCCGAAATTATGTTCGACGCGAACAAAATCACGAGCGACAAACAAAAGTTTGCGCACATTGCAATGTCACTAACGGCAACGCAGGTAGAGAAGGTCGAGTACATTCTACAAGACCCTCCAACCACTGCTAAATACGAGTGTCTCAAGAAAGCACTCATTGATCGCTACTCCATATCCGAGGAGCGAAAACTAGAAACAATTCTAGGCAAAATTGACATTGGTGATCAGAAACCCTCCGATCTCCTACACAAGATCAAATCGTTGGCAGGCAATAATTTTACACTGAACGTAATCACTAAACTATGGATCAGGCAACTTCCTGATTACATACAAACGGCGTTAGTCCCACAGCAAGAAAAACCCGAAGAGGTCCTCGCTGAAATTGCCGATAAACTCCACGACATCATCGGCACAAGAACGCAGAGCATTGGTTCAGTAAACCGCGACATGCGCACACCAAAACCAGAGACACTAGAGCTCAATTCTAGCACTACACGCCTCGAATCAATGCTCAACAAAATTAGCGACAGGCTAACACGCTTAGAACAAAACACACACACACGGCGTCAACCAAATCGTTCGCAATCCCCATGGAGAAGACCACCTTCGCCTCCGAAATTCAGACCATCGCAACAAAACCAGGGAAGTAAATCTCAAACACAAAATCCACAATTGCAAAATCGCCAATCTCCACACAAATGGTGTTGGTACCACGCCCGATTTGGCAATTCAGCATCAAAATGCACCACACCATGCACATTTCACTCGCCTAAGCAAACGGGATCCGCAAATACCGGTTCCCCAAACCAATAAGTCTTACGGTTGCAGCGGCAAACCTAAGACACACGCAACCTAGCCGCTTATTCATACGGGACAGGCAGAATCAAATCACATTTCTGATTGATACTGGCGCTGATCTAAGCGTACTCCCGTACCACAAATATTACTGCTGGGGAGCAAATCGGAACCCCGATTTAGTTCTGGCAGCAGCAAATGGCACCGTAATAAATACTTACGGCACAAAATTGATAGACGTTGACATTGGGCTACTACGTTCGTTTAAACACGCCTTCATCCTCGCCAATGTCAATCGCCCCATAATTGGCGCGGATTTCTTAACGAAATTCGGTCTATTAGTGGATTTGAAAAATCGCAGACTGATTGATCCATCCACTAAGCTATCAATTAGCGCAATTTCAGCATGTGTTGATACACCAACACCTCTGCTAAATACAATTAATAATAGCTATGGAGCATTGTTAAAGAAATTTCCTTCGCTAACAGCTCCACCAAATTACAACTCTCCGGTCAAGCACAATGTAGTACACCACATTGTGACTACAGGCCATTTACCCTTCTCGAGACCTCGTAGACTCGATCCAATTCGTCATAAAGCAGCATTCCTAGAGTTTCAACACATGTTGGAACTAGGAATCTGTCGACCTTCTTCATCTCCAGTATCATGTGCACTTCACATGGTAAAAAAGAAGGACAACGACTGGAGACCATGTGGGGACTATAGAAGGCTTAACGCTGTCACAATTCCTGACCGTTATCCTATTCCCCACATTCAAGACTTTTCTATGAAATTACATGGTTGCACGATTTTTTCAAAAATCGACCTCGTCAGAGCATACCACCTCATTCCGGTTGCTCCTGACGACATACATAAAACTGCAATCACTACACCTTTCGGCCTATTCGAATATACTCGAATGCCATTTGGTCTCAGAAATGCTGCTCAAACATTCCAGCGTTTCATCAACGAAATTGTGCAAGACCTCAATTTCGTTTTCGTCTATATCGACGACATTCTCGTCGCGTCAAAAGACGAAAAAGAACACATTCTCCATTTGGAACAAATCTTCCAAAAATTAATAAGCTACGGAGTAAGTATAAACTCCGCAAAGTGTGTGTTTGGGACAAATAATCTTGACTTTCTCAGTCACAAGATTACTCCTAATGGCATTCTGCCGTCCGAAGGACGAATTAATGCGATTAAGGATTTCCAAGCACCACAAAATGTTAAGCAAATCCAACAATTTATCGGTATGGTAAACTACTACCACCGATTCATCCCAAAATTAGCAGAAATACTTGCCCCAATGCATTCTCATTTGGCAACTCTGCTTAAAAAACCCAAAACGCCTCAGAATTTTTCTTGGACTGAAGAATGTCAAGTCGCATTCCTTCAGCTCAAGAAAAGCTTAGAAAATATTGCACTTTTAGCACATCCGCTAAATGCAACTAAATATAGCATCACCACTGATGCCTCAAATACAGCATTAGGCGCGGTCTTACAACAATTAAATAACGAGACCTGGGAACCTCTTGGATTCTTCTCCAAGAAATTATCGGATGCGGAAAGAAAATATTCCGCATTCGATCGAGAATTGCTTGCAATATTCCAAGCAATAAAACATTTTCGATATTTTGTCGAAGGTCGTGAATTCACAATATTCACCGACCATAAACCGCTTACTAGAGCAATTCACTCTAAAGCGGAACGCAATCCAAGGCAAGCACGCCACTTGGATTTTGTCAGTCAATTTACGACAGACATACAACATATACAGGGCAAAGACAACGTGGTCGCCGACACATTATCTCGGACTTCTGACCACGAAATTGCCTCTGCCGCTACGCGATGTGACATTCTCAAAATCGCTAAAGAACAAAACGAAGATTCAGAATTAGCAGACTTACTCTCTAATTCTACGAATCGGCGCACTTCTAAGTGGAAATTGGAAAAATATCCAATAGCCGATTTACAAATTTACTGCGAAACTACTACTGGCAATAATCGCCCGTATATCCCCGAATCATTACGTCGAACAATCTTCGACACAATACACAACATTTCGCATCCAAGTGTACGAGCAACTCGCAAACTCGTCACTTCCAGATACTTTTGGCCCAGTATGAACAAAGATTTAACCCAATGGGCGAAATCTTGTTTATCCTGCCAAAAATGTAAAGTACAACGTCATACAAAATCACCTCACGAGAATTTTAAAATTCCAGCAGGTAGATTTGAGCATATCCATATAGATATTGTTGGACCACTTCCACCATCTAATGGATACACATACATCCTAACATGCGTTGATCGTTTTACGCGGTGGCCAGAAGCCTACTGCATAAAAGATATCTCCGCATCAACAATCGCGAAAACACTAGTCGAAAACTACATATCCAGATTCGGCGTACCGGTCAACATTACGACCGATCAAGGCACACAGTTCGAATCAAAGCTATTCGCTGAGCTCATGCAACTCCTAGGCTCACATCGAATACGAACGACTGCCTATCATCCACAAGCAAACGGTATGGTTGAGCGTTTTCACCGCCAACTTAAAACAGCTCTCAAAGCTCGTGAAAATACCGTCAACTGGAGCTCAGAGATCCCAATCATATTGTTGGGAATCCGAGCGACAGTTAAAGATGACCTTAAATGTTCACCAGCTGAACTGGTATACGGTCAAACTATCAAACTTCCTGGGGAATTTTTTGTGGAACATCCACTAACACCCCAAGTCACAACCGACACAGTGATTAATCAATTACGTTCCACGATGAACAAACTCATCCCAACGGAAACACGCAAAACTACACAGGACGACATATTCGTGCCTAAATCACTACAAACTTGTGACTACGTCTTCGTACGAGTAGACAGAGTACGAACAGGCCTTACACCACCCTATGAAGGCCCATACAAAGTGATACGACGTCTTCGTAAACACTTCGTAATTCAAATACGAGACAAAAACCACACTGTCTCCATTGATAGACTCAAACCAGTCTATGGAATACTCAGCTCAACCGATCAAATATCGGGAGTGAAGAAAGTTGTTCGATTTCCGATAAAACATACACATTATCGAAATATACATTAATAAAATATAATTTATTTTCACAGAATGTCACAAGAACAACACAACGGCCTGATCAGGGAAATTGAGAGGGCCCTCGAAACGGCTGTCGATACGGCCATGGAAACGGTCGAGCAACAACAGCCAGCCACACACGGCCAATCAGAAGCACGACGAGTCGTGCATCAGTCAGCATTGATGCCTCAGCAGTCCTCCAATCGAGGATGGCACAACAAATATTTCAAAAATGTGGCCACACAAGCCACAAATGAAACAACATCGACTCAAACTAGTCTGGAAACAAGACTAACTAGGATTGAGAGCGTTTTATTCCGAAGAGGGATAACAACCGCTAGGTTGATTCGGCCACGGCCATCATCATCATCACTAGCACGACGGCTAGTCATACGCCCAGCACCACCACCAGCACCAGCAACAACCACAAAAACAACAGCGCATTTTTGTTGGTTTCACGCACGGTTCGGTGCCGAGGCAACGAAGTGCACCAGCCCGTGCACTTTTGAGCGGGACTACGGACCACAAAGCGCCCAGCAACAACAAAACCGAATTTGAATTTACATTAAACACATTTAATTAAACACATTTTCTTGTTTTCTCATTTTTAATCGAAATAAATAAATTGATTTAAATATTGCATCTAAAATTTCATTACCATTAAGAGAACAACAAAATGATCATACATCATCTGCTCTTAAATACATTTTAGTTTTCAGTATTTCACCAGTATCTCATTCACTCATTCATCAGTATTTCATCCACAACACCAGTGACCACGGTACCTAACATGGGGGAAACTCACTGCGCGGTGGGTGATGTAGCGGGTAGTTTCTTCCACTACAAGAAACACCGCACAATAAAATTACGATTCAACAGACAATCCTCTGTAAACATAAATCGTAATGCAATGACGCGCCAATCGTCATTCGTCATTGGGATATCACAACAACAATTTGGTTATCAAAATTTATCGTCAACAACAATTTCCGCCACTACAGGAAACACCGCACAATAAAATTATGACTCAACAGACAATTCTCTGTAGACATAATTTTATATTCGCATCGATCAACAACATCGTCATAAACACAACAACGCATACAATACAATTTCTATTGTATGTAGATGTACTTGATTTCGTAATACGAAATCGGAAAATTTACTTTTCAATACAAAAGTAGCGGGTACATCAAATATGTGTAATCCAAAAACTTGTTTCTGACAAACTGGTTTTTGGATTTATTATTTTTTTATTGTTTTGTTTTTCTAATAAGAGCGAAGAAAAATTAGGATTATCTGATATATTATAATTGGGATTTTTGGATCGAGCAGAAGCTCCCTTATAGTAATAGAAAAAATTAAATTTATAAAATTAAATTTATTAAATAAAAACAAAAATTGTTTTTGATAAATAAAATAAAATTACTGAATTAGCTTAAATAAAATTTAGTTAAAGCTGAAAGTATAAAGTTTTTTATTTTAACAACAGTGAAAACATTCGTTTCGCCTACATTTATATAGGACCACAACTTCCTATAGTTCACATCCTGCAAAAAGGCTTGAGAATTTTTTAATGATTTTATCGATTACCAACCGGTTTGTGTGTTTCTTAAAAGTGGAATTTGGCTCTTTAATGTTTTACTATATACGAGTAGGTATGTACAATAGAAAATGAACAGTATTCATGGTTGAAAAGCAATGAGTTTAAAGAGGGAGGATGAACTCATTAAACAAATATTTTTGTGACGCCAACAAAGGCGATTTTGTTTCCATAAGCTTTCATAAAATATTGTTCCTTCTATTGTTTTATGTTTTCATTGTTTTCCTAACAGTATGTTTGTATACGAGTATGTATTATAACGATCTGTATTATAGAATATAGTGCATGTGAATATTATTTTTCCAACAGATTTAAATAACGTTTTTTATTTACATATATTTCTGCTCGTATATTCAATTAAGTAGAGAACAAATTAAGTGGGCGGGATGATATTTTCACTTCAATATGTATTTTTGTTCCATGGAAATTAATGATGCAAAAATGTATGTTTGTTCAGTATAATAAGCGGTAATAAATGGCGTCTGGGTTTTAATTATTTACAGGTTTATATGTTTATAATAAAATTAATTTAGATGTACATTTATTATCTTAAAATGTTGTTGACACACCTATTAATGTATGTTGTGCTTTGCACGAGATTGAATAACTAAATAATTGTGAAGGTTTCTCCAGGTTTATTGTCCAGTAATAAAATTCAATACAATACTATAAAACCTAAATTCCATTTAATATTATGGTGTTAACGTTCTTCTGGTCCCGTTCCTTTAGTGTACATCTCATATATTGAGTTAAATGTTAGAAAGCCGCATACTTGCTAAAGTAAAAGTCATAAGGCATATAATGATTGTCCAAAAAGTTAGGTTCTGCTAACATATTACAAAGGTCGATTCGTTTTTAGGTAAATTTTATTTCAGATATATATTTGTAAATAATAGCCGGTTATTGAAAATTGGTAAGTAAAATAAAGTATGCTTTTATAAGAATACTCTGTAGCGGTAGATAAAGCAACTGTTAAAATTTCTTTATCGGAAATCTGCGCCTATTTTAGGCAAAATATTTGGCTAATTATTTTCGAGATTGATTTAACTTCGTTTGACAATTGTCCAGAACTGCCTGAAGTACGTATTATTATTGGATGAAGCTGCTTGATTATATTCGCTTGAAGAAGACGATGACTTGGAGGTAAGTAAGAATAATTCGGTTATGAATGATGTTGAGGCTGAGGGTGATAAATACGTCGGCAGGGATGAAACATACATTGATTAAAGAGTTTAATTGATCATAAACTGATATTTATAGGATGTGGGAATAAAGGATTTGTAGGAATAAAATGCTAGGGGACGGACACCCCGATCAAAAAACCATCATGGTTGGGAGAGACAGGGAAACGATTACGGTGCAGGGACTCGGAAATCCAGTACCGGCGGATTTGTTGAGTGAGAAAGCGGTCTCAACACCTTCGAGATCCAACGACCGCAATGCTTCAACAGTTTTGAACTTGGCTATTGTGGCAGATAGAGCTACAAGTACCACCACCCCAGTGGGGAAGTTAGCGACGTCAGATGATTGGAGGTTACCGGTGAGTGAAGAGGCCAGATTATCCTAGATAGCTACTGGAAGATAACATGAAGTTCAGAACGTGTTTGGACGATCTAAGGTTACTGATAGATCCCCGTCGCACCATCGCTCGCTTCCAGATATATCAGCGAGGAGTGGCAATAGTTCTCCACCGCATCATGACTCGCTCCCAAACATATCAAGGTGCAGGGTGCCGTAACGTCGCCTAGAGTTACTACCTCTACCCGGAGCAAAAACAAAAACAAGACATGAAGGCAATCATAACATCGATCGATCAGGTAGAGAAGGAATCTAGCATTTTGAGTGCTTTGGTCAAGGCAAACCCCACGATGAAGAACCAAATAAAGGACTCGGTGTCGAGAGTGAGGATGGCCGTATATAAGCTCAATAACCATAAGCAGCTGGTTCAGACATGGTGCAGCCAGGTGAACGGAAGCGAAGAGGAAAAACAAAGACGGGCCAGGACCAGGCAGTCTATAATGTGCTACGGCAGGATGCCACATTGAGAGGAACCTACAAGCTGAGAAGTTCCGTAACCGTATACAGTCGGCAATGACACCACGGGAAATCAGTATGATTGTAGCAGATGAATGGCTGCAGAAGGTGTTTCGAGTAACCAAAACCAGTGGCAACAGCATTACGAAAAGCGGCCCAGCGAGGGTCATTTTAATTGATTCACGTGAGCCAGCTGATCAGGAAATACGTAAACTTGGTGAGCAGGTACCAGCCTTCCAGCGATTGTTAAATACCCAATCCCTTAAGATGAGCGATGTTGCCATCATTCAAAGTGCGGATACAATTGTGCTGGTTGTGTAAATCCGAAGAAGGATGTAAATGTTCTGGAAGAGCAGCTTATCGAAGTGGCTAAGAAAATAAGAAACACCGCCAATGAATGAAAGGAATTGAGCGTCTTCTCAAACAATATCAACATACTAAGACTGCGTAAATTATTGGAGTGTTGCTTTATTGGTAGCGGGGTGAATATAACCATTTAGACAGATAGGGGGAGGAACGTTAGATATTTGGACGTTGAAGGGTGAGTTGACAACACTAAACTAGACGCTCCACATCAGAAGGAGGCTGAGAAATATACAGAAGACACTCGGCGGAAAGGCAATTCGAAAAACAGGAAGGAGGCAGCCATAGTTAAAGCGGAGGGACGGACGTATGCTGATATACTGAAGACTATCAAGGACGGCGTTGATATTAAAGACGTAGGGGTGGGGATAATTAATAAAAGGAAAACGAAGGCAGATGATCTAATGATCCAAGTAAGGGGTGGTTAGAATAAAGCCAAAATTTTGAAGGAGGCAATCGCCGGAAAGGTGGATGGAGTAACAGCGGTATAGCAGAAGGAAATGACAATGATGCATATACGGGACCTAGAGGAAGGAACGTTCTTTTCCGATGTGAAGCAGGGTGTAAAGGCGGCTTTAGGAGATCTGAGTGTCGATGAGATATTCGTCACTTCAATTCGACCGGCGCACAAAGAATGCAACCGTGTCGAACACAAAGAATGCAACCGTTAAAATTCTTAAACAGTGCGCAAAGCGACTAGCGGATAGAAGGCGCATGAGGATTGGATGGGTATCTTGTTGGATACAGATCCGCATTGAGGATCATCGCTGCTAGAAATGCTGGGAAAGAGGGCATACAGCAAGGAATTGCAGGGGGCTGGACCGTAGTGCTCTCTGCTTAAACTGCGAGAAGAAAGGCCCCAAGATTAAGGACTGCAAAGAGTCGCAGATTAGCACCCCCATGTTGGGCTTAAAAACACGGTTGGAGGCAATCTCGCCTCTAAATACAACAGCATTAAAGCCAGGACAGTTAGCCACACAACATGCGCCTGATTCAGCTTAATGTACATTGCAGTAGACTAGCTCAGGACCTCCTGGTTGCTACCGCTAATAAAAGGCAGGTAGATGTGGTGTTGATGAGCGAACCAAACCGACGACGACTTCAAGGAGGAAATTGGAATCCAGGCCTGGAGGTTGATGCCGTGCTAATGGTACTGTCGAGAGATATAGTGACTACTAAGCATGGTGCTGAGAAAGGAGTTGCTTGGGTAGAGCTACAGGACATTGTCCTCATGAGCTGCTACTTTTCCCCCAATAGACCGGTAGAGGAGTTTGCATTAAGGCTTGATGAGCTCAGTTTAATAATTCGGAACCAGAACAAGTTTTGATCGTCGCTCGCGACTTTAATTCTAAGTCTCCGAAGTGGGAAGGAGATATTCTGAAGAACAGATACCAGCTTCTGTCAGACTGGGCTGTTTCCTGTAGTCTTACCTGTCTCAACATAAGAAATTTTCTTACATTTGAAAGAGGCGGCTATGGCGCAGTTTTCGACGTAACAGAATTGCTTCAGAAATACACCCAAACCGGATATTGAATGTGATGAATCGGGCTCTTAAAAATGTAGAATTCCCTGACATCTGGAAAACGGTCCGACTTGTTCTACTATAAAAAAAAGGAAAACTAGATGGAGTGCCTACATCGTATAGGCTACTGTGCCTGTTATATACTTTTGGCAAACTCCTTGAACACCTACTGCTCTGCAGATTGGTAGGCGAGATTGACAGAGCAGGTGGACTATCCGTTATTCAATTTGGATTCCGAGCAGGGCACTCTACGATAGATGCTGTTGCAGAGGTAATGAGGCTAGTGGACTCAGAAGTGGAGGGATCTAAATACACGAGAAACATTCCGTTTGTAATCACGCTGGATGTGGGTTTAATATTGCATCCTGGGATTTAATCCGGGGAAAGCTAAACGATCTTCAGGTGAGTTCATATCTTAGGAAGATGATACAAAGCTATCTGAGTGAGCGGCGAATTATCATGGAGGTGGCAGGCACAGCCAATCACATATTTATTACTAGCGGTGTACCTCAAGGCTCAGTCTTGAGACGGACGCTGTGGAATACTCTTTACGTTGGAGTACTCCGAATTCCTCTACCCGAGGGTTCTAATCTGGTAAGATACGCTGACGATCTGACTTTTGTCGTCTCTGTAAAACACGAGCAACAGCTGGTGGAGCGTGTAGAAGCTTCAGTGGAAGTGATCTCCATATGGCTTCGTAACCATCGGCTGGAATTGGCTCCGGAAGAGACTGAAGCAGTGGTAATGGCAGGTAGAAGGGCCCTTCACTCATTGACCTTTAATGTCGAGGTAATTATAACTAAGCCAAGTTGTGGAAGGCAACATAAATGTAAAAAAGGCCAACAAATTCCAATCCACCGATTAGACTACCAACTGGAAATTGGGCCAGCAGTGATGAAGAAAAAGGCAATGCTTTTGCTGCTCATATAACAACAGTATTCGTCCCACACGAAGAAAATAATTGTTTCGTTATACCCCAGCCAATGGATAATGGTTTATCCTACAAAACTATAAAGTATAATTGGAAGAAAGTTGAGAATACAATTAAAACTTGCATAAGCCCGAAAAAGGCACCAGGACATGATCTCATTACTGGAAAAATGATAAGGGAATTGCCAGATAAATGCATAAAATTAATAACATTTGTATTCAACGTGATCATGCGAACCAGTTATATTCCTCAAAAATGGAAGATATCTTTGATCACAATGCAAGATAAACAGAAATATCATCCAATAAGCATGCTGCCCGCAATCTCAAAGCTATTTGAAAAAATGTTACGAACGAAATTAAAACCAATATTAGAAGAACGGCGCATTATTCCAGACCATCAGTTTGGGTTCCGAAGCCAACATGGTACTACAGAGGAAGTACACAGAATTGTAAATGCAATCAAAATCACCTTCGAGGAAAAGAAATATTGTTCTGCTGCCTTTTTGGATATCGCCCAAGGCCCAAGCTTTTGATAAAGTTTGGCACGATGGACTAATTTACAAAATTAAAGAACTTCTACCTAAAAAATTTCACTCAGTTTTGGGAAACTATCTTCTTCAAAGGCAATATATGGTCAAACAAAACAGTGCAACTACTTGCTTAAATGGTATTAATGCAGGTGTTGTGCAAAATAGCGTTCTAGGACCAATATTATACTTGTTGTACACAGCTGATATACCTGTAACCAACAAAGTAATAATATCAACATTTGCCGATGACACGGCCATCCTGGTGTCTCACACTAATCCTGAAATTGCCTCAAAGGAATTACAGAACCATTTAAACAAAGTCGCGGACTGGCTGAAGGCATGGCGAATAAAAGTGAACAAAAACAAATCAACGCACCTGCCCACCAGTAAAATTAAACGATAAAAATATTCCTCAACAAACGAAGGTAAAATACTTAGGTTTGCAACTGGATAGAAGATTAACGTGGAAAAGTCATATTGAAACATAGCGCAACCAAATAAAAATTACATTTTCCAAAATGTATTGGCTGATGGGAAGAAAATCTCAGTTGTCATTAGCCAATAAAGTTCTACTTTACAAAGTGATAATCAAACCCATATGGACATATGGTATTCAGTTATGGGGATCCACCAGCGCTTCAAACAGAAAACTCTTGCAACGGGCCCAAGCGAAAATACTTCGCAGTATTCCCAATGCTCCTTGGTACATTCGAAATAGTAATATACATAACGAAGTCACTCAAAATTTGAAATTAGTGCGTTAATTTTCCCAAAACTAACGTCATTACTACCACCGGAAGCAATTACTAATGTTTCAACCGAGCTGTGGAGCACATTGAAGTTAGCCGCCCCACACTTCAATCAACCAGGTGAGATAGATATGTTAATCGGAGCAGACCATTTCTTCTCAATGTTACTTGATGGAGGGAAACAGTGCAACCAAGAGGGACCGACCTTTCAAAATACGATATTTGGCTGGGTAGTGTCAGGCAGGTCAGAGAGAGAGAAAAAGAATATACTACATCATTGTAAGCTACCAAATATCTAGGACCCGCAGCAGATTTGGATGCCACCTTGAAACGATTCTGGGAAATTGAATCGATTAACGAAGACCGGAGTACCCTATCAGCGGAAGAGAAATTATGCGAGCAGCATTTCAAAGAGAATATTACACGAAATTCGAATGGAACATTTGTCATATCCCTTGTATTTAAACAACCAGCAAAGGATCTAACAACACCTTAAACATCGCAATAAAGAGACTTAGGAGCATGGAAAGACGTTTCTAGAGAGGTCACGAGTTCAAAGCATTATATCATTCGTTCATGACTGAGTATGAACCACTGCATCATATGAAAGAAACTCCAAAGCACGAACTCATCAACCAAGGGTACTATTTGCCACATCACGGCTTGCTAAAAATAACAAGTACCACGACAAAGTTGAGAGTGGTTTTCGATGGGTCAGCGATGAGTAACACGGGCCAATCCCCCAATAACTATTTAGCTGGAGGCCCAACCATCCAATCAACTTTATACTCAATAATACTTCGGTTTAGAGAACATAAAGTCGCCATGTCGGCTGATATAGAAAAAATGTACTGATAGGTATTGGTCAATCCAAAGGATACAAAATACCAGCAGATTGTTTGGCGCAGAAAACCGTCAGATCCAATCTCATACTATCGCTTGCGGTCAGTTACGTATGGCCTATCTAGTGCACCATTTCTAGCGATAAGATGCCTGAAGCAAATAGTCGAAGAGCAAAAACTATCCAACCCAATGGTGTGTCACGAAATTGACAAAAAAATCTATGTAGACGACTTAATGACTGCAGTAGATACAGAAGAAGAAGGAATACAGTTAAGGCAAAATATCAATAACATTTTGGCTCCATATCGATTTCAATTGAGAAAATGGTCCTTAAATTGTCCAGACGTATTAAATTCCGTACCTAACAGAGAAGACATAGGTAAAATCAAATAATTAGACAACGAACCAACTATGGGGTCTGCACCACATATGAAGGTACTAGGCGTTAGTTGGGATCCAAAAAATGACAATTTTACATTCCTCTCAGTCTCTCCAGAATCACACCAGTGTCAGAAAACGAGTCGTTCTCTCTGAGACTTGCAGACTATTCGACCCTCTGGGCTGGCTCGCACCTGTCGTCGTTCTAATAAAGATCTTTATGCGGAAACTTTGGATTCTAAATCTAAGAGATTCTTGCACTACGCCTCAAGATGTATACGTACAGCTAATGACATCCAAAACTAAAGTCGCAAAGTAGAATTATACGAAGCCGCTCTTTTAGCCACGCTGATTGAAACGGTAAACCGCGAAACAGGTCTCAAAATTAACAACGTAGTCATGGACAGACTCGAAAATTTTACTCGACTGGCTTGCCGATGCACCTCGCAGATGGGCAACATTTATAGCTAATCGAACCTCAATAATTCTGGATATCATACCTCGTAGTAACTGGAGATAAGGGCCGTCATCCGAAAACCCTGCCGATTGTGCCAGCAGAGGCATATTGGCCTCAAAACTTTGACAACACGATTTATGGTGGAAGAGACCTGATTGGCTAAAACACAGCGACGAGCACTGGCCACAGCAAGAGAGCAGTTATGGAATCAACCAAGAAGAACGGCCAACAAAGATCGAAGCATTAGGACAGTTCCTGACAAATGAACTATTCGACACAATGTTATCAAAATATTCATCGTATTTCAAACTTCAACGGGCTATCGCATATATCACTCGTTCTATCAACAATTCTAGGAAAAAACAGAAGACGCAACGAATTGGTGGCCTATTTTTGAGACCACAAGGGTTAGACATTGCATTCAAAATTATACATATGTGCATACGAGCAAGAAAGATCATACCACGAAGAAATACTCACTCTTAAACGAATCGGTACCATCAACAAATCAAGCTGTCTAAATTCTTTTAACCCATTCTTAGACCAAGAGAATCTGTTACGAGTAGGTGGTAGGATTGAAAACAGTGGAGTACCATACAGTACAAAACATCCTGTGATATTATCACCAAAATCCATTTTGACCAGATTGATTTTGGAAGACCTACATAAAATCCATAACCACGCTGGACCATCTTTCTTGCTTTCAATTTTCCGACAAAGGTATTGGTCAACCAGTGGACGAACCGTCGTACGAGAGATAACCAGGAAATGTGTCGTCTTTAGGCGATACAAAGCTACGTTGCAACACCAAATCATAGGTAATTTACCAACGTCACGATGCGGCCATTCCATAAGACTGGTGTCGATTTTGCTGGTCCACTATGAATCCATTTAATCAGAGGCCGAGGACAACAAACGTATAAAGCATACATTAGCGTATTTGTGTGCCTGAGTACAAAGACAGTGCATTTAGAGCTGGTAGGAGACCTATCCAGCGAATCATTCATTGCGGCTTTTAACAGTTTCGCAGCTAGAAGAGGAATCCCCTCTGAAGTCCATTCCGACAACGGCACAAATTTCATCGGGGCCAACCACACTAATTGAGCAGAATTCGAAAAGGTAATGAAATGTACTAATCATTCTCAGTTTCTTTCAATAAATTCTATCTCCTGGCATTTCATACCTCCAAGTGCACCTCATTTCGGAGGCATTTGGAAAGCTGCGGTGACATCAGACAAATTTCACCTAAGACAAGTGATAGGCAAAACTATTTTAACGATGGAGGAAATGACTACGTTGTTAGCCGTGGTAGAAAGCTACTTAAACTCAAGACCTATTTGTGTCTTATCGGTCGACAAAATCGACCCATTGACACCAGGACATTTCCTCGTTGGACATCTATTAACAAAATTGCCTGAACTTAATGTCACAGAGATTACAGCAAATTATCTTACTCGATGGAAAATTGTTCAACAAATGTCACAACACTTTTGGAAACGATGGCAAAATGAATATCTTGCATCACTACAGCAGAGAACTAAATGGAAGCATTCAAAACCACCCATACAAATAAATGATGTCGTTGTTATAAAAGACAGTATGCCGTAAAATCAATGGTTATGCACAATAGACCTTAATGGTCGCGGTGCACAGGGTTAGTAATAGCTCACCCCACAATAAAAAAAAAATAAAAAATAAAAAAAATCAATGCTTGCTTGGGAAGGTAATCCATCTTCACCCCGGGGCCGACGGTGTAATTCGAGTCGTAACACTTAAAACCAAATCCAGTGACTTGAAGAGACCAATACAAAAGTTATGCTTACTGCCGGTTCATCATAGTACTGACAACATTAACTTCGAGAAGTCGTCAACTAATCCAGCAGTTGAAACTAATATTGAACCTGGTGGTTCAAGGGCGGCGGTATGTCGGAGCGATTGATCCGACTGAAATAGGATACTTACCTAACCAACAAATCTCAACCTAAAACACATCAAGAATACCTTAAATCAAACAAATAAAAACTATGAAAATTATCATTCATTGAATTAATTAATACTTACCATTTGCTATTATATAAGTGTTGATCACCGTAAAATATATGTAATTAATTATTAATTTTTATATAATTCAAATGTAAATAATATTGTACTTATCTTAATATTTTCAGAACAACTCAATTACAACTTGAAATGTCAAATAGTGGAGGAGTTCCAATGCATTATTTTCTGTTCAGTGCAATAATGATAACGAAGATTATGATCGACGCGACGCCTGAATTTGAACTTTTATACTAAATATCGATCATAATCCTCGAATTCATCTGCACTTATTGACGTATTGGAATTACGTATAAATTTGTGTTCATTACAAAATTTTTGCATTCTGATTTCAAGTTTCGCTCAATATAGTACGCAATTTTCTAAAATTATTCAATAAAATAATAAAAATAAATTGTAAAAACAAAGTAAAACTTGTGAATCTGTTTTCTTGTATTTTGGTCAAATCGGAAGCCAATAACAACAAAGAAGTGAAGAGGTTACCAATTCGAGAAAAATATAAGAGGAACACCATTTCGAAGAAGCAGAAGCAGAATCAAGATAAAACAACGTGGAAAATAAGCAACTTCAATCGCCCCATACTAGTACATTTTAACGCGTTAGGAGTTGCCTCATCATGATGGTCCTGATTACTTCTTGTGAGTTTCTTATGTAGAAATATACAAGAATAATGCCATTGGCAACATTTAAAAAAAAAATGTTTATTCTGTCTGAAATTGTAATTAAAATGTATAGTGTTAAAAATTTCGGGTTTTGGGTGCTATGTTTTTGTGCGCAGAAAGTGAAAATATTTTCTATTAGAATTTAGATTATCCAATCGCAACCTTAGCGGCACCAATGAGCGCTTATCGGTAGAAGATTGAGATAAGCGAAATTAATGGGTGTGAAGTTTTTCCCAAAATTCCCATTTTGATTTTTGTGTTAGTTTCACACTGTTAAATTGAATTCCAATTTGAAAAAATTTAGATTCCTATTGAAATATTTAGTACTAAAAATGAAATTTTATTAAAAAATAGAAAAGAATCAAATTATAAATCAAGAATAAAAATTATTTCTCAATAAAAATTATTTCTGAATTCCGGAATTTAGTCAGCTAATTTATTAACTAAATAAATGAACCATTAGTATTTATGGCAAAATTGCGATTTGAAGATTAAAAGGTGGAAGAAATTTATTTCTGGGGACAGGGAATTCATCTTCAATTTGATGGATGGAGAATATAATCAGATTTCACGTGAACTATCAGAAACTGAGTCCAAATCTTCAACTTGATGGATGGAGAATATATTCAGATGTCATGCGAACTATAAGAAACTGAGCCCAAATCTGTGACAAAGGGTGTTTTGCCTTTATCAATTTCAGTCAAAACGGAATTTAAAATTCGAAGATTAAATCGAATCACATTTATTTCTCTGGTTAGGCGATATCTTCATAGCTTGATATGTGTGGAATTTAATAAGCTATTTCGTGAACTATCACAACTTGAGTCCAAATCTCTGTGAATGGCCATTAGTGGCCTTTCATCAATTTCATGCAAAATCGCAATTTGAACTCAAAAATTCGCAGCACATTTATTTCTCTGGTTACGGGATACCTTTATAGCTTGATGGATAGGGAATTTAATCGACTATTTCGTGAACTATCACAACTTGAGTCCAAATCTCTGGGAATGGCCGTTATGGGCCTTTTATCAATTTCATGCAAAATCGCAATTTGAACTCAAACATTCGCAGTACATTTATTTCTCTGGTTAGAAGATACCTATGTAGCTTGATGGATAGGGAATTTAATCGACTATTTCGTGAACTATCACAACTTGAGTCCAAATCTCTGAGAATGTCCGTTAATGGCCTTTTATCAATTTCAGGAAAAATCGCAATTTGAACTCAAAAATTTGCAGCACATTTATTTCTTTGGTTAGGCGATACGTTTATAGCTTGATGGATAGGGAATTTAATTGACTATTTTGTGAACTATCACAACTTGAGTCCAAATCTCTAAGAATGGCCGTTAATGCCTTTTATCAATTTTATGCAAAATCGCAATTTGAACTCAAAAATTCGGAGCACATTTATTTCTCTGGCTGGGGGATACCTTAATAGCTTGATGGATGGGGATTTTAATCGAATATTTTGTGAACTATCACAACTTGAGTCCAAGAGAATGACCGTTACGGCTTTTTATCAATTTCGTTCAAAATCGCCATTTGTAGTTAAAAATTCGAAGCACCTTTATGTCTGGGGATAAGGGATACCTTATCAGCTTGATATAGTATAACTTTCACATTACGATTAGAGTCCAAATCATTAACGGAAACCATGATTTCTGGTTTTTCTTTTATTTGCATAGAAAATTATTCCTGATAAAAATTTTTCATAATAAATCCTTTTATTTTCTTATTAGATTAGAAATCGTATCACATACAAAAAATCTTATAAAGGTTTTAGTACAACAGGAATTGCATTAACTAAGTAAAAAGCGCCATCTATTATTGTACTATTATATTATGTTGCTTTAACCCTAAACAAACTGTCAAATATTCGGATAATTAAAGCCAGAGACGGTAAAACGTTAAAAATCTGGTTTTTCGACAATTTTATCAAAAATCCTAGTGTTTAGTCGGGCAAAAGTGATAAAAATTATCATGATATTTTCTATCACGTTTTGCCATAAAACACACTCATTTGTCACAAAAAAAAAAAAAAACAAGTTTTTTCTGGTTTTAGCTGTCAAAATAAATACATATTTGGAAACAAAATATTTGGCTTAGGAAGGGTATTTTTAGTTATTTTATAAAAAATCGCGATAAATTCGTGTTGATGTTGCTCAAATAGAGGTGCTATACCGAAGTTTGACGTGTTAAATTCCTTTTTTCATTTTGGTTGTTTTGCCTGACAAGACATAAAATACAACGAAGTGAAGTTAGAGAAATAAAAAACATCATGATATTTTTTATCACTTTTTCTCGACTGAATCACGACCAATAGGTCAAAAACCTTAAATTATCGTCAAAAACTGTCGAAAAATGTCAAAAACTGTCGAATATGGTCAAAAACTCTTGAAAAGGATCAAATATTGTCGAAAAGTGTAAAAACTACCGGAAAGTGTTAAAAGCGGTGCGTGCGATATTACGAAAAAGAGGAAACAAAATATTCTTATTGTTTCGTCAAAAAGTTTCTCAAATATATTGGTAAATTTTGAAACTGTTGAAACTATTGAAACAGTTCTGAACGTAAATGAAGCTAAAATTTTACATTTTTCAGTTTTTTTAGCTGTCAAAATGTTTTTTACAGTATCCATCTCTGAATCAAACATATATGTAAAACTAATAAAAAAATCTAAATAAAGCTAATAAATATTATGTATGAAATGTCATTGTTTTGATAATCATTTTTTGCAAGATTTACAAATTCCAAAAAAAAAAAAATGTCAATCACAATTGTGACAATTCAAGACGTTAAAAAATTCAGTCCGGAAAATAAGTTGTGTTATTAAAATAGCTTTTGTGACAAAATCTGTGTAATTTTATACATAATCAAACTAAAGATTTACTGACGGTTAACATAACCTCAAAAAGAAATCATACATGTTTTTTGTGCGTACGATACGTATCAAAAACTTGTTTTTTCGACATTATAAAGTCAAAAAGTCTCAATTTTTTGCCCTAGATAGTTTTCGAGATATTTAATGCTGAAAGGGGAACAGTCCTAGTGTTTCCTCGAGCAAACGTGATAAAAAATTTCAATTACTTATGATCCTAACTTCATTCCATTAAATGTTATGTCAAACCCGAGGAAACGACCTAAATGAAAGCAATATAAATAAAAATGGGAACTAAACGTCAAACAATTTAATTTATTGTAAATTTTTTTTTAAACATAAATAATTAAATTTGTTAAAGTAATTAAATGTTTTCAGTATATTTATATTATGGAAATTGAAATTATTTTAAATTATTAAGTTTTTTTTGCATAATCAAAAAACAATATTTTTTGACAGATAAAACCAAAAAAAATCTTGGTTTTTTATTTGTGATAAATGAGTGCGTTTTTACTGTTTGTTAAAAAGCACTTGGACCACAATGGCAGAAACGAAAAATATTTTTGAATGCAAAACATTACAAAATCCGGATAATAGTAATCGTTTAATTTTTCTATTAATGAAGTTTTTTTATTTTCTTCGGTAATTTCTTGTAAAATTGAAATATACCTTTTATAAAATGGACTTCTTGAATAAGTAGATGCTGCCTCATCCGTATCATAATCATCTTCAAGATTTTCTCTTTTTATAGTTTTTTCTTTATCTAAAGATAATGAACATTCTTGATTGTATGTTTTTTCTATTATGTTCTTGAATCTCACATATCACACACAGACACATATTGTTGAAAAGAATGTTTTGTATGATATCTGAAGGCGAAAAAATACGAAAGAATAGCGAAACAAACAAAAATTGTAAATTCCCTCCAGACCAGGTGTATCATAAACGTACGGTTTACGAAGACTTTGATATACTAAGGTGTTCGTAAACGTTACACTAAAACAGTACGAATATAGTATGTAATGTGTACTTTAAACGTATAACCAGAGAAATAAATGTGCTGCAAATTTTTGACTTCAAATTGCGATTTTGCATGAAATTGATAAAAGGCCATTAACGGCCATTCTCAGAGATTTGGACTCAAGTTGTGATAGTTCACGAAATAGTCGACTAAATTCCCTATCCATCAAGCTATAAACGTATCCCCTAACCAGAGAAATAAATGTGCTCCGAATTTTTGAGTTCAAATTGCGATTTTGCATGAAATTGATAAAAGGCCATTAACGGCCATTCTCAGATATTTGGACTCAAGTTGTGATAGTTCAAAAAATAGTTGATTAAATTCCCTATCCATCAAGCCTTAAAGATATCCCGTAACCAGATAAATAAATGTGCTTCGAATTTTTGAGTTCAAATTACGATTTTGCATGAAATTGATAAAAGGCTATTAACGGCCATTCTCAGAGATTTGGACTCAAGTTGTGATAGTTCACGAAATGGTCGAATAAACTTTCTATCCATTAAGCTATAAACGTATCCCCTAACCAGAGAAATAAATGTGCTCCGAATTTTTGAGTTCAAATTGCGGTTTTGTATGAAATTGATAAAAGGCCATTAACGGCCATTCTCAGAGATTTGGACTCAAGTTGTGATAGTTCACGAAATAGTCGATTAAATTCTATATCCATCAAGCTATAAACGTATCCCCTAACCAGAGAAATAAATGTGCTCCGAATTTTTAAGTTCAAATTGCGATTTTGCATGAAATTGATAAAAGGCCATTAACGGCCATTCACAGAGATTTGGACTCAAGTTGTGACAGTTCACGAAATAGCTGATAAATTGGCTATTATATTTTCTACCCTTCAAACTATGAACGTATCCCCTAACCAGAGAAATAAATGTGCGAATTTCGAATTTTAATCTTCAAATTGAGGTTTTATATGTAATTGGCCCAAGTCCATTAACACTTTTTGCGACAGATTAGAGCTCAGTTTCTACGGAGTACCTGAACAAATTCGCGACTTATTGAAGTATATTCATTGAAAAATATTTTATAAACTAATTTTTTACTTAACATTTTTTTTTGGTGTAATTTGTTTTTTTCTATTGGACAGAAAATTGAATTCTTATTGGAACAAATTTATAATTTGTACTAAAACTATGATGTTTATTTTAGTGGTTCGGAACTTTGCTTTTATATTTAGCACATTGATATTTATCGGAATAGATCGATATGTACTAACAAAGTAAAATTAATTTAATATATTTAATTAAACTACTTCAATGTTCGGACTAAGCTAAACAAAATAATCGTTCTGTTTTAATAAAACGCCTAATATGTTTGTTTTATTATTTTACTCTGTCGTGAAGATTAAGAAATTTAGTAAAATAATGCACGGTATTAGCACAAATTAACATAATATGTATTCATTTATGGACCGAATCTTTATATTTCAATATAAATGAGCTTTGTGATTCGCATTTTACAAATTTTCTTACATAAGTTTCAATTAAATATATGTTCTTTTAATCCCTTGAATTTAATCGAAATTTATTTTAATAACAAAACATTTATAAATAAATTCTGAAATCTTAACATTGTACAAAAAGCACCAACACATACCAAAATCAATGAGAATCCAATAGAATTTTGTTTATTCCAATAGGATTTGTATATCTGGGAAAAAAATGGGAAAAACTTCACATCCATGCGAAATTATACTTTTGTCTTGATATATAGATATATTTTCTATTGTTGTTCTGCAGAATATATAAATCACTCAAATCCTTTGATTTTTTTTTTGATCGATAAGAAAATTTAATGCTTATTGTTTTTTTTATAGAAAAACTATTTTTAATTTTTTTAATTAACCAAAAGCTTTCATTATAATCATATTGTTAAATTAATGAAATATTTTTATTTAAATTTTTTTTTTTTTTCAGATGATTTTATATTGGTGGTGTTGACAAAAACGGTTGATCGATTCATAATGCCTGAGTATCAATAGTTTCAATGTCTGAATAGGATATCCGGCAGACAAATAACCCTCCATTATACGACCAAAGCCTACCCAAAAATAACGTGATGGTCTCCGGATGGTCAGTAACGTGGTTTAGATCTTAAATTGATTTGGGTATGTAACTTTGTCATTATTCTAATAGTTTTATCTTCCCACATTTTCCAAAAAAAAAAAAAAAATGCCGCTCACCTAATTGATTTTATTTAAAAAACAAAACATGACAAATTCCCGTGTCGCAAACAGATTAACACAATTTTGTTTTTATACTTTCAAATTTAAACAATTTTAAACTGAAAAAATTCTCAAATCTTATTACATCTCTCATATTATGTTTAAGACACAATACACGCAACGAAACTCATTCCAAAAAAATTATTTCTTAATCCTTTTAGTTGTTTAGTTGTATATAAGTATGTGTATGTACGATATGGTAAAATATTTATTTTTGTATGTTGGAGGTATTGTAAAGCTTTTAGACGAAGAAAATAAAATAATTATATAACGTCTCTGCGTTGTTGTCATTTTGTCACTCATTTAGTTTTGTGTAAATTGTTTTATTCTGTTAGTTGGTATTATCTTGTAATTTACAGGTGAAATTAACATTTAAGATAGAAATTTAAATACTATGTTTATTGCTATTTTATTTAGTAAGGTGAATGTGCTTAACGTTCAGACGCTAAGTTTTTCTTAGTTTATTAAACAGTTTGTCTGGCTAATTGTACGATTATAAATCATTTTCATTAGAATGCTTAGACAACGTATTTGTAATTGTTTCTTTTTGTAAAAACCAGGTACATTTGATATAAATCTAATAATGTTCTGATAATACTTGAAGAGAATCATGTTTTCTCGTTTTATGATGAAATACTCTTAGAATGGAGTACTCCTGGAGTAGCATAGTCTCCGTACGCTATAGAAAGAAGGTCCACCATACAAAGACCCTCTTACAAATTGAAACCGTGATATTATATATTAACATCAATGTTTTCTTGATCTTAAGACTTTTTATCTCTATATCCTTCTACAGTATAACTCGTAATATTAAATTCAACTATCCATCTATCTATCTAAGTCAGTTTTACAAAATTTTCTGAAAAGCTTTAAAACTAATGTTGGTTGCCATTTAACAACCAAATACTTTAGAGAAATAATGTTTTCATAGCATTTAATCACTTTGTCGAAAAACCAACTGTAAAGTTATTTTTTTGTACTTTTATTCTCCAATTTGCACTTTAGAACAAATAAAATTTTGAGTATACCATAGTAGATATATTTATGTATGTAAAGTTGCTATTAAATTCCATTTAGTCTTTGCATTGGGGAGAGCAAATATTTTATTTCGTCTTTAATTCCTTTATGAAAATTATAGTGTATCCTTATACGAGTAAACATTCTCGTATATACCTACATAATCCATATGTATTTTATGTACCAAGTTCAATATTAAATAACATTTTTTGTTTTGTTTTCTGACTAGATACGATTTCCAATTTCAACTTTATTTACTTTAACTTGCACTAGTTTTCTTCTCTTTATACTTTTGCTATCTAACAATATCGTACCTATCGATTTGCACTATACTTTTTAGGTTTTCTACGTAGAATGTACATTTACTCTTATCATATGAAAGCTCTATTCAAAGAAAGCATACGAATTCAATTAATTTTACGTTGGTAGAGTCAATTCTTTTGTTAGATGTATAAAACTTTATTTTAAATTAGCGTTAGTATTTTCATGGATGCGCCTTGATTACAGTAATTTCCATCTGTGCTATAGCATTATTTATTGGTTTTTTGTAGTATATTTTTAAATGATTTGAAATTGTTCTGAAACTTCTTGAGGATACGAAGAACTTTCAGGAATATTTATAAAATAATCGTTAGTACTAGTAACAATTTAAGTGTGATCTAGTGATTGTAAGATATTGAGGATGGTTTACTGGTTTGAAATGTTCTTTATTGAAAAATGTTATGCAACATAGGCCGAAGGAGTAAGTTCGTAAAAAAAACCCGTTATACAGTGACAAAACAAAAAATATTATTTTATTAAAAGAAAAAGAAAGAACAATCTGATAATTATAAAACACAATCACTTCTAATCATTATTATTTTTTAGAATACTTTTTATTGCCAAATTATTTATGATAATCTTCTAACAATTGAAATTCATCAAAATTACCATTCTCTTGCGTTATCAATTTTTTGGTGGAGTGAGGAATATTTCAATGAAACCAACATTTTTGTTTAGGGAGGGAAAACAATTTTATTCTTGAATTAAACAAACAATAAAATATAATGATACAACAATAAAAAAATATTTAAGAATTTAGATATTGGAGAATTTTTTTTATTACAATTCTAAGAGGTATAGGCAAAGTTATTATTCTGTTCTGCTGACGTCAATATATTGTTATATAATAGAAGCTATATACATATCTAAGAAAGTATTGTATTAAAATGATTTTGAATATATTATCTACGGTGCGCACATTAAAGGGACAAAACCGTTAACTTTAACTTAATTGAATCTCTGAATCCGTTTTTGTTGCCTTGCTTCTTAAATAAGCTTTGTTGATCGATATCAATTCTTGATCGTAATTATTGATCATCGCTTTTCATTTCTATATTTATGTAGCTATATAAGGACACAAGTGCGTTGTATATCATTATGTATAACACATCAGAAAATTCTCTGCAGAAAAGTTGAGACTTTTTCCAACAAACACTGTCACTTTAAAGTGTACCTGTGTATGTGCGTGCAAATTTTCCTTGCTCATTCCCGTCGCTTTCTTTGTCAATTTAAGTTAGGCAGATAGTTCGTTTTAATTACAATAATGGAAAATTAGGCAATGCGATCTCGTGCATATTCCGTACATACTTCCAAGTGAATAATTTTAACACCATAGTATGTAAAGTACTCCTTTATTCAATAAAAGGCTGTAATGCAATTCTACAGTAAATAAACTAAACACTTAATTTTTTATGTAAATATTTTTAAAATTAGTTAAATTTAGTTAATTATTAGTTAAAATTATTTATTGTAAAATCCATATAAATTCCATTAAAAATTGATTTCGTGTTTATTTAAAAGTTAATTAAAGAAATAGAAAAATATTGATTAATTATAAACGAAAAATTACTGCTATTTTAATTACTCGTATATAAAATAAAATCATCACAAAATTTAAGAGCTGCTTAAACAAATTAATTGGCCTTCGCCTGGCTTTGTTTCCTTATCCGGCCTTTGGCTCGCTGAAACCATTTTTTTATTAAAATTATTATGTCTTCCTCGGAGGTAGGAGGAATTTTCCGGGCAGAAGATCTTTGGTAGAAAGAAGTTATTTGTTAAAAAAAAGGAAAATTAAAATAAATAAAAATAATAATTAAACAGGGAGAGAGACAAAATTCCGAGAGTCAAAATCCCGAGAGTCAAAATCCCGAGGATACAAAATCCCGAGGGTACAAAATCCCGAGGATAGAAAATCCCGAGGATACTAAATCCCGAAGATACAAAATCCGCAGGGTAAAAGCCTATGAAAACTCCAAAATCTAGTTGTTGCACAATTCGTGCAATTTTCCCAAGATTTAAAGATGTATACACACAACAATGGAGGATCTGCCCCTAAAACCAAAAAATAAAATCCAAAAGGTACAAAATCCAAATTATTTTGAGAATCCAAAAGCGAGAAACCAAATAGGACGAAATCCAAATATGAAAAATTCAAATGTGAAAAAATCCAAATATCGAAAAGCCAACTGGGATGAATTTCAAAATTGTTTTTTTTAAGTAATTTTATTTCAAAAAACCTACAAATCTATGTATATTGGGATCTCAGTAGCTTTTTTGAAAAAATAAAAAACAATTCTTTAAAAATGCGAATAATCGTCTCTGTCTGATTAATGTACTTACATAAATCTTTTGTTTTGTTGCACATTTCGTGTTATAGAATTAGTCGATAAACGTTTATGTACATTCAAATTAAATATCGAAGTGAATATTTAATTTTATAAAATGAGTGCGGTTTCATTAGTTAAATCGAATAAAAGGAACGATAAACTATTTATCGACGGGTATGATTACTACCTCGATAAGAAATCAAACAATATATTTAAATGAAGTTGCTCACAACGTAAATCGAAGGGCTGCAAATGTCGTGTAGACACCATTATCATAGAGGGGCAACACACAATTCAAAGAAATGCCATTCAGCATTCTCATGATCCGCAGGCGCATAAAAAAACGATTTGCAAAACCAATGCCAGAATTAAAAACATAGCGAAAAATTATAATAAATTCTGTTGTTGAAACTGATGCTAATTGCCGACGATACCTACCATTAAATGAGACACAAAGAAAGAAAATAATTCGTTGTCGAGCTCGAGAAAGCACATACTGGACAGTTTGAGGTTTTAAGAAGCTGAACTTTTCGTACTTAGTGATAAACAATTTGACAGGGAACGTTTAATTATGTTAAGCACCAAGAAATCAATCAAATTGCTAGGTGAATGTAAATGTTGGGTAATGGATGGGACATTTTACGTTGCACCATCCATAATGAGGCAATTATTTAGCAACCACGGCTCCATTGGAGGTCAAAGTGTACCACTTGTGTTTTGCTTGATGAGCAGAAAATCTTAAGTGGCGTAAAAGGAATTATTTTACGAACTTTGTCGGTTGGCATGTGAAAGTGGCATTTCGTTAAACCCAGATCGAATCATATCAGATTTCGAAATAGCAATTACTTCGGCAGCGAAATCAGTTTTTCCTTCGGCTGAATACAAGGGGTATATTTTTCACTTTGGCCAGAAATTATGGCGCCAAGTTCAAAAACGAGGTTTAGCTAAAAAATATAGAAACGTGGAAGATTTTAATTTACAAGTTCGCATGCTCAAAAGTCTGGCATTTGTACCATCGACAGAAGTAACTCTCTACTCCCGGTTTTTATTTTTATTTTACTTTACATTAAAATTTTCGGGAGCAGTCCATTATTCAGACTTTCAATATCGCGGCAGGACAAAATCCCGACTTTTCTTAAAAATCCAGACTCGATAATTTCCAGACAGGATAAAATACGGACATCACAAAGTTCAGACAAAACAAAATACGAACAAGATGAAATTCCGACAGGGCAAAATCCAGATATATAAAAATTTATGAATCACGCATGAATTATTGAAAATCTTCAAATCACATTATGCACGAATTGCAAAGTGACAATCAAGCTATTGTCATCATTTCTGATAAAACACCAGCTGGAGAGCACGTGCGTAGATTCAATGCGCCTGTTGCTGACGACGTTGCTGGAATCATGGTCGGCGACCACACAATAATCTGGAGTTCATCGCCGACACACACCGTTCATACGACGCTCTCCAATATCCGCTAATTTTCTGGAACGGACAAGACGGATATTGCATAAACATTAAACAACGAGATTCCGCCACAGGTGATTCATTCATTATGAACATCATTATTCATTTTAAATTAATATTTATGAATATGTTATTACAGGAGACGAAACAAACAAGAAATTGAGGTCGATGAAGTTTTATGCGTATCGTACGATGATTCGACGCGGTCAGGACAACGTCATTTTGCGATGTCATGAGCTGTGCTAACAATTCATGGTCGACAAGTACGCGAAGCGAGAAGCTGCGTGCGAAAGAATACATTCACTTGCGAGGCGCTATTATGAGCGACGCCGACACCGCCGAAATTGGTAACTCTATCATTCTACCATCATCGTACGTAGGCAGTCCACGTCAAATGCAAGAATACAAACAAGATTCTATGATATTCTTGCGCGAGCACGAACGGCCGTGTTTATTTATCATGTTTACATGTAATCCAAAGTGGCAGGAGATTACATCTCTGCTATTGCCTGGCCAAAATGCAATATAACGCCATGACATTACAGCACGTGTGTTCAAACAAAAATTGAAGTCTTTAATGAGCTTCACTACAAAATTACACGTATAGTGATCAACTACTGTTCGATATTCTTATCACAAACATGATTCATGGCCCATGCGGTGATCTGAATCGTTTATCGCCTTGCATGGCAGATGGAAAAAGTACAAATCATTTTCCTAATGATTTCACCAACGGGCCTGATCACAAATTTCGACGGATATCCAATATTCGTCGAAGAAATACTGATAATGGCGGACAATCATTTACGTTAAATATCAACAACGCAGACATTTCCATTGACAATCGTTGGGTGGTACCATATTCGCCTTTGCTGAGCAAAACATTCAATGCTCATATTAATGTTGAGTTCTGCAGTTCGGTGAAGAGCATCAAATACATTTGCAAGTATGTGAATAAAGGCAGTGATACGGCTGTGTTTCAAATTCAAAATAGCGATTGAATGGAAACGACGATATATTACGCTACCAAATTGGCCGATACATCAGCTCCAATGAAGCTGTCTGGCGTATCTTTGGTTTCCAAATTCATGAACGGAATCCACCAGTTGTACATTTAGTCGTACATCTTGAAAACGGTCAGCGCGCATTTTCACCAACGAGACAGCAATATAGCGTGCCATAAATCAACCAAAAACTACACTCACGGAATTTTTCGAATTGTCTATTCGTGCGGATTATTATTATTATTATTATAATTGGGGGGGCCATGCTGGCGAACAGCCACTTCGCACTGCGACCTAAAAGATCTATTGTGTTGGACCCTGATTATTTATCCGTCCAGTCAATATTCAGGTTCCTAATTAACCTGACAATACTACCTCCCGGTACGTGATACATACTATCTGGGCTTATTGCTCTCCCTCCTAGATGTTTACTACAGCATGTAGTTCCGCTAGAAAGACGGTAGCATTGGAGCTCAAGGACCTCGAGAGGGTTGTTCCACTCCCGTATATTCCTACTCCTGCCACGTATTCCGTTTGATTTGACTCTTACGAGTTGCTGGGAATTGCAAATCACCTCTAGGTCACCCAGCATTACTACAGGAAGGCTAAATAAAAATGGAGGGTGCCTGGTATCCAGAGTCCGCATATTTTGGGCTGATTCCTATCAGCCATTCATCTTTTGGCATATGCTGTTCCACCTTAGATTATGGTTTTTTGTCAAGGTTTTCTCCTTTAGCGCCGTACTTTAGCCTGTGCCAAATGGCCAAAAATGTGCCAAGTGGCCTTAGTTACCAGTGGTTGCCACGAGGAGGCAGTACGTACACTTGCGAATTGTGAACAGGTTATCCCTTACACAATTGTACCCATCATGCAGCTGCCTAATGACAAGACCAGAACAGCTCACGTGATGCGCACCCTACTGAAAGGTTATGGAGCTGGTAGATTAACCTACTCAACTTTGATCCACCCCTCCAATAGACGCCAAACCACCCAATCGTGCGGATACTTTCGGTGCCTTTGCACGAACACTACTCTATTCCGAAGTACCACGCTACTTCACATGGAATCAAACAAAAAATGTATGCCCCCCATACCAATTGATGCATGCTCTGGCCTATTCAAATCAAACACCGAGTATATACTGTCACTTCAAGGCAGATTGAGTGCTTCCATCTGCGGCTGTTGTTGGTTAATGTCACCGGCCCATTGTCATCAAAAGAAATACGCAAAGTGAATGAACAACAGTATCCAACATATAAAGATGCATGCCTTGCACTCGGCTTGCTCGAAGACGACAATCACTGGGACGATATGCTTGCTGAATAAGCATTGGGCTGTACAGCAACACAAATTTGTCTACTATTCACTATAGTGTTGAGTACATGTTTCCCGGGACGAGCAGACACGTTGTGGGATAAGCACAAAGATTAAATGACTGATGATATATTGTATCGAGTTCGTACACGGTGCAACGATCTAACGATTACATTCAGCAACGTTATGTACAATAAAGCATTGGTTGCTATTGAGGATGTTTGCGTCTTCATTGCCAATTTACCACTCTGATTTAATGTACACCGAAATGAATCGTGAACTGCAGTACGATACTGCAGAAGTGGCAGCGATTGTTACTCGCAACGTCCCACTAGTGACTCATGAACAAAAAATCATTTACGACCGCATTATGCTGGCAGTTTCGGCGGGACAAGGTGGTTTCTTTTTTTTATGCATCAAGTCCAACTGGCAAAACATTTCTCATTTCGCTAATTCTCGCCGAAATATTATCAAATAGTGGCATCGAAATGGCCGTTGCATCATCTGGCATTGCAGCAACTTCATTGGATGGAGGTAGAATAGCTCATTCAGCATTTAAGCTGCCACTGAATATTCAAAATAACCCAGACGCAATGTGCAACATAAAAAAATAATCGTCCATGGCCACAGTGCTGAAACAATGCAAAATTGTCATCTGGGATGAATGCACTTTGATACACAAGCATTCTCTTGCGGCGTTGAACAGAACACTGAAAGATATAAAAAACAACGACAAACTATTCGGCGGCACTCTGTTGCTCCTTTCAGGTGATTTCAGACAAACACTTCCCATCATTCAACGTACGCTGATCACCCATGCCACACGAGTCGCGCGTACGCTGTTGCATTTCTGCGTATCTTACCTCTTTGTACTGGTTTTCCCTATAAACTAAATTTTGTTTATAGCCAAAAACAGTGCAAAGTGGTAAGAGACGAGGAAATGCAACAGCGTAAGCGCGACTTGTGTGGAATGGGTGGTTGAGATCAACGCTTTATTGAAATCATCGCCACTGTGGCGTAGTGTTTAAAAAGTCCAGCTAAAAATAAACATTTGCGTCCAAATGCCACAAGAACCATCCGCTAACATATTCTCGAACCAATTGTTAGATATCGGCGATGGAAAAGTTGCTGTTTGAGAAAATACTGGATGCATAAAGTTGCCCACTAATTTCTGCACAATCGTTGATTCGCAAAATGCTCTCATTAACTCATAAATCATGCGTGGCTAGCAGAAACAGCCATTTTGGCAGCAAAAATTGTCGACGTCAACGATTTATACTTCAAGATACAGCAGTCATTGAGGCGACTTGGTATCATCCAAATCGATCAAACGAATTCTAATCATTCCCACAGACGTGCCAATTGAATTCAAACGCGTGTAATTTTGCAATGACAATCAAACAATAAGTCGCAAGGCCAAATGATATCTGTTTGCGGCTTAGATTTAGGCACACCATGTTTTTCACACGGACAATTATACATGGCATCTGGGCGTGTTCTCGCGTGGGTAAACCATCGAGCTTATTTAAGTTGGCTAAAGATAGACTGACAAAAAAATCTATTACACTCAATTGCTCTTCGAAATTAATATTGATTTGCTTTATTTCATTTTCCTACATTAGGATAAAAAATATATTACTGTTTTTCAATTTACTTTTAACTTTTAAGAGATCAAACAATGAATATGTCCGTTAGGTTAATGAAATACATTGAATTGAGAAAATGAATGGTTGGTGTTTTTT
Source organism: Tipula vernalis (assembly GCA_958295665.1). NCBI lineage: Eukaryota > Metazoa > Arthropoda > Insecta > Diptera > Tipulidae > Tipula > Tipula vernalis. Next base: position 194,832,372 of record OY282560.1, on the reverse strand, counting down.
GTTTTTATCGGCGGTCATCGTCTACAGCTCTCCATTCCTCTTTCTGTCATAGGTCCCATCCCCACACACTTACAATACATTCGTTATTTTTTATTTAACAACCAAAATATTCACTAGATATAATATATGGCAGAACAACGTTTGCCGGGTCAGCTAGTATATCTATTTTCATTCATTCCGTCAATTTTTACATTCACTCACCGCCACACTAGTTGACAAGCGAATACATTTAAAAAATGAATGCTAGATCTAACGTAAAGCTAATTATAACACAAAATAAATTGTATAAATATAAATATAATTACAAAATAAATTATTGTGGAAGTAATAAGAAAATGGCCGTATAGCTAAATTATGTACAACAAGAATAAACTCGTAAAGTTTATACGTTTAACATAATTTATCATCATACGAGTCACACGTAGTAAAATACAAATAACAACGGCTCGCGGAGTCACACCTTTGTAAACAGGGTGTTACACATCACAGTAATTACATCGAAACACAGATATTCACACAATTGTATACACGGCACACATGCGAGCCTACACACACACACACACACACACACACACACACACACACACACACACACACATAAGTGCACAGGGTATTTATTAATAAACAAATTAAGGATAAATAAAAATACAGTTGCAGACACAGTTAGCGCTTATGTTGCACCTGTTATTTCTTTTTATTATTGTCTTCAATAGGAGATATTTTCTCTTCAGTTATTTATTTTGTTACTAGAAAATTAGTTTTAAGTTTCTTTTCTCGCTAAAAATTTTCGATTATAAGAAATTTTTTTTTTTTTATTTTGGCAATACTTTTCTATATCCCCATTTGTTTGGTTTTATTTTGACGCGACATGAGTGACGAAGAAAGCAAAACAATCGAAAAAGCATAACTGGCACATCTTCGGAGACCATAGCTCATACAATGGCCATCAAACTTCCCCAGTTTTCGGAAAACCACCCCATATTCTCTGGTCGTTATCATCAGAGCAGGGCACAAATCGTTATGAAACGGTAAAACAATAATTACTTTTTGAGCGACCCTCGCCATCAGAGGAGGAAAGATTGGAAACACTTTTGAGTGGGCAGCAGTTAGGAGACTAACAACCATCTGAAATGTTACGTCCGATGAAAGCTTAGCCGGAGACAATTCCACACGAGCCATAATCAGATCGCTATGGATCCCACAATTACCAGAATTCATAAAATTGGCATTAGTAGCTCAACCTGATTCGGTAACAATAGGCGACTTGGCGAAGGCAAGGCGCTCGAGACATTGTCAGCAACAAACAAAATCGGCGTGGTCAAATGCCCGTCTCGATTAACAAAAAGGCAACATATAAGCGCCTCAAATTAGGAACAGGGTGCAAGCCACTAAGCTTCCAGTGGCCAAAACACGTTAGAAGCTCGCACGACAAGGATCGAACAAACGCTGAACAACGAACTCCATTAGAAGTCGCTCACGAGGCCAGCAATCTCCATCACCAAATAAGTATTGATCAAATTCGGGCAACCGCAAAAAACAATACGATATTTGTTGTTATCATCAAAAGTTTGCCACACGGGCAGACCACCAAACATAGTCGCGGATATGGAAATTGACAAAAACTCCCCAAACAAATAGAACTTACGGTTGCGGCGGCCGATCATAAAACACAACCATTCAGTCGCTTATTCATAACAAGTACAACGAACTGTATTACCTTTTTGATCGATACGGGCGCGGATCCTTACGTTCTTCGATTTTATATTTCATTTGTAACAATAAAATAAAATCAGATCCAGTCTTATCGGCCGCCAATGGCAGCACAAATTTTGGTACCACAAATTTTCATTACAGAAAGTAAGCTGTGCATGTCGCAAGGCTCTAAGGCAGTGTCTCTAAAATTATTTTCAAATAACGTATGTTAAGAGCATACAAAATATAATTTTGTTTCGGGGCTTTTTTTCTTAGTACAGATGCCTTCAAACAACATTTTTCAACCATTTCTTTACGAGACCCATTTTTTTTATTTTCATTTATCATAAAAAACATATAAACGTTTGTCTTTCCACATATTATGTATACACAATTTATTGATTAAACGTGGGTTTAAATGAAAAATTGAGAAAATTCTTTAAATATTGATTTTGACATGAAACATAAACAATCTAACAAGTTAATGTCCAATAACAAAAAAGAATTCTCTTCTTTCTAATAAAAATAAAAACCAAAAATCTTCGTCTAGATATTTGATAAGTAAATATTGAAATAGAATATCAAATATGTGTGTAAATACAGATTAGGAGTACACACATTGGGTGGCAGAGAGTGAATTTTGATTTTTGATTCATTTATATGTTTTGCATGTAGAAAATTATATAGAAATAGGTATGTATATCGTCCCTATAAGACTAACACTCCCCATTTCACTATAATCTGAATGAGACAAAATGATGCCAGGATGAGATCATTAATTTATTTATTTTAATCAATAATATTTGTACATTCAGAAAATTATATACGTTTTATTCACCCTGATCTAATAATACAAAATAACAAACATTATTGTAATAACAAGAATATTGTCACAATTTAATAAACTTAAATATTACGGTATTAAGATTTTATATCTATCGAAACAACTTAAAGAACAATTGAATTTTTGTATGTCATCGTTACTCAAATTAACGTCTTTTTTCATAATAATAATTTATTTCTTTAATAATATTATTGATTCGCCAAATTAAAGCAATTTGTAACATTTCAGTTTAGCAAACAATTTAATGGAGTGTTGTAAAAATATTTTTGTTTTCTGTTTCTGCATTCTAAAAGACCTTTCGTGCTGGACCCTGCTTAATTATCCGTCAGTCAATATTGAGGCTCTTAATGAACCTGATAATACTGCCCGCGGGTAAGTGATACATACTTTCTGGGCTTATTGCTTCCCCTCCTAGATGTTTACTACAGCATGTAGTTTTGTTAGAAAGATGGTAGCACTGGAACCCAACGACTTCTAGAGGCCGCCACACTCCCGTATATTTCTATCCCTGCCGACGGGGCAGGCCGTTTGATTTTACTCTTACGAGTTGCTGGGAATGGAAAGTTGACTCTAGGTCACCCAGCTTAACTACAGGATAGCTTAATAAAACTGGAGGGTGCCTGGTATCCATAGTCCGCATACTTGTCCAGATCGATTAATCTATCAGCCATTCATCCATTGGCATATACTGTTCCACCTTAGATTAGGTTTTTTTTTGTCAATTTTAATTATCCTGATACAAATACAATTGTTTATATCCGACAAATCAAAGTACATGCAGATGATCAACATTAATACAATATATTAAGGAGAAAATATAAAATATGAACTAAAGATTTTTTGGAATTTGACAAACATGTTTAACTGTTTAATAGGCAAATTTGAGTAATCTATCTTACATGATTAGATCTAGTTTTCTTATGATTCAGTAGCCGTGTTTTCCACGAGAACTGCACTAAAACTCGATATGTAAATTTCATTTTATTCTATGTAAAGCGAAAAAATATAAATTCGCGCGAACATGTAGTGTATTCGACATAAATACAGATTTTAAGTTTAAAAGATTTTCCAACTACACTCGATAAATTCATGGGTTTATCAAGTGTAATTAAAGAGTAAGCTATAATTGTATTTATTGCTGTAACAGCTTAAAATGTGTATTTATGTTAGATGCTCTACACTTTAGCACTTTAGAATTAAATTTTTTTTTTCTGTTTACATAGAATAAAAGTAATTTAAAATTTATCGATTTCTAGTGCAGTGCTTAAGGTAAACACGACTAGTATCATGATAACTGGTACAAAAAGATTGAACTTTATGTTAAGATAAGTCATTTTGCATGACAACTGCACTAGAACTCGGTAAATTTTAAATTCCTTTTATTCTATGTAAACAGAAAAAAAATTAAATTCATAAAGTGCTAATGTGTAGAGCAATAAATAATTACAATTATAGCTTACTCTTTAATTACACTTGATAAACCCATAAATTTATCGAGTGTAGTTGCGTGTAATGATTTCATCAAGAAATAAGAAAATATTGATGAAATAATGGAACGGGGAAATTTTGAAACTTAAAATATGTATTTATGTCAAATACCCTACACATTCGCGCTTTATTAATTTTTTTTTTTTTCGCTTTACATAGAATAAAAGGAATTTAAAGTTTATCAAGTTCTAGTGCAGTTCTCATAAAAAATACGGCTCTAGTTATTTGTTTTCAAATAATTTATTTCCGACATCATAAAAACATTTGCTAATCATCATCTAAATATAAAAAATGAGACAAATAATCATCCAGACAAACATGAATCAAGTAATCAGTTGATGACAATGTCATCAACAGATAATAAATTCTGGAATTTCGTGCAATCTAAAAAAAAAAACTTATCACATAAATCGACGTCTGCGACCATAAAATATTTTATAGATTTATGACAATTTATAATATTGCTATCATATAAGCATGCATAATGTTTTTTTAATGAATTTATCATGACTTTCATAATAATGTTTATGACGTACTCGTAAAATTCTACAACTTAAAATATCTTTGTATTCTAAAGGTGTATATAATGATATGTTTGACTCAAGCATAATATTTTCTCAACTTTAAAACAGCGACTTAACTAGATTTATAAATTCAAATTCAATTTACTTTTCTTGAAATAATCATCACCACCCTAAAATTTGTATTATTCGTTTGTACCTCATTACACATCAGAATTTACAAATAGATTTACCACTTTACTACTCCGTGGTTCATAACAAAACTATGAAACAGTGACAAGCAAATTAAGCAAAATTTCATTAATGTTACATTTCCATATACTCGTATACACTGAATCAGGTGTCTTAATTTTATATTCGTACATAACCCTAAACGGGGTTTAGCGTTGCAGCAAAATAATAACATTTTTCATTCTTTATCCGGATCTTATCCCCAAGAAAAGGAGCAACAATTTTCTAATATTTTTTTTTTATGAATATAAAATCGCAACATTATCCATCTTGGCATCCACACTTACACGACGAAAATAATATTTATCTAACTCTAGCGTAGGATGATTTAGAATTCTTTCCATTTTCATCCTTTTATTTTTCTCATCCTTTTTTGGTCATTTTTCTATTTTTATTTTTACAATCTGGGATTTGTTCGAGATGATCTTTTGTTGAGAATAACATTGAAAAAAAAAACATTTTCATTGACTTGATTATACAAATATAGTCGAAATCAAAATTGATGTTGATTTTCAATTATGCAATTGGCAAGTTGACAAAAAGACTAGAACAAAGAATGAAAAATTCAGAGATGTAATCTTTGGATGGTGGATTAAAGATTATGATGGGTTTAAAATTTTATTTTGATTTCGGTAATTGATTTTTGATCAAGGGTGAATTTATACTGTGATAAATTCTTACTTGTAAGCGGATTTGTGTCTTGAGGCAAATAAAGCTTTAAGATTGAGAACTTATGTAGATGACAACAAGATCAGTATGATAATTGTTTAATCCTTTTGTACCAAAGGAGAATGGTACAGAAGGCACAATAACAATTTAGTGTAATACTGTGCAAAATGAAAAAGTTTGCCTTTCAAAAGCATTATACATTAATTTTAATTTTTGTTAGTTAGTTTGGTTGTGTTGTCGGTTCGGTGGTTCGAAAAAAACGGTCACTATAAAAAACGGTCACTATAATTTACATATACTACCGCCAATAAGCCTGATGTTGAAATAGTAAATAAAAATAACATTTAGAATAGAAACTAGACCATAACTTGCTTAAAAAAATGGGTCACCAGTTGGGTCACCAAAATAAAATAAAATTGCGAGCCTACATACAAATTGGCAATTAACTTTTTACAGTATCTTTATTATATTTGGACCACACTTGATGAATTAACACAACAACAAAAAAAAAATGTAGAATTGGCAAATAAACATAAAATTTGGTAGCTTGCAAATAACAAAAATTAACCAAAATTTGAAATATATTTATTTCGGATAAATTTTATTTTAATTTCACAATTTTTGTTGTTCACTCGTTGATGGCTGGTAAATAAGAGAGAGAGATAGAGTTTTTGCTCTGTTATAATGATTAAGCAATTTGGTATTGAGATAATGGATTTTCTTTTTGCTGCTTAGAGCAGATGCCCAAAACTCTACAGAACAACATTTCCAGAATTTAAATTTAAATATGTATGTTACAATGGGTTAAGTTTTATGGTTTAATGGCAGTTGGCCCAAGTTCTACACAACAATATTTGTAAAGATATTAAGTATTCAATTAATATTAATAAGGTAAGTTTATAAATGGGAAACATACCGCCGTGGTTGTCTCGTTAGAGTTAAAACTTAAAATGAAGGATGATTTTGGTGATCGCCCGTTTCAAAAGCTTGCCGTTTGGAAGTTTGATGGTCACTATTCTGATTAGATTGTCGATTGCTGGATGTAACGGGTTTTCCAATAAGAAGTTTCATTTTGATGTTCATTTAGCAAAACTGCGATTATTTCGTTGGTTGTGTGGCAGGCAGCGCCGTCTTGCTGAAAATAAACGTCGTCCACATCAATATCTTCCAATTTCGGCCATAAAATCAATAATTTTAGCTCGGTTGCGCAATCCATTCACCGTAACATTTGCACCAGCCTCATTTTCGAAAAAGTAAGGTTTAATCACACCGCCAACCCAAAAACCGCACCAAACAGTGACACGTTGAGGATGGAGAGGCTTTTCAACAATCATTCTTGGATTTTCTGAGCCCCAAATGCGACAATTCTGCTTATTAGCGTAGCCTTCGAGGTGAAAATGGGCCTAATCACTGAAGATGATTTTTCGATGCAAATTGAAGGACCCAATATACCCAAGATATCGTACCATTTTTAGTAATGGCGTAGTTTTTACTTGTCAAATGTCAAAAGATGACAGCTTCAAAATTGAAAGCTGCCCAAATAGCAGGCTATTCAAAATGAAAAATCTTATTGAAAACCCCTGTATATCACAAATTCTGGTTAGAGACTTGTTGAGCGATGTTAGATGTTCCATTGTGCAGCGCTTCCAAAATCCTTATAGCATCGATTGTAGTACCTGCCATCTACCTAGCCGAGTTAGTTTGCTATGGAGCAAGCTCGGTTCGGTGTTACCCGAACTTAATGGTTGGCCAATTATAAAATGTTTGGGTCTAAGGGGATTATATTCGTCGTCATCGCGATTTGAGATAATCAGACACTTTTTGTACGTAAGTAAGGAGTCATTAATCACGCGACACATGTGGTATTTTGTGGACTTCACGGCCACTTCAAGCCACTATTCTTTTTTATTTCCGGCAATTTGATAAATGTTGAGCCCATAGATGAAATTCGGTAATGGTTTCATGGTCCGACACTTAACTCGGGAGTTTATGGGTGTGTTTTTGAAGGAAATCCAGACCATCAAAACCAAACATATTTTGTAGTAAATCTTAGTTTACGAGAGATGCAAGTGAGGGTGTTAAACGATCGATTAGCTACTTCGGTGTACACAAATACCTTCGGATCAGGTGATAGATATAAAGACTTTGTACTAGCAATATAGCTGCGTTTGGCTCTAATCGTGTAACAGATCTGGTTTTTACCAGGGCTACCTTAATTTTCGCCGCTACTACCTAAGTTGGTTTTGACTATGTTTTATCCACTACATGAGCATATATTACGGCCGCATATGCATCCTTCGATGTATCGGAAAACCCATGAAGTTCTAAATGGTTTGACGTGTAAATCTATCGGGAAAATTGAACCTTAGTTAATTCATCTCACTGATTTCTAACCAGAACCCACTCCTGTTCGATATCTGGAGGTAATTCATCATTCCAACCTATTCTCTTTAGACAAAGTGATTGAAATAGTATTTGCAGGGATAATTGAAAAAAGAAATTGTCTCTAACAGGGTCATATTTTATTCCTAGAACGGAAATAAGCTTGGATTCGACGCCTCATGAGAAAAGTTCTCATTTTTTAGCCGGAATGGGTTCTAACAATGCAGGATGGTTCGCTAACCACTTTCGTAGGGTAAACCTACCTAATTCGAGCAAGCATATGGGTTGTCTTTGCAGCTGCAATGCTGGTTCTAGGGCACCCCACCAGACGTCAGGTTAGGATTTCGGAACCAAATTGGGTAATTATCAGGAAATTTACCAGCAGGATAATGGAGCGGTTGTGTGGCTAAAAAGGGTGCTTGAATATTTCACGTTGGACTTTAACGTCAGATAATCCTTTAGAGATCTCTTTTCTTGAGATGGATGAGAATTTGCCTAAACTTTTCTCGATGTCGGCGAATATTACAAATCGGTGCTGTCGAAATCGGGTAAGAACATTTATTAAATTCTGTTGAATGGTAGAACCTACAAGGAGATTATTATTTAATGATTCTCCCGATGCCGTCTTCGTAGAACACAACACAAACCTTCGTTGTCGTATTAGAGCTTTTAACAACTGGATGGCGAGGAATATAGTAAGTTTTATTTAAATCTATTGTTCGGGTACAGGTTCCAAATGGAAAAACTATATCAATTATTTTTTCTATAGAGACAAATATCCTCGTATTGCTTGATGGTAGCTATAACCAAGATCTGGTGAATACTTTTTAAACGGCAGCGGTAAGGATATGCGATTACGTTGACATAAAACGTTAACATGTAAATGTTTAACGCAGGTACATTCGTTATCATTCGTTATATATATATTAATAAATTCATTTAGGTTAACATTTCCTCTCTTTCGCATGGAAGCGCATGGAATAAATCTTAATACCCAAGTAGAGTGTCTATTTGCTTTGGTTGATAAAACTCAGGTCGACCAATAGAAGAAGAGACCATTGAGGAATGGATAATCACATCTCAGAAGAAGGGATTCCGTACAAGGAAAGAGGACGTGTTCAATTCGAACAAAAGGGATTACTTATTTGGATCTAGCAGTATACCCGCAAATGGGTGATTCCGCGCGTTTTTAAAACTATACCCCAGATCCCGTTTCTTTCGCGATTTCAACAGTAGGTGCATCAGACATAAAATGTTGGTTTACTTCAATCGAAAAATATTTTGCGGCAAATGATTTGTTCGAAACTTTAAGTGATCCAATCAGAATATTTAATGATGACGAAACCAACTTCCTTCTTTGTCCCAAAAGAAAAACAGCATTAGTTGTTAAAGGTGCCAGAAATATTTTTGAAATTGTCCAAAGCGAAACTAATACCCTAGACACACTGCAATTTAATAAAACCGATTTAGTGAATCTTTCGAGATTAGTCGCTGTGTGTCAACCTCGATTTTAGCTAATCGATAATTTAGGATATTACGGTCATGTTTTCATTTGCTGCATCAGGGACATTAATTCCACCAATGGTAATTTATCCGTATAAAGATATACGGCGAAATTAGAAAACTCTTACCGAATGGCAGGGATTTAGGTATTAGCGAGAACGGGTGGATCACAAAAAAGGCATTTTACGCATCGAAATATATACATCTCGAAAATATTTTATCCTTATCTTGTCAGCATTGAATCAACATTTCCAGTAATACTTTTTGTAAACGGCCATGCTACCCACCAAACATTGCCACTAAGCAAATTGTGCATTCAGTTGGGAATAGTTTTGATAGCACTTTATAAAAACGCCACTTCTATTTTGCAGCCAGCTGAGGTTACCCAAGTAGCACCAAATAACTTTATAGTTTTATAACCCATTTCCGACGTCGGTACAACGTCACAAATTTCTATAAATTCACTTGTTTGACATCGAACTAACAATTTTTACTTTTTCGTAGGCACGACCACATTGCGACGTTATATGTTAGCAGCCGCCAGAGCGTTATTTTATACCTACTTGATAACTTTTTTTGACTATTTTCAACTATTGACCGACTAATATGTATTTTATAACCGTGTACCGATTATTTAGTTATGTTGTCGTAATATGTGGTATTTAATGACTACCTAGCAACTTTTTTGTCGTTTAAAAACCAATACCCAACCTAAATATTTTGTTGTTACCTGCACGACCACAAGATAACATTTTTTACATATGCATACAATTTAGTGAAATAAGTGACAAAAAAGATATTTTGTGACCGACATTATTACATTATCGGCAAACAACCTTGTGTCATGTCAATGTCAATTTTTATATAAATAATTTAATATAAAAAAGTTTTTCTGACTTCGACTTCTTTTATCTTCCAAAATAGGTCAATCATCATTTTTGTTATACTAAGGATTTAATTAATGAATAATTATCAACAGTTCTATTTAATTAAAATTGAATTGTATTAATGTTTTACGTTTTTGAAGTTTTAATCATGTTGTTTATAATTCGCGAATGTATCATAAAAAACCAAATAATTTGTATCCATACAGTCTCCTTTGTCTTTTTCAGGGAATTTTAAATTAACTATCTCATTCGTTGAGTTTTTCTTTTTTGTCATTAAGGAATTTTTGGTGGCACAACGCTTTTCGATATAACTTATTTGGTGTGCAAATATCTTTACAGTTGAATTCTTGAAAATTTGGTAATAAAATTAAATAAATCGTCGGGAGAATGACTAGACCGTCGTGACAGTAACTTTTTTGGAAATAAAATAACAAATTTGTAATTTTTGAGTAGAATTTGTTATAAATTGGTTATTAATATAACTTTTTAGTGGTTTAAATATATTTTAATACATAATATGAAGTTCCCCATTTTTAATTACATATGCATATAAAAATTTGTATTTTTTGAAAATAAAATTCTGATTTTCATACTTCTCATGACTAAATATTATTGTAATATCATTATTTTAATGGGGGGATTGTTTCAATACGGTTTAAATTGATTTTAGAAAATTTTAGTTAACCTAAAATAAAAATATTTTTTGAAATAACAGAAATATATTTTTAAAAAAGACGAATTTATAAGGCGCATAAGTTTTTAGTTCACTGATAGGTGTACATTTACGATAAAACTTGCTTTGTTTATAAAAATATGTCGTATCTTGCCAGATTTTTGGGTTACCATTATTAGAGGGAATGTGAATATTATATTTACAATTATTATGAAGTAAATTTTCATAAAGTCGTAAATATTGAAATAGATGATAAAGGAAACAGACAAATAATTATTATATTTACAAGATAAAAGAAGACAACATGATTATTTATATATTTTATAAAAAATAGTTGTCCTGTCTGCTAAAATATAACCACAATGTGAGACAAAATCATTTTTTTACAAACAAAATAGTGGTCAATATATCTATTTCGTGACTTGTATTCTATGGTCAATTCATAAGTCGGATAATAGTTATTACGACGTTGTTACAACCCAAAATTTATTCCCCAATAACGTTGTATCTCAGTTTTCATACCATTGTCACAACGTTGGCTAGCCGACCAGTAGTCATTTAGCCAACCACAGTACAACGTTATCCCAACCCACTCGTGCTACTTGGGTAGCGCGTGTAAACCCCTCAAAAACCAAACAAGTTCGGTCCCATTCTAGATACGGTTATTCAGTCTTGTATTGGACATGAAATAATAAAAAATGCCTTTCGCTCAACTAGTTTATTTTCGTTAGAGCAAAACGAAATTAATCACTATTCGAATTGCCTCGGAAAATCATCTAACTCTCATCAACCAGGTCCAGAGTTTTATAAAGTTCCGCTAAAACAACTTCTTAATGAAAGATTTGTGCAACTGGTAGGACTGAATAGCACATAGGATTGAAAAAGTTTCTTGGGTATAAAACGTCTTCAAAAATCTTTCCCAGCGATATCAGACGTGATTTAAGAATCAGCAACAAGCATCATAATTGGCAGTATCCCGCAATATTTTTTGAATTACAGCCATAGCCTAATTTTATAATCCAACTCCAGATTATATCGTCAATGAAATTTTTCAAAGCCGGAATTCATTTTATTTTAATTCCTTGAATTTGGCTCTAATTTTATTTAAGAAATCCGACCACAATAGATATGAATCAAGGAACTCTTCAGAGCGCGAATAATTCTATTTTATATGAGGAACTACTTAGAGAATCGACCTAATAACTTAGATATAAAATTTCACTAAAACCGAGTAACAAACGCGAGCGTGCTTCATTTGGTGCTGGAAATGTTGAAAATGTTTGGACTGGTTAGGCATTTAAAAATAAAATTACCCTTTGGCAAATTAATTTTTTTGATTTATGGTTTGTATTTATGGACGAAAGTATCATTAGCAGTATCCCGGAATATTTGTTAAATTATGGTCCTGTTTTATTTGAGCAACTCGATCCCTGCCCCAAACGGAATTAATACGATTATTCACCAATTCCATTGAAATTTGGTATCAGACTTAATCAATATATTTGTTGAGAAATAAACTAGTTGCGGCACATCCAAATGATGAATCAATGCGACGGCTTATGAAACGTTACTAGAGGAGATTTTACTATAAATCTGTTTTCTAACCAGGATGGTCGCCGCTACCAAACCAATTTTATAACTCTATTTCCTTCTTATTTTTTAAGTCGAAATATATTACTTTTTCAAACAATTCAAACTATGTCAGGTTAGATATTTTTAACGTGGCCACCCTAGTGACAAATCTCATTGGTTGTCCTTTTATAAACTAAAACCAACGCATGCGTGCCGTCTTATGTTCATTGCTCAGAAGAGAAGAGAAATCATAGACGATCCAAAACTGATCAAACGGTTCTGCTCACTATTATGCTGTTATCTTATCTATTAAAGGCTCCCCATTCGCCTTATATATCTCTGCGTCTTCTTATCTGCCGAGCCCATCAAAACTGTGTAACCTTTTCGACAATCAACAATAAACTAAGCATCCAATATGGCTGTGTATGTCAAGATACATCTGATAGAGGATATAGATTCCGTGCCAAGATTCATGTGACATTTGTAAATGAAATACTTCTAGGCATATTTCAGATATGACAATGGTATTGATGTTCGTGTTATCTTTTTACATAAAATTTAACTGATGTAGTAGATGTGATGCATTCTATGCCTCCTAGAGCATGAAATATCTTCAATCGGTTCAATGTATACATACATACCATATACATCTGCATGAAATTATTAGCTCCCTGTGTAAGATTACCATATATGCATAATATTCAATAAATCAATGACATGCCTAGAATCTGATAACGATGTAAATAAACTGATAATCCAAGTTGCAATGTTGATATAAACGGTTTCGGTCTGCAACTGTTTATTATGAATTAGTTAATAAAAATTGTCATTTTAGGTCTCTCTTTGGTGATGAGGACGTATTTTGTTGCTTATGTAGTTCATCCGTAAATATTTTCAATATCTCTGGTGCAAGCTCTTCACCGCCATTTCCTATTTAACCAAATGTGTGTAAATTTGGGATTGGACGGACGCCTTCTTTGATGATTGCGGCTGCTGATTTAAAAATTCTAAAGCGTTCTTCTTTCACTGAATTGCATTTGTTTAATGCCCAGCGGTAGCATGTTACGAAAAACTAAAATTATTGTTTTTCCAAATTTGTAAGTAGCTCACGGTGTCTCTGAATCAAGTTTAAATGAGCCAAAAAACCACTCTCGATTTCCTTTGGGCCATTGAAAGTTTTACCTTCGACAATTCCAAAAACGCAAAAATCAGCCAAATCCCCGGAGCCGTTTTCAAAAAAAACCAATTTTAAGATTTTTTGCGCCAAAAATGAGAAAATTCGAAAAATCCGTTTTTTTTCTTTGGAATCCCTTAATCTACGTGTCCCTAATTCCTTTGACATTTTCTCCAAAGTTGAAAATACATTTGAAATCGCGCCTAAAATTTTGCATGAATAATCGAATGAAATCATTGGTTGCTTGATCACACATAAAGGTGCGTCTGTGTGCGTAAAGCGCGTATTTTCAAATCATTGTTTCAAAAATACACAGGAACCTAGAGGGGGTGTAAGGCAGTAGTCGACCAGTCAATTTCAAAATAAAACATTAGCTGCGAATCGTTTACTAATAAAGTTTAGGTACGGAGTGTCGTCCGAGCTATATTCTTTGTGTGGTGTACACTAATTTGTTGCTTGTGTGAAAAAAATTCAAAATTCTGCGAAAGTCAAAAGACCATGCGCGAACTCATGAAGAGAACCGATCCGTAATCTGTTTGTTCTGTTTAAAGAAAAAGGACAAGATGTGGAATATTGTAGGCATATTGAAGAGTAGAATAAAAAATATGGTAAATATTAATGTTGACGATAGTCGATATCCATCCGCTGTTTGTAGTACTTGCAAAATCGTTCTGTACAAATCCAGTAAACAAGGTTTCGGTGATCAACCCACGTTGTCTTTGCCAGACTAGATTCTCAGGAAAATGATGAAAAATAAAGTGGTTCATAGGAAATGTAAGAAATGCGGAGGAGAACTGGATACCAAGAATTTCTGCACTTCTTCAAAATGCGTTTCAACTCTGACCGACCTAATTAAAAATAATTTATCGTTAAAAGAAAAGGAGGAATTGACATCGTCAATATTGAAAGACATTTTAGTTGCACCAGAAAACTCAACAAAACAAGGAGAGTTGTGTTTATCACAGAAAAGAGGGAAAAAACTACCAGTGTTAGTGAATACAAACAATGTTACCAGCAGTTCGGGAACACAGTCACTCGCAGCAACCGATATTTTAAAAATCAGTACAGATTTAGGTGTGTCGACAAGAAAAACAAATTCGCTGACTGCTGCGTTGCGAGTTGGTGCTGGGAAGATTAAAATATTCCAACCCAACTTAAGACAGGACCTGTTTTTGTTAAACCATCGTCTTGATTCCTTTTTCGAGACTCGATTTTGCAAAGTGGTGAATACCAAAAATTCCCGGGCGATAAAAAGATCTGAATGTTTTGTGTATTTCAATGATGTGCCAGGATTGGTTGACTATATTAAAGAAAAAAGAGCATTGCAGGAAGTGGATTTTAAATTCGGTCTTGACGGTGGCGGCGGATTTTTGAAAATTTGTTTATCTATTCAATTCAAATTTGATGAAGCTAATGGTAATTCGGATACCAAGAAAGCGAGACAGCAATATCAAGATGGAGTCCAAGCCAGGAAATTTAAGGATTCGGGTGTGAGGAAATTGGTCGTTCTTGGAATTATTTCTGATACGCAAGAAAACGACATGAATGTTCTTACTCTCTGGTCTTGTCTGAATTTGCAATGCATTAAAACAATCATTGCTACAGATCTGAAACTAGCCAATATCATGACTGGTGTTATGGCGCATTCTTGCCATTTTCCGTGTACATGGTGTACCGCATCGAAAGACAATTTAAATATGTGCGGAAATTACAGAACCATCGATACCTGCCGTGAAAATTCAGAGGCCTTCAAAAATACCGGCAGTAAAAAAACTAATTCCAAGAATTTCCACAGTACCATGCACGAGCCTATATTTACAGGAAACACAGACACGCTGATCATCGAAATAATCCCTCCACCTGAACTTCATCTGATGTTGGGAGTTGTAAACACCTTGTATAAGCACATGCTGAAAGAATTCCAGCACGATGCCGAAGAATGGGCTTAGTCCATCCTGCAATGTGCCCAAAGATTTCATACATGGGGTTTCCGCTTTTGCTGGAAATGCCTGCAAAACTTTGTTAAACATAATAGATATTCTTCGGGCAAAATGTACCATCCATTGTTTGAAGAATATCAAATGTTTTAGTGACTCTTCTAATGTCGTGAATTCGTGTTTTTCAACTTTTCTTGACGGAAAATTTGAGGTTTATGTTTCGCAATTCAAAACAAGTTATCTATACCTGGGAATCTCAACCACTCCGAAAGTTCATGCCGTTTCTTTTCACGTGCCATATTTTTGCCGCAAAATGGACTGTGGACTCGGTTACTATAGCGAACAAGCGATGGAGTCTGTTCATCACGACTTCAAAATACATGGGTAAATTACAAAGTAAATCGCACAAATCCAGATTATAATACTAAACTACTGAGAGCTGTACGGGAATATAACTCCCGTCATGTTTAAAAAATGATTTTTTTTTTAATTTTTGGGTAATTCAAACAAAAAAACTTCCAATAAATTCCGTCATTTGATTTCGATATACATCTTTCCTCACCATCGATATATTTTTCTATTCAATGATCATTTTTGTAATAGATTTCATAATGAAGTTTCATCGATTTGTGAATATAGATTCATTTTTTACAAGCTTATCATATGATTTTTGAATATTTCCATAAGGCAAACACTTTTTAGTATTCCAGTAGATGGCGTTTTACAAGCAGTTCAAGGCATTCATTCCAATATCGATCACGAAAAAAAACTTGATTTTTATTGAAATTTAGTTCAAGCTGAGTGTTTTTTTTGTATTCCTAGAAGTTTTTGTTCGCATTCTTGCAAAAAAAGAGCCATATGGAAAAAAATTGAAAATTCAAAAAAAAATTTTTTGTTTCGAATTTTCTCATTTTTGGCGCAAAAAATCTTAAAATTGTGTTTTTTTTTAAAACGGCTCCGGGGATTTGGATGATTTTTGCGTTTTTCAACTTCTCAAAGGTGAAACTTTCAATGGCCGAAGGGTAATCGAGAGTGGTTTTTTGGCCCATTTAAACTTGGTTCAAGGACACCGTGCGCTGTCAAATTGGCTTTAAAACGATCTTCCGAAGCAGTTTGGCGATGGATTGTATACATTGTTGACATTGTCTACATTATCTACGCAATTTTTTTAATTGTCTACCTACATTCAGTTTTCAAGATGTTTATAGTCTTTCCGGTGTTATTCATTAATACCCAGAATTTTCGGTACTATTGAAATTGTTCGAGATCAATCGACATTCACATAATACAGAGATTTTTCGAATTTTTCTAGGGTAATCGAGATTATTCCGTGCGGTTTATTCTAGATTTCTTACATTTTTCGACATTCCCAGGATTATTCGAGATTTTAAAATCTTTTCGAATTTATTCGAATTTTGTAAGGCAATGTTCTGCGTTTAGCGTTGAGTTGTAAGAACTTGCAGGGTCATATGTTCATATTTAAAACATTTTTTGAGATTATGCCAAAATTTCGACATTTCTCCGATCTCTTTTAGGTTATTCAAAATTATTCAAGAATGTCCAGGTTATTTTTTTTGTATACATGGCAGTTTGTAGCACATATTGGATTTCCTTTGGTTTTACATACTTACGCATAATTTGATTTTTGGGAACTTTCAAGAATATTCAAGATACTTTGATATTTTTCAAATTATATTCGAAATTTGTTATGCTTTTTCGATATATTTAGAACTCGTCATAGCATAGAGTTGCAAGATTTTCATTTTATTTGGGGCCATTCAAATTACTCAAGTTCTGTTTCATCTACTTTTGAATGATGGCACGAATATGTCCACAAAAATTAATTTGAGTAAAACAATCGGCTTTCTTACATATGAAACGCTCGAAAATGGAAGGAATATTCTGATTTTTTTTTAAATACCCTTTGAAAAGCTTCGATAAGTGAAAGCTCTTAAAACTAAAGTTTTTGATATTCCTTGCAAATACATGAGTTATGCTCATTAAATATTTTGTTGGGAATGTATAAATAAATGAACAAGCTTAAAGCTCAATGAAAATAAATATGTACTCTAAACTAATCGCAAAATACCTGAAAATAATTGAAAAGCTCTTAAAAGTAAACGCTGCTTATAATTCATACTGAGCGCAAATATTCTAATTCCTACCCCATATTCCGTCATCATTTGTAATATGAAATTTCAAAGTAAATTAGTTTGTTCAAAAAGCTGCGAAAAGAGAAATCTTTAAAAACTAAAGCTCTTTAGAATATTTTCAAATACATAATTTATGATCATCAAACGTTTTATTAATAAACTGAATTAATTAAAAAGCTCAAAAAAGCACAGCTCAAAACCAAAAATATATAAATTAATTGTCAAGCTTAAATCTTATTGACATCAAATATTCCAAATTTATTCCAAAACCCCACCTTGCACCTTCTCTTAAACTATCAAATTTCATAATAAAAGGTAAATGATTTGGGTTAAAAAGCTTCGAAATGCGAATGCTCCTAAAACTAAAAGTTCGATATTTTTTGCAAAAAACCTCAAATTTTGAAAAGACTCACAAATAGTTAGTTCAAACCCAAATGGTATAAATTAATTATCAAGCTCAAAGCTCATTGAAAACATACATTTCAAATTTATCCCAAAATTCCATTACAAAGGGTAACGGAATTTTGGGATTAATTGTTTAAAAAGTTTCGATTAATGAAAGCTCTAAAAACTTTTTCAAATACATATTTTTTGAACATAATACATTGTAACTTATAATTTATAATTTTTGCAAAAAACATTGTAATTTATAATTTTTGCAAATACATATTTTACGCTTAAACAATTTTTTGTAACAGAACTTACGGGTAATTCGATATTTGAGACCTTTCAAGAATATTCAAGATAGTTTGAAAATTTGACATTTTTGAGATTATTTCGAAACTCTTGATATTTTTCAAATTATATTCGAAAATTTGTGATGCTTTGTCGATATATTTAGAAGTCGTCAGAGCAATGAGTTGCAAGATGTTTCGTGTCATATACTCTCGAAATCAAATACTTTTAAATAATACAATACTGGACAATAGGAAGAAATAATTTTTTCACTATATGCTTTACTTGTTTATATGTAGGTACAAGGAGCATTTTTAGGGGACCAAAAAAATGTTGCGGGATGCCCGAAATTTGTTGGTACGTCACTGCAAAGAATCTGATGTAACAGTTCTAGAAAATGCGGTATAAAGTTGACCATGTGTAAAACATGGTTCAGGAAGATACAATCCAATTCTTTCGAACGTTTGACCTTGCGATTTATTTATTGTGATTGCATAAGAGAGACGAACTGGAAACTGATGTCGAACGAAGTTGAAAGGCAAAGATGGATCATTAGCTGTCTCTAATGTAATTCTAGGAATAAAATGTATTGTCCCTGAATGTGATCCGGTAATTATTTATACTTTTAAGCAGTTGGTGCTTAAATCAAGAACCGCTAACCGTGTTCCATTGCATAATCCATTTTTTATTGCCAGATTTCGCAGCAACATAAGGCGGTAATCCTGATGGATTTATTGAGTTAAGATATTCCACTGGAAATCGTCCTTAACTGAATCGATTGCACAATAACATATTTCATTTGAAATAAGTTTTTGAAGAACATTATCATTTATTAATCGAACATGCTCATTTTTCGGGCACAAAATTGCACGTTTTGATATACATGCAAAATCATCTATAGTAAGTGATGAACGAAAAATATCTGGAATAAGATCAACGGAAATATAACCTGAAGGTATTGGAATAGAGTATTGTGATTTTTTAGTGTGTGAGGTATCAAAATTCTTCTCATCACCAACGTTCTAAAGCCAACTGCTAAAATGTGGATAACTTATTGCTCTCATGTTTGTACTTAAGCTTAATACTTTAAAGTGATGCCACAAATGGGAGTTTTTAACAGTCGCATTTATAATTGACGCACGATTTCCTCTTCTAGCAACAGGAAACACTTGCCGAAAATCTCTTCCTAAGACCATTCATTACCTTTTTACCAAACGGTAAATCATTTTTAAGGCATCCATATTGAGAGGCAATGAAACCCGCAAAGTGACATGTCATTCCTTTGGGTAAAAGAGTTGCTGCTATTCCGGTCCATGCAACACATAATACATTTTTATTTTCTGCATCGATTTTTTGAATTAACGCTCGGTATAAAAATGTTTTTCCACTTTCACCAGGTCCATCTAAATAAAAACATTTTTGAGAAATTCGATTATGTAAGGCTGAAAATATCATTGATGCTGCAACATTCTGATCATTGTTGAGTAATACCCACATATTAGGTTCAGTTGTTATTATAATAGGAGCAAAATTTATGTTTTGATTTAAGATTTCTGTTGTTATCAATTACAATTTTCGATCGTGATCTGGGTTGATTTTCTAAATTAGTAGCAAGACGTCGCCTATATTTTGGATTAAATTATCTAAGGAAATGTCAGTCTCACTGCAGTCACTTTTTGGGAATTGTTTTGAACATTTTCCGTCAACCATGTAAACACAATTTCTGTTCAATTCTCCCCTTGGACCATGAATATTTTGTTTTATAATTATTTCATAAAGTCGTGGTTGTTCATTTTGATTTGGAATTTCAGCGCAAATTATGTTGTCAATGTCATCGAATGTTCCAAATTTATCCTCATTTTTAAACGTGAATATGTGCGTGTGGTAATCCACGTTTTTGATGTTCAATTGTATAAACGTATGAAACAACAGTTCCAAATATCTGCTTTTTAACAATATCATCTAAAAATACTTTTAGCTTTAAATTAAAAACTCGTGTAACTATATCCGGGCGGTCTGGAGAATTTTGAAAAGTTTTAAGTTCTTCTTTAATTTCTGTCCACGATGGATTATACGTGAATGTAATAAATAAATCAGGACGACCAAAACTGTGGCTCGCCAGTAAATGAAGAGGGTAGTATATGCAAATTACCTACACTAACATTTTTATTTTGAGCTAAGCAATTGACATAATCTAAGAGACCTTGATAAGATTCCACACGAAGAGATCGCTGATTGGTTCGTATAAAATTTAATCTATTAGTTTCAACTCTAGCGTAGCAATAAACCAAGTATTGCTGAAATAGTTTCCCACCATAATGCAAAGGATTAAAAATGTTGAAACGGACTACAACTTTATGGGAATAAAATTGTAGTGCTGTAATTTTGTTTCGGATTGTAGTGGCATTTTCCGAAGAATGATTCATATTAGTTGTCCAGCCATATTGTCCATTAGAAAAAAAAAATGGAAATATCATTGGATCAAGGTGTTTGGATAATGGATTAATTCTTTTCATGGTTGTAGAGTCAGCTGGATGTACAGCAAAGTCGAGTGTAGCTGCTATATTACCATCGCGACCTGAAACAAAAATCAATGCAACATCATCAGAATTCGTTGGAGAATTGTAAACAATGTAACGTAACCAGAGATGTTGATTCCGTATGGTTTTCAACGCCCTGTCATGACGATTGACGACCATTCCCTTTTTAAGGTCATATGATAAGGCCACCTGCCTTTTCGCACTCATTGGATCCTACTCTCTGCGTTGACATATCAACCGGGGTCACCACCTGCAGTAATTGCCGGCTAGGGCTCAATCTGAAGTGTGGATTTGGGTGGTGTCCTTCCAGAAGCGAGTGAGCTGCCATAACCAGGCGGGGAAATCATGCTTCTATCCGATACCACTCACTAGCACATCTCCTGAAAAATTGTACAATTAAAGACGCATACTATTTATAATTTTACAGATTGCCAAAAATAAACATTGCATTTATTTTTTTATTTTTAATTACAAAAAAAAATGTTCTTGATTGACACTTTCTCTTTGTTTTTGTTATATCCATAAGGGAATATAATTTAATTTAATATTAAGTAATAATAATAAAGTAAATATTAAATATACAATAATTCACGTCACAATACGCCCATTCGGTAATCTTATTTTCCGAATTAATGATCGATATTTTGAGCAAAGGTTATCGGTGTAGTCGACGAACGTCGCTGAGGTGTTGGCTGGTGACACGAGGAGCTCGCCGTATCCCCGAACCGCATATGTAACGAAATAAAGGACAAACAAAAAAAAATCCGCGTCCGCAGAATTAAAATTACTAAATAAGTTACACGTGTAATTGTGACCGTAATAAATATATTGACCTTACTTATAACACACACATAAATAGAAAAGAAAAAACAACGTGGACCCAGATAACACGCCTGTCTTAATTGCGGCTGATCGAATCACCTGCCGACTTCTATGCGGTGTCTCACTGATGATTTTGATGTCGCTGCTCCGGTACCACTGCGATGAAATCACTAACGTTGACTGTCGCCTCCAGCGGACTGTTGAATACGGCTGTATATATATATATATATATATATATATATATATATATATATATATATATATATATATATGTATATATATATATATATATATATATATATATATATATATATATATATATATATATATATATATATATATATATATATATATATATATATATGTATATATATATATATATATATTTATATATATATATATATATATATATATATATATATATATATATATATATATATATATATATATATATATTGACGCTTTTTGATACGTTTTCTCTAAAACTTGAATAATTCGACAAGGAGTAGCCGCACAGAAATTTTCCAAGGATCATTTTGCAAGGTTTCTAAATTCACTATAAAATAGCCGATTTGGATTTTTGAATGAAATATCGAGCAAGTTCGTTTACAGTTTCAAACATCAGCAAATTTTTTTTTTTAGACACCTTTTGTTTTACTCAAAAAAGTCATAAAAAAACAAAATAAAATAAAACAGTTTCCAGTATCGAAAAGAAAACCAAATTTCCTTCAACTAGAAACAAAATTTTTCTTTGAAAGTTGTTATTTCAGCGAGATACAAGCGTTCAAATCTGGGTATTTTTTCGAAGAAAATTTCTGTTCCATTTTTTAATTGGCGCAGTGTATATATAGAGAGATGATCGCCCCTGGTATCCACCAGATAATGTAAATAAGTAACGAAATTTTGATTTGGTAATTTTCTTATACGTAGGTTAGATTTGCACATTTACACTAACCAACCAAATTTTGGTATTTAACACTTATACTAACCAACAAAATTTGGTTTTGGTAATTGTTCTTTAGGTGTTGTTGGCGTGTCTACTTACACGTGTTGACAAAAAAAAATGTTTTTTTGTTTTTTTTTTTGATTTTTTTTTTATATTTTCCAGCGTACTGTTCTCCGTGGCAGCTCAAACGAAAAAGAAAATTTTTTTTGACGTTCGTCTTTTTGATGGGTTTTACGCTCATCGCTTGTACCGCCATCTTTCGTTACCGGTCAAGAATGATTCGGTAATATTTCGAGTAACATAATATAAGGCCCGTCTCACACGCTCATATATAATTTGAATCAAAATACGGTATAGGTGGCACTAGCCATCGTTACAACACGTTGACCATCGACCATTTAGTGTAGCATCCTCAACTTCATTTTGATAAACATCTCTAAATTTCTTGTAAGGCATAGCATAAAGAGAATTTTGAATAAGGGTAGAAATGATTGTCATTATTTCATGATTGCAAGATACATTAGCTGGATTATTCATACGAATATTAACAGCAGTATTCAAGTCATAGATAAATAACTCTGCGTAAGCAATTTCTCTACAGCGATCGTAATAGTTTGCTGAATTTAAGGAGAGGTCAATAGGAATATTTTCAACTAATCGATGATACATTTCACCTGATATTTTAAAATAATAAACGCTTCCTGGCATGTTATGTATTTTAGCACCCTGGCGGGACACAAGCCAATAAGTATTGATAATGACGACTTTTGCTGTAAAATGTCGTATGCTTGTGTAATGTTTCCCGCGAATGGAAATGTAATGGACTGTATATTTCTCTTCACTATTATGAATTTTATTCAACCAAAAAAAAACACAAGATTTCTTTTAAATTCTTTTAATCGTCTAGTATAATATGTTAAGTTTAATTTTTATGTAAACACTTCGGCTTATAACTTCACAATGCCGTATATTCCTCTGAAACTATCAGTTGTAATATTTGGTTTTCATAGTGTTATACAATGTTATGGAAAGAGCGTTTCATTTAAATTAATTATAACAAAAAATGTCTTAATTATAACAGATCAGTAATGATCACACTCTCTGTGGTACTTAATTAATTGGTATCATCTATTACAATCATTTCTATTGTTATTAATTTGACAGAACAATTAGTGCAGTGTTTGTTATTTACAAAATAAAAATAAACAAAAATAAATTCAAAATAATTAAATGTGTCTTTAAAATTCAAGGATAATAAAATGGTAAGTATATAATAAACTACAGTAATAATAACTAGCTATATTTCTCTTTTAGGTAAGATAAATCCTGGCATGCTGATTTACTTCATTTTGAGAATAAACTTGCTAGAACATGGTTGTTATATTTTAAGCTTTTGACGTGCTGGAGGTAGATGGTTGTAAACACACCCATAGAAGAAAATGCATTGGCATTATTGAGCTGACAAATAAATTGTCGAAAATTCTTACTTTTATTATCAGTTCTAACAATAATTTTTTTAATTCAACGGGAAAATTTTCTTCTCCTGTTGGTAAGTGTGATAATTTCGCATTATGACAACAATTGCTTTTAGATTACATGCTAAAGAAAAGAGCACCGCAGTGACCAAATTGAACAGGCAATGATCCTAAGCAAAGATTTTCTGGTACAGTAAAATTATCACTATCACGAATAGCGCACCTAAATAGTGATTGCCGTCTACGATTACTTTGAACAACTGCGTTTCTGTTATACATTCAACGCTGATTTAGTATTTCGCGATTATTTTTGCGACGTTTGAAGAAATTCAAAAAATATATTCTTGCTGTATGAGATTGTGTGAATCATCAATCATGAATGTGCATGCATAAATTGTGTTTCGTTTTGTTTATTTTTTATACCTTTTTGTATTCTCTGCTTTTTGTACTTTTCATTTTTTTTTTTTAAATAGATATTCTCAGTTCGCAGCAGCTCTTTATTTATTTTTATCGGAAATGAAACGACGATAGAGCATTTACACGCTCTTTTCATTATACTTTTTTTATTTTTGTTCTGTTTGTTAATAGATAATTTTATAGAATTATGATGAGAGTATTTATACTGAGAGGAGAGTGGAAATGCCCTATGGCTACGCTTTTTCTTCGCTTGTGTATTATATCAAAGCCTACTTAATAAATAAAGCCTCCATGATGAAAACAAGCTTTTTTTAAGGTATCAAAAAATCCAAAAGAAAATGTTTATTCCATAGTTTTTATATGGAGAGATATGACCTCAGTTTATTCAAAATATATTAATGAAAATTTACTCGACATTAATTTTATTTTGATTCAATTGAAACTATAAACTTTATTTTCCACCTGACTTGGACGATTTTTTCGTGAGCTTTTCCAATTTACGGTAATAATGATAACAAAATAAGATATTTTATATCTGAAAAAGCTTAAAAATAGAGTACATGCATGTAAAAAAGAGATATAAATATAAAGGAAAAGGCGCGACGTTTACAATAATAAATATGACAAACAATATAGAAACAAGGTAAACATAAGAGAAATGAAGCAAATACATAATATGAAGCATATTATCAGATGACAGCTAATAAAAAGCAAAGCCTACTTACTAAATAATTTTTTTTTTAAGAATTTAATTTGTCTGTCTGTAATCAGTTGATTTTTCGGCATTTTTTATACACAAATATATTAATTGTTCATGGCAATCCCAATATTTTCGATTTGGTAAATCAGAAAAATACAGAGGCCAACCGCTCATAATATATCTACTGAAAAAAAGTAGAAATATCTTCCCCCCTCCCCGTAATTTTGGCTGAAGGCCCAAATAGTTATACCAATGTACCACTCTGCAAAAATTAGAACCCTCCCAGTAGATATATTATGAGCGATTGGCCTCTGTATTTTTCTGATTTACCAAATCGAAAATATTGGGATTGCCATGAACAATTAATATATTTGTGTATAAAAAATGCCGAAAAATCAACTGATTACAGACAGACAAATTAAATTCTTAAAAAAAAATTTATTTAGTAAGTAGGCTTTGCTTTTTATTAGCTGTCATCTGATAATATGCATCATATTATGTATTTGCTTCATTTCTCTTATGTTTACCTTGTTTCTATATTGTTTGTCATGTTTATTATTGTAAACGTCGCGCCTTTTCCTTTATATTTATATCTCTTTTTTACATGCATGTACTCTATTTTTAAGCTTTTTCAGATATAAAATATCTTATTTTATTATCATTATAACCGTAAATTGGAAAAGCTCACGAAAAAATCGTCCAAGTCAGGTGGAAAATAAAGTTTATAGTTTCAATTGAATCAAATTAATTTCGAGTAAATTTTCATTAATATATTTTGAATAAACTGAGGTCATATCTCTCCATATAAAAACTATGGGATAAACATTTTCTTTTGGATTTTTTGATACCTTAAAAAAAGCTTTTAAAAAAATATCGTCAACATGGAGGCTTTATTTATTAAGTTGGCTTTGATTATATATATGATATTTTCAAGTGTTTCATGGAAGCTTGTTAAAGTCTTTTTAAGGGGCGATACACAGCAAAAATATTAAATAATTTTGTACCAGTTTTACACCTAAAAACAGTGAATAATAAAATTAAAAATATAGTACAGATGCGATCCCGTATTGTCAACAAAAATTCTCCAACATTTCACTGTTCGAACGGTTAAAGAAATGTTTACAATTAAACCTTAATTTTGATAAACCGCAAAACCGTTTTAACTAAACAATTATTCATAAACTTGTTCATACTTCATAGCTTTTAATACTTCAAATTTTATTTTTTTAAATTATAGCTAGTCCCAGTCAAATTAGGTTAATAAAACAATTTATTTGATTTAATTCTACTTTACACCATTTTCAAACAAAAAAAAAATCAATAAACTTTAGAAATCCAAACATTAATTTCTTTAATACTAAAATAATTCATTACCATCTTAATTCTTTATATTATGTAGATACCCCAATAACATAAAGCCTACATAATATTATATCCATTTTGCTTTCCAAACTCATAGCAAGGAAAGTATTAAAAACGTTGTAACATGAAAGTTATGCGCTAATATGGAGTTGGTCTGGTTTAGTTCCTTAACAAAACAATAATCGCTAAATATTATAGAATAATAAAAAAAAAGAAGAAAAATCAGACACAAAACCAAACTTAAATTAAATTAAAGTACTAAAACATAAAGATAATAACCAAATTGTCTAAACTAATCCACTAAAATTTATTTATGGTTAAATAATAAATTAAGGAACGAACGATTTTCTTACATATAATGGAAGACATAATGTAAAACCGCATGCATCGTAAAATAATAATCGGTGAATGTCTATTTTACTTGTATTTTTTTTAAACATACTAATATTAGAATGAAAAAGGATAACCGGAAAATTTCTTATGAAAAATAAAAAACACCTGCTATAAATTATTGAGGAAGGCGAACGGATAAGTGAAAATATGGTAATGAGATAATATTTTCTTCTTTTTGTGAATAAAAATTTATTAAACTTAAATATTATTTGTTTTTATTATCCTTTAGGACGGAGAAAGTTTCAGATATAAAAAATAAATGCCTTTGGTAAACACTGTAACGACAATATTAGAGTGTAAGCATACTATTTGGAACGCTTTTTTTTAAGTTATTACATTTTTACCAGGTCAATTACGAGTATTTATTTCGAAGGAAATGTGTAAACTTGTGCAGGATTATGTACGAACAGTCAGTCCTTTTTAATAAATTAAATTTTCTCTTTCCTACTACTTGTGGGGGCCTAACCATTTATTTTACCAACACCTGTTTTGCCTTATATTTAAAGTGTTGTATCCATTTTTATATACCTTAACAGCATTCGATAAAATATTTTTTTTTAAATTGGTCGAATTTAAAAATCAATAAGTACTTGACATTGTTTACTTTAGAAAAACCTGATAGAGACTTAACAAGCAAATAATTATGTCAAAAGATAGCTAATGGTACGGTTCCAGCGCTTAATTAAAGAATGTTTACCTTAATTTTAAAACACAAGTTAATGATATGTACGAGTAGATTGCCAGGCCATTGAAAGGTAAGACGCTTTAATAGATTGAGATCTATTAATCGGTGAATTCGATGATGTATGTGATTAATAACTCTTAGCAGCATTCAACATACCTTCTCCCTTAGGATGGTACAAAAATGATGTCGATCTTTTCTGTGAACGACATAGTTGGGTAGAAAATATTCGTCGGAATTCAAACTTTTATTAAGCCATGTTTCAGACATTATAATCACATCGCAATCGTTGCCAAAAACGCCAAGCAAAAATAATTTAGCTTTACCTCGAATATTAGAGGTGTTGTAAAAGAAGACTTTTCGGAGGTTATAGGTGAGAGCATTCAAACAGTTTTCAACTGGATCACTTAACTTCCGAGAGGGTTGACTGGTATCTAAAATACATCGTATACGGCAGGTATCGCTTTTTATTACCCGTAGAGCACGACATTCCTATGTTATGCACGTAATTGCTATTCAGTGTACAATCTGAATTTTCGGAACCTGAACTGGATACAAATTTTGAAGAGTTGCTTTCAGTTTATCCGCAAACTTTGGGCGCAATACCTTCCGTTCCGAGTGCATCACAGGTTCTAACAGAACGGCTGTTCTGATTACTTCTTGAGTCTTCATCAGCATCAGTACATGAAGGCGGGACAAGCGCACCAACAATTGACGGCGAAATACTATTGTTTATAACTGATGGTTTTATTACCTTTGAGTTTGAATTTAATTGTTTAGGAAATCAGAGGTGACCGTAACTTTCAATTGTAGCTGAATTTCTTTTGTGGTTTCAGCCAACTGCTCCTTTATTCTGGTTTTTCCTGCATTTTAAGCTCATTGCGCTTAAAAACATTTTGTAGCTGGAATAGAGATTGCTCAATATTTTAAATGCAATTTTTTTATGAACAAACCATTCTAGCATACTCTCTCAAGTACTTCGGCGAATGTGACTATATAACATAATATTCAGTTCCTTACCCTCTCAATTTCACGAAGCTAATAAACGTTTAGATAAGTCATGAAATTGGATTTTGCATTTCCGGGAAACGGGAATAGTTATAGCTTCTTAAATTCCCGGGAATTCCGTCCTAATTAATTAAAAGTTCAGTGAACTAGTCCTGTGGACTTGCAAACAATTTATTTTGAGCTCAAGCCAGAGATTTGAGTGTTTGGATCATTGGATAATTCAATAGTAAACTTGGAACAATCTGCAAGACTTTCTCCAACGCCGAATTTACGGACAATTCAAATCGCAATTTTCAATGGAGGTTATGCAAAATGGAGAAATAATTGAATATTTTAATTCTCACTTGCGGGCAAATAAATTTTTAAAATAAAACTGAAGCTCTATGTATCTTATACAGTTGTGTCTATAAGAATCTGTAGCGGTTCATACATTCATTTTACTCACCACTGCAATTCGTTCGCAAAGCAATATAAGCAAGCACACCGACTGTGCGACGAACAAAAACAAAATAAATTTAAATAAAATGTATGTTTTAATTAGTAAAGTGGCGTGTAGATCGAACCTTTAGTTAATGTCTTTAGTTTTTCTATCAGAATATTATAGACATGACGAACAGTGATTTACTCTATCAATTGCAAGGGTAATCTAAAAAACGCGCCGACATTTCGAGGAAATGTGGCCCAATGATTCCATTTGCCCAAAATGCATACCAAACAGTAACTTTTTTTGGGTGTAGACTTCTTTTCTGAATAACGCGAGGATTTTCATCACCCTAGTTATAAAAATTTTGCTTTTTGATGAATCCATCCATTGTGAAATGAGCTTAATCGCTAAACAAAATGTTGTTTGAAAACAATGGATCTTTCGTTCGTTGTTCAATAATCCAACTAGCGAAATAGCTATTATGTGAATGGTCTCTTTCTTTCAATTCCTGAGTTAATTGAATTTAATAAATCCGCCATTAAGAGCCATAAGATAGCCAATAATAAGAGATAGTTCCCAATTTTTGCGAGTGAAGTGAAATTGATGTTGTCGGTTCATTTTCAACATTTTCACTTTCATTTGCGCGTACAGCTTTCGGCCTTCCACTTTTTAGTTTATCAATAAGACAACCAGTTTCTTCGAATTTTTTCACTAATCCTTAGATTCAAGATTGATTTGGCTGATTATTTACACCGAAAAAAAACATGAGAAGACCCATTTTTATAATAAAATTGTCCATTATTGAAATTGAAATACCTTCGACGAAAACAAAATGGCTTGTGTCATTTGAAAAGACGTCACATGTAAACATTATACAGTGCTGACATCTAGGAATCACAATTGGATGATCCTTTAATATTTAAATTCGTTTTATACCTTAGAGATTTTTTTTGAAAATTGTGACATTCATAGATTCATAGAAATTTAAACATTTTTCAAAAATTTGTGCTTTTTAATTATTAGTCCCAGGAGCACCGAGCTATGCTCGTTCCGAATTACATTAGCGTTTGTTACACGTTCATGTCACTGAGTTTCACCTCATTCAATTGAGCAATATGTTAGTTCCATTTAGACTGTCGATTTTCCAGAAAAATTTCCGACACTCATGTTTGAATCCCATTCTATACTAAACAAATCCCATTCTATACAATTCATCCCAATTGAAAGGAAATGGTTTAATTCTATTGAAACTAGAATAATATTCATATTCCCATTTTACAATCCCATTTTCATGGTACATACCGAGTTCTATCGAAATCGGTTGAGAAATGGCTTTGGTCCATTGGAATTGGCCATTTTACAGAACCTATACGATCCATATTTTGAACTAATTTATGATCTCTATATAATTCTCAAAAATCACAATTGAACAAATAAAAAAAACAAAACACAATGCAATATCAATAGCAATAACAACAATTAGATTTCCTTTGTTAGAAAATAAAATAAAAATGAAACCCGAACCTCTCCAGAAAGCCTACTAAAATATTTTTCCAAGAAATCAAAACCCATTACAATTGCTTCCTTTCACTAGAAAATTTCCATCTAACCAATTACTATTAACAAAAGAAAATAATAAAAATATGAATTCCCATAGGAGGATCCTCTTAAACGAATATTACTGAAATAAAACCACCCCAACCAACATTAATAAAAATCAAATAACCGTTTCAGAAACCGGTAGTAAGTTAAAAAGTAAGATAAAACCAAGCAAACAGGGGCTCACCGGACGAGAACTTCTTTAACGTTTTTTTTAAGAATCAATACCCGGTGTTATCGCGTTTTGGCACTCGAAAACTCTCTTTCAACAATTATGATCAATAAAAAAATATTCAAAAAAACGAACCCCAGGCCTATTAGAGGACACACTAAACGACATTTCCCGAAATCAAAGTCCACTGCAAATGTTTCCTAACACTAGAAAATCCCTGCTCACCAATTATTACAAAAATCGTTGAACTTAAAAAATGGACCTCGACCATCCGGAGGACCCTCTAAACATATATTTCCCGAAATCAACACTCATTGCAGACCTTTCAAAACCCTATTTGACTTCAATCAATACCCATGGCGATCGCTTCCTGCCGCTCAAATATCTCTCATTACCAAATGTTTACCAAAATTGTTAAAATGAAAAAAGGAACCCGGATACCACTGAAAGACCCTAAGCTAATTTTTTTAAACCAAGACCAATTGCAATCTCTGTCTGGCACCCACCCGCTCACAAATTTTTACCAAAAATGTAAAAATTAAAAAAAAGAAGCCCGGGCTCAACTGGAGAACCCCCAAAACGAATTTTCCAAAAATTTATACCCATCACAATCGCTTCGTGGCACTCGAAAACCCTCTTTACCATCTTTTAACAAAATAGTTAAAATTTAAAAAACCCAAGTTCCAATGGATGACACTCTGGACTGGTAAACATACTTAACAATTTTCAACAAAATCATTAAAACTATAAAAATGGAGTCTGAATTTTCCTGAAATCAAGACCAATGGGGATCACCTTATACCACTTAAAAACACTTCTTACCAATATTTACCAACATCGTGAAAATTACAAAGGAGCCCGAGTTCCACTGAAGAACCCCCTAAACTATTTTTTTCGAAATCAAGACCGGTCACAATTGATTCTTGGCACACGAAAACCCCAGCTTACCAATTTTTACCAAAATCGTAAAAATTAAAAAAAGGCCTGGGCACAAATGGAGAACACCTTCTAAATTATCAAGACCCGTCGCAATCGCTTCCTGGCACGAAAAGACGACGTTCTTCGAAGTTCGACGAAGAAATGACGTTCCAAGCATCTGATTTTGTATTAAAATAAAAAACTAGTGTTTTTTAAATAAACAACAGTAGTTGTATAAATAAATTTTTTATTTGTATTATTTTTCACAAATGATTTTGTACTATTATCATGACCGCTAGCCCGCTACAGATATTTTCGAGTCGAGGTGCATTATCTCTATTAGCACATTTCCTTCCGATAGTATATACCGAGAGTGCTAAGATAATTATTGGTGATTCAGAATAGGAAAAATCAAAAGGGAAGTTCAATAATCGGGGAATTGATTAAAGTTGAACCAAATTATGATTTATACGAGGACGTTGATGGTACCTTGATGGAAATATCGGATATAATATCAAATATTGTTTCAGTACCACCGCATTCTTTAGCCACAATTGGATAATTCTTGAAACTGCCTGCATATTCAGATGTGCTATTGCGCGCTAAAATAAAAGCACAATGCTTACTACTCTTACCTTGTTTACCGGAGATGGTGGAGGAATAAAATGTATAGTCTGTCGCTAGCTTCATCACTCCTAACGCTACCACCATTTGAAGTATTACGACAATTATTTTATTTGCTCTACTAAACCACCGATGACGCTTGAAACCAAAAAGCATCCACCAATCAACGGTGTTTTAATAAAACTTCTTTTTATAGTTGCGTGAAAAACGCTTTAGTAAAAAAGTGAAAGTACCACCCAACGTATCCTATGGGGTAGTCATTGATCCAAACATTTATACTGTTGACAATGGGCACTTGAAAAGAAAAAACTAAAATAATTTTCAAAACTTAAACTATTTTTATTAATCAATTTATTGTATCATCATGTCGTGTTGCTGTTTCAGCCAACGCTAACATGGCTAAAGCGGTAATACTTCGTACATTTCGGTGTTCATCAATTAAACCATTTATTATCACTTCGATCAATAGCTTGATAATACAAGATGAAATCGCGTTTATTCGAAAAGCGACTTGTTGTACGATTTTTATGCCAGTATAACGATCTTGCCATTTGGTACTCTGGCAGACCACCTTGAGGAACGATAATAATGTTGGAATGCCAAAAACAATTGCGACCACCACAAAAGCATGTGCAATGGTATTTCGTATATACGCCTCTATATTATCGATATCGGGACGCATTGCAGAAATCATTGCTGTTATACCGGTCGAATTTACTATTTTTGAGATTATCTCGTAATCTTTATATTCCTTAAGATCAGGGTCATAAATAGTTTCTATAATTTTCAATAACACAATATCTAACAGATATTTATCATAATTTTGTGCATCCACAAGCGAATGATTAGTATTGCATTTTATTTAAGGAGTTACATCCCATCGATTATGCCGCGTTGGTTTTGATACTCGTACCTTATTTTGATTTAAGAACGATTTTTTATGTGATATTTTATTTTTATATATTTATTCTATTCCACTCATTTTCGTGATTTTTTGGTCAAGAAAATCACTGGAATAATTAAATCCTACAATTGAAAATTGAATCCAATATTTCCAGAAAATTATTTCAATATCGATTTCATATAAATTTTCAAGATTCTCGCTCGAATTAATGATCCTTCACCTAAATACATATATATATGTAGTTTCCCAAATTATACCTACGTGTACTGATATACATACATTTACCGTAACTTAAATGTAAATGTAGTTTTTGTAGTTAATTCTTGATTTTTGTGAACGTAAATGTCATAATTGTGCCTTTGCAACACAAATAATTTACTATAATAGCCTAAATGTAGCTTACAACTTTTACATTCATCTTTTATTATTATTCAATCATACATGCCATATAAATTTGAAAAAAAAAACGAAAAAAAAATTTATCTCAAGAATGTAATTTTCGAGGTTCGAACTACGATCTAAAATTTTAAAATCCACAACGCTAACACCTAGACTACTGCGGCATGGGAATTTGCCGAAAAATTACTTGGTTTTATAAAAAGTTTTGAGCATTCTACTAAATTATATAATATGTAGTTAGATTTACACAATGTGACGTATCAACATAGAGAAAGATAAAATTTGTCAGATCTTTCTGTAATTTGGTATACAGATGAAGAAAAATATTCTAAGAATAATTTCCTTTTACATCATATCGGAAAAATCACGGAAAATGCGAGAAAATCGCGAATTTCCACTCGGAAAATTCGTCGGGAAAAGACTAAAAAAAATATGCTGATCATCCAACATTAATTTAAATTTTTTTTTTTTTTGTCGTGATTTTTGAAAAATGGACATCCATGAAAAAAAAATCATAAAAAAAAAATTAAATACATCCCAACTCCGTATGCTGCTAACTACGCAGCTGTACTATTTAAAAAAATCATCAAACATTCTTTTCTATAAAAAAAAATACACAATACATATCGCTCATTTGCTGCAACAATGACACAATTTAAAAATAACAAATGTTATAATTTGAGAGACATTTCCGTTTGTCTTGTAGTGAGCTTTATAGCTTTAGGTGTGTCGTTATATCAGTTTTAACTATATTAAAAAGCCGATATTTCTCTATAAATAAGTCAAAAACGACCGATTTTGAGTTATGCCATTGTGGTAGCAAATGAGCGATATACAATTGACCATTTTAGAGATGGCGCTGTAAAATTTGGATAATTTTTCCAGATTTGAAGGCTTTACAGAGTTTTCCCAGACTTGAGACCAGACTCAATCGCATTTTCATGCAAAAAGACAAATCATATAGCCATTTTACGTCAACGAAATCGGTCTCGAAGTAGTTTTTCGTGCGGACATATATACATACCCGCAATTATTGCTCTACATAGATTCAGATAATAAAGTAAAATAACTCCCCAAAGCTGCTTAGCAATGGTCTCTTCTTCACAAGGATCATATGAACTAGCTTCCATTTGTTTTTCTATTGCAGTTGCCAAAAATTTAATGTGGCTTTCCTTTGTAATGGGAATATTATTTTATATTTTTGGGGAATTATTTTGGTACTTTAATTTCCGGAAATATGATCACCTACTTAAATTTCTAGAAGGCCATAATAAAGGTGTACCTTCTGCTTATTTATGGAACACTCGATATTTAAAATGTAAAAGATTCTTGTCATTTCTAGATGATATTGATTATCAAGAAGCATTGAAATGCAAAATTTACATAAGTTGTCTAAAAAACCAATGATTTATACACCGAAAAACCTTGCAGCTCCAAGCATCACACACTGCTCCATGAAAGGATAGGGTTGAAGTAGAGATTCACAGTGATCATCAGCCATAGCCGCTGTAAACAATAGGATCCAATCAAACCACTTCAAGTAAGCAAGTCAGCTTTTCAAGATAGCACTGAATTTCCAACAATGCAGTTGTTTATATGCTTATTAATTGAATAAGCTAAATTAATATAATTGGCATGTCAATTATCCAAACAATTGTAAGTACATGCCGATTTTATAGCACCAACACAAGTATAGTGTAAGTTGACCTTTAGTTCACCTTATTATAAATATAGCAATTAATTTACCGCTAGGTGGTACATTATAATTACATTTTTTAGTCACTCATTTTTATATAATTTGAGTGGAACTCTATTTAGAAATACCCCCAGTAGGCCAAATCAAATTTTGTGATAATCTACTATATATGCGGAATACATCTTAGGTGGTTGGTGATCGGAAAGTTTACTGCTAACTTGAACTCCAAATTTCACTGCAACATGGCTGCAAATATTGTAACTGATTTGAATTCACAGCTCGAACAATTTTTCATGAAGGAGGTCATTGAATCACAAGATCCATCTAAAAAGCGCGCACGACAAGAAGAGTCTGAATAACATTATCGTGCGACATTTCACTGCACTGTAATTGGGAGATTTCATCACAGTGGAGACGTAGATTTCAAAAATATCACTGCCGAAATATCACTTATTACCACAATTATTGTAATACACTGGTACAATAGGCATCTTTTACCAAAACTGAAAGACTTTAGGCGACTATTTTCTCGGTGCAAGCGGCTGCTGAAAAACCAGAACAACGTAAATCGGAAACGGCTTTGCTCGCCAGTCAAAATAAGCCATCAAAACCATCGCGATTTCAATTGTTTTTCAAAATAAAGTACCTCAACAGTTATAAATCGCTTCTCAACGTAGTGTAAAACTGTATATTCACCGAATGACATCTTTTTACTTTTTTTTTTTATTAATTTTTTGTTGAATATTAATTAATATTCGGAAGAAGATGAGAAGATTGATTTTTTCATAATCATAAGCTCATCAGTTCGAAACTGAATTAAATTCTCTTACAATCTTCGGAACATACTCGTATTAAAAAAAGAATGACATCTGCCCCACCGAATGAGTCGGTGGCCGGCTCTAAGATTCACAAGTTCCTTTCAGTTTAAAACATCCAATTTTCCTTCCCAAAAAATTAAGAGTTTGCTTTAAATGGCTTTGCTTTGAATTTTGGCCATTAAATAGACGAGCTGAAGGACGGAAAATTTGTAAAGAGTACTACTGATGCTTCCAGATGCGCACCGTTAGAAGGTTGTAATTTATGGATAATCTTTCTTTGAGTCGAGTTCAGTGTGTACCGCCGTTTCCTAAATGTAGTGCTGATTACTATGGATAATTTTATAAACAGTATACAACTCGTGACAAGACGTAAACATTTGGCTGTTTGCGTTTGTTTCGAACTGAAGGCAATTCATATCGAATTAGGCGCAGAACTAACAACTGCAACGGTTTTTAAAGCGCGGAAAATATTTCTACAACGTATCGAATTTTGTCGGAGCGAGAAATGAGCTTCGCGACTTATAGTATATCTTTTCTTCAGCTCTAAGCAAGTCTTTCTTTGAGAGTGATTTCTCCTGTCATTACATAGTATAGCTTCCGCAGTCACACCTTCCTCACAAATAATGCTTGCTATTCTGTTGATATTTCAATGAATTCAAGCAACTGTTATTTTATAATTTAATCCAGCGGTGTTGTGAACCTGTAGTTGGTTTTACTATCTGGCAATCATTAAGCTTGGTTGAGGATAATAATTTCAGCTCCCAAATCGTATTAATACAATAAAAGAATAAATACTAGTATCAATATACCTTGAGGATCTCATTTTTATATAATGGGGATAAAATAATTTTTATCTAATTTCACTCAGACAGTTTCATTTATGTTCGTGTAATGGTGAAATTTTGAATTTTAGTCGGAATACTAGAGATAAAGCCAAATAGTGACGTATGCGGCCAATTAGGCCATTATAGATATCTACTTACATTGTTTTCAGAGTGGTGCTACATACGACATTTACACTTTTTCTAGATAGCTACTAGTCAAGAAACGAACCTAAATTTAGGGCTGAAATTTCGGACTAACTTCACTGACTTTGACTACCAGTATACGTTTATAATAATACACTAATATTATATACTAACCAACTATCAGCAACCTCAGTAAATAACTTATTTCCTCTTAACCCACACCGTTTCGTCACCAAAATAGACGTAACAAAAACATTCATCACAAATAATTTTGAAATAATTCTTTTATAATTTACTCAACAAATTTGTTATTGTCACTGCGAGGAAAACTAAGTTTTTCATTTTTTTCCCCCTATTTATTTATTTAGTGAAAAAAAAATCCTTCGTTTCATCATTCTTAAGATGAAAACAAATAAAATTATCTTTGCTGGAAAGTGGAAAGTTAAAAAGAAACTCTTGTGGTTTTGTGCCTTCCAGGTTTTCCTTTTGTTAATCTTCTAAGATTTGGTTTCTTCGTTCTTTCTTACTTTTTACAGTTTTTCTTTTTTTGCATTTGATTTAAAATGGATATAAAATTCTTTAGTTATTTGCTGTAAGTATCTGTGTGTGTGTTTGTGTTTAATTTTTATCAAATTCGTCTTCTGTACCTAAGAATTTCTATGAAAATTTATCTCTATGGTGTTTATATTGCCCAAACTTATGCAATGGCATTTGTATGCGGTTTTTATAATATTTTATATAAGAAGGATGTGAATGACATAATTCTAGAAATTTTGTCATCATCATAAAAAATAAATTGCAAAGGCATATAAGTTTAGTGTCTATCACAAGTCAAATTATTTTCGATCAATTTAAAAACGAAATTCACAAACCAAGACGACTTTTACGATTATATCTTCCAAGTATAATACATACATAGTTAGGTATTTCTAAGAAACGAAATTTCTTAACTTCCCAAATATAAAGTTAAAGTATTGATACAAATTTTGAAATGTAAACAATCAATAAATCTCGAAATGCCTACACAAAAACAGAATTCTTATCATTTTTATTTTTTCTCAGTGTACAGGTACATACGTATCTTATATAAATTGAAATTGAAATTCCAGTAGTGCCACAAGGAATTTCGAAGAAAATAAAATACAAAACAACTGTATACTTCTGATATGCTCACATTTCAATTTGAAATGCTTACACAAGGTGATTGTAGAAGACTTTTCGGGGTCATTGAAGTTGGTTTATAAGTTAACCATCAATCATTTCATTTTTGTTGTTCGATTGAAAAAATATCTCGGTCAATATGATTTATTGATGGTATAGGTACATAAGGGAATATAACTTTTAAATTCTTTTTGGATTTTATATACGAAATAAAATAAATTCATAGTGATTTGTTGCCAAATCCGTTTGTGTAATATGGGTCGAAAAAATAACAGAATTTGCAACTAAGATATTGCTGGATGGCAGATTATATTGATGATTATATGATATTTTGTTTGTACCATAACCATTTTCCGAAATTTTCCAGCCAGGCGACTAATTAATTCCCTAAAATTACACATCAGAAGGCAGTTTCTCAAAGAGTCACAATATTAAATGTTTAAAGAAATAATTCGAATTTTGCAAATATTTCAAACTAACTGGTAATCGATTAAAAATACTTGACGATGTTCAGAATTAGGGCGGGGTACTTACATCTTTATTTCCACTTCTAAATATATTAAATTATTCACTAATTCAATTTGTACACAATTTGATTTGTACATAAATTCGATATTGAGCATCTGTGATAGACAATACAGGTTTTACAGTTCAAATTAATCCTTTTCAAATTTCAAATTGAACCTTTTACATTTCAAATTGAACCTTTAGCAAATCATATATTTTTTCAATTAGCGATATTTGACATCCGGGATAGAAACGATATGTGCTTTGGAAATGGGATTCTACACTGATTTTTGTATAAAGTTCTGGAATGTGGCCAAGAAGGATGGAACTTGGCTATTCCTTAATGTATTATGTAGAAATTTGACGTGTGCGTTGCAAATGGGATTCTAAAATGATTTTTTAACTTAACTATTTGTACAGATTATGATGAGTTTTGCGTTTCCAACAAACACACGGAAATGTGACAAACACACGGTGTGTTTTTGGATAAGGTTGTGAGAAATATGACAATAATAGTTTCAATAACGTTGTCTATTGAGGTTTCTGTGCATCACACAGGTGTTTAGTCAGAAACTTTCTTCGCCAATCCTTCACTTTAAACTTTGGGTTATGTTTTCTGAATAATTGCTACCAGAGCGGTAAGTTTAGCCATGTTTAAAAAAAAAATGGTGTAACGATAGATAGAATCTAACGATAGATAGAATCTCATAATTAGAAATATCGTTTAAGAATTTCATTTACATCGCAAATCTCGAAATTCATTAAAATAGGTTAAGGAATTGCCAAGATCTAATCCAATTGGCTATATTTCATACATGTCAAACTCCACTAAAATCCGTTAAGAAATATATAAATTCTGTTAAAAATAATTTTAGAATCCCACTTCTAGTGTACCTACTTGGTCGTATTTCAGAACTTCATTCAACAATCATTTTAGAATCCCATTTCCATCGCGGACGTCAAATTTAAATGCACCGGTTAAGAAATAGTTAAGTTACGTCTGTTTTGCCATATTTCATAACTTCACCTAAAAGTCGTTCTAGAACCAAATTCCCAAATATTGTTAAAGTTAGCCCAAACCAAAAAGTCGATAATGCAGATTGTGTTAGTAAAGCCGAAAGTAAAGAAATAGCACAAACAAAACACTCTAGAGGCTGATTTTATTCATCCATTTCCTATATTCGGAAGGAAACTTTTTAAATCTTCTGAGATTTCCCACGGGAACTTGAACTGAATTTGTTTCCGGCGATAGCTATTGACAATTCGCATTAGAGCAACAAATCTCCAGACATAACATTTTAGAGGCTGATTTTATACAAATTTTCTAATGATTTTTGTAAAATCGAATTTTCCGAGATTTCCTACAGGAAACTTGAACTGAATTATTCCTGCGATAGCTATTGATAAATCACATAAATGCAATCCTTCTCTAGGCATACTACATACTTGCGGCTGATTAACTTTCGGCAATCCTACTCTAGGCATACTACTACGGCTGATTTTATACAAATTTTCTAATGATTTTTAAAAAATCGTATTTTCCGAAATTTTCCACGGGAACTTGAACTGAATTTGTTTCCGGCGATAGCTATTGACAAGTCGCATTAGAGCAACCCATCTCCAGACATAACATTTTAGAGGCTGATTTTATACAAATTTTCAAATGATTTTTGGAAAATCGTATTTTCCGAGATTTCCCACAGGAAACTTGAACTGAATTTTTTCCTGCGATAGCTATTGATAAATCATATCAATGCAATCCTTCTCTAGGCATACTACTTGCGGCTGATTAACTTTCGGCAATCCTTCTCTATGCATACTACTACGGCTGATTTTATACAAATTTTCTAATGATTTTTGGAAAATCGAATTACCCGAGATTTCCCACGGGAAACTTGAACTAAATTATTTTCCTGCGATAGCTATTGATAAATCACATCCATGCAATCCTTCTCTAGGCATAGCACAATATAGGCTGGTTTTATAAAAATGTTCTAATGATTTTTGGAAAATCGTATTTTCCGAGATTTCCCACAGGAGACTTGAACTGAATTTTTTTCCTGCGTAAGCTATTGACAAGTCACATCATGCAATCCATCTCCAGACATAACGTTTTAGAGGCTGATTTTATACAAATTTTCTAATGCTTTTTGGAAAATCGAATTTTCCGAGATTTCCCACGGGAAACTTGAACTGAATTATTTTCCTGCGATAGCTATTGACAATTCACATCAATGTAATCCTTCTCTAGGCATAGCACAGTATAGGCTGGCTTTATAAAAATTTTCTAATGATTTTTGGAAAATCGTATTTCCCGAGATTTCCCACAGGAGACTTGAACTGAATTTTTTTCCTGCGTAAGCTATTGACAAGTCACATCAATGCAATCCATCTCCAGACATAACGTTTTAGAGGCTGATTTTATACAAATTTTCTAATGATTTTTGGAAAATCGAATTTTCCGAGATTTCCCACAGGAAACTTGAACTGAATTATTTTCCTGCGATAGCTATTGATAAATCACATTAATGCAATCCTTCTCTAGGCATAGCACTATAAAGGCTGGTTTTATAAAAATTTTCTAATGATTTTTGGAAAATCGTATTTCCCGAGATTTCCCACAGGAGACATGAACTGAATTTTTTTCCTGCGTAAGCTATTGACAAGTCACATCAATGCAATCCATCTCCAGACATAACGTCTTAGAGGCTGATTTTATACAAATTTTCAAATGATTTTTGGAAAATCGAATTACCCGAGATTTCCCACGGGAAACTTGAACTGAATTATTTTCCTGCAATAGCTATTGATAAATCACATCAATGCAATCCTTCTCTAGGCATAGCACTATATAGGCTGGTTTTATAAAAATTTTCTAGTGATTTTTCGTATTTTCCGAGATTTCCCACAGGAGACTTTAACTGAATTTTTTTCCTGCGTAAGCTATTGACTAGTCACATCAATGCACTCCATCTCCAGATATAACGTTTCAGAGGCTGATTTTATACAAATTTTGTAATGATTTTTGGAAAATCGAGTTTTCCGAGATTTCCCACAGGAAACTTGAACTGAATTTTTTCCTGCGATAGCTATTGATAAATCACATCAATGCAATCCTCTTCTAGGCATAGCACAATATAGGCTGGTTTTATAAAAATTTTCTAATGATTTTTGGAAAATCGTATTTTCCGAGATTTCCCACAGGAGACTTGAACTGAATTTTTTACCTGCATAAGCCATTGACAAGTCACATCAATGCTATCCATCTTCAGACATAACACTCTAGAAGTTGATTTCATTCTTCCATTTCCTTCTTTCGGCTTGAAACTTTTTAAATTTTCCGAGTATTCCCACGGGAAATTTGAACTGAATTTTTTTTCCTGCGATAGCTATTGACAAGTCACATCGATGCAATCCATCGCTAGACATAACACTCTATACTAGAGGCTGATTTGATTTATAAATTTTTTACTTTCGGCTTGGAACTTTTTAAATTTTTCAAGATTTCCCACGGGAAACATGAACTGAATTTTTTCTGCGATAGCTATTGACAAATCACATAAAAACGATTCAACTTCAGATGTACACGTTGATTTTATGCCAATTTTGTGAATGTTTCTGATTTTCCGATATTTCCACTACTGGGTTAAACAAAGTTTTCCACGTAAGACTGTTTACGAAAATTTTTATTGCAATCCATTTATCCTATTTACTTGTGGCTGTCAACCACCAAATTGTTAATTTTTGGCTGAAATGTTAATAACATAATCTGCATTATCGACTTTTTTACTTTCGGCTAACTTTAACAGGTCATTCCCAAAGCACATATCAAATTTCATCATAAACAGTTAAGGAATGGCAGAGTTCCATCGTACTTGGATATATTACAGAACTTCATCTAAATCATTTTAGAATTCCATTTCCAATTCACATGTCAAGTTTTATCGTTATCAGTTGAGAAGTTCAATCTTACTTGGCCAAATTCTAGAACTTTGTCCAAAAATTATTGTAGGATCCCGTTTCGATCATACTTGGCAATATCCTAGAACTCCAACTAAAAATCATTTTAGAATCCTATTCTCATCGAGGATTCCCATTCTACGTACATCCCATTAATTAATTAGCCCCATATG
The DNA here is from genome assembly GCA_958295665.1 of Tipula vernalis. Taxonomy (NCBI): domain Eukaryota; kingdom Metazoa; phylum Arthropoda; class Insecta; order Diptera; family Tipulidae; genus Tipula; species Tipula vernalis. Next base: position 194,789,303 of record OY282560.1, on the reverse strand, counting down.
AAAAACATATTTTGGATTTAAAAGAAAGTGGACTTTCAAGCAATTTCAAATAACCGGTAGAAATTAAATTTTCTGATACTTTACTGCATATACAGCACTTTTCACTGACAAAGCAAATCATTCGATTTATTTTTTAGGGTGTAAGGATCGTTATCTATGGTTTTATTTACTCCAATATTTTTGGATTTGCTGTTTTACATCAGCCGTTACAGAGACGTAGAGAAATTCTACAGCGATTCTAGCCAATCGCTAATAACAGCTTTTCGTTATTTACCATTAACGCATCACATTCTATTATAACCACCAGATTTAGACCAATTAAATTTTTCGTTTTATTTTGATTCATCAAACTTTCATTCGCAAAAATGTATATTCACTGTTTAAATAGAGAGAAAAACAGAAAGAGAAAAAATTGAAGAGCAGTTAATTATTGTTTGTGCCTCTTCCATCAAAAAACCATGTTGCAGCAATATTAAAGCTCTCTTTTGTGTCATGTCGGTTGCTTTTTTAAGTGACCCTATTTTAAAATAACAATTTTATTTTCCTGGTTTATTTTTGTGGATGTAATGGTATCTATAATCGATCAAATTGATACTTGGTCAGCATAGCTTTTAAAGCTTCGTTTTGCACATATTAAAAAAAAATAAAACTGTTTTCAAGATAAATTTAAAAAAAAATCGCCCGGAGAACAATAATGGGGGCCTGGTGAATTACTCATTTGTGAGTAACCTGAAGAATTACCGAACATTTGAAATAATTTCGAATAATCTGTAACACTAACTTAAACCGAAATCTCAAATCTTAGAATTTTAGAGTAACCTAAAAATTTGAATATTCCTGGAAAACTCAAATAATTTCGAAATTTCGAATTTTCCCGAAAAAATTGACTGATTTTTTATTAAAAATTGAAAAATTAAGTGGAACAATTTCACCATAAATTGTTGGTATTAAATGAGAATAAGCGTAATAATCACTAATACGAATTTCCGAACACGCAACAACAAGCGACATCGCCTGCAAATTGAAATACACAGAAATAATGAGCTGCTCTTGTCAGCGACGAAGACATTATTGTAATTCTGTGCTTTTGATTTTTAGGTTTTTAAGTTGGTAGTAGCAAATTATTGCCTCATTAAACATTTTATCGCTTGAAAAAAAAAATAACACAGCTAGTGAGATGATTTGTATATAAGGTTATGTTGTTTGTTGTGTTATTTAATTGTGTCGTTGGTCGCTGACGCTCTTGTTGTGTTTACTACGGCGACATCGCCGGCAGAGAAATGTATTTTGTAGTCTTTCCTTATTATGTTCTTGTTCTGTTCATACCTATTGACAGTTCATAACAAATTAACCCCCACATACAAAAAGTAAGGAATACATTTTAATATGAAAGCAACATTCGAAATGAAGTAACATTCGAAAATTTCTTCGCATTTGGAATAGTTGTTATATTGACTAAAACCATTCAGATTTTAATTACTTACATACCAATTTTGCCGTTGTTTTGATTTTATCTAGCCGATGTCAATAAATACAAACTTATCTAATTTTTACGTTAATTTTTACATTATATATAAAAGAAATTTGCTTGTAAAAATCTAATTATTTACTTATAAATATACGTGCACAACAATGGTTCTTGTCACATAAGAGTAAAGAAAATTCCGTACAATATGCTTCACAACAAACATATTCGATTATTTTATGAACCATAACAAAGAACAAAAAACTTTACATAGTTCTTATTGAACTCAAATCGAATATTACCAATTTATTGACTAGAAAATCACTTACATTTTTTATAGTGTTGCATCTCGAAAGATTTTCCACCCCAAAAATTACGAATAAGCACCAAAAGGAGGAAAATCAACGCAATCATTCTATTTTTATAACAAAAATGGTTTTTCATCTCCATGTAGAAACAAAAAAAAAAATTTGTCTATATTCAACAGTTTCATAAATATATTTTGTTGTATTCAACCCTATAAGTTCTCCACACTCATTTTCTCACATTTATAACATTTATAAATAAAAAAATATTTTTGTTAATACGACATGTCATAAAAATCACACATTTTCTAATGTATGTATGTATGTATATGAAAATATTTTTTTAGCTAACAAATAAATAAAATTATCTTATGCTTCCCCCAACATACTCATATACGTCTAGATATGTACGTTGTACATACCAATATATAGAAACAAAATGTGAAGATTACACTGTAAGAAAAAGAAAGCACAACCGAAATTAAAAATCCTCGCTAAAGCTGTACGAGTCTATCGTACTCTTACATACAAAGTGATAAACAACAGAAAACAAAAAGCTTTGATAAAAATGGAAAAAATGGGTTTTACTGTACTCGAATATAGGAAAATTCGTTTCTCCCAGTTGCTCTATAATTTTCTTCATGTTTCAAGTGTACTTTCACAAAAAGTGGGAAATATTTGTTTTCCTATTTCCTTTTTTATTGCTTTTTACCATAGACATTTTATGGTTGTTAATTTTTTCATTTTTCGTTTGGAAAAATACGAGAGAGTACAATATTTGCTTTTGTAACTTAATGTAGGGTAACTCATAAATCTGGCCACGTACTTCATTTTTATTAAAAATAAAACACTTGTTGGCTATATGTAAGGTATCGCTTTGGAAATGAGTTTAATTATTTCATTAACGGCTTCGTGTATCTGGTTGAAGAATTAATTATTTATGTGTGCGTAGGTGTATAGCTACAATTTTAGTATGGATCAATGGGTCAGATAATAAGGATTATAGTATTGCGTGTTTACCTATTTTTGTAGTATGTAAGTATCTGCTAAATAAAATATGTATGAATTGTACATACAACTTCTGCTTTATTTTAAGGAAAATTGTTGAATAATCAATATATTCAACATGGCATACTTGAATGAAAATAACAGGTAAATAAAGCTTTCTAATATTTTAATTTTCTTCTCACCCATTTTGTAACAAATTTTTGTGTGTTAAACGTTGTTAGTAAATTATCGTACCGACAAGAAATCCCAAAAGGAACGGCAAATAACAGTCGAAAATTTGTCTCGCAATCTTTTTTTGATTTCGAAAAGCCAAAACGAAAATGTTGCTGATGATTTTCCTATTTTAACCTTTAAATAAAAGAATTTCTTGAATTTTTTAACCATTTTTATTTATTTATTAGTAATTGATGTGTTGTCTATTCAACTGTCCAAGAAAAACAGAATATATTTTATTCATTTTAGCTTTAAGAAGTAGTTTTACAATTGTTTTTAATTAATGTAACTCCATATAGATGGTTAAAGCTCTTTAATCTATAAACATAAAACGTTCTCATTCAAAATTGTAATAGCTGTATGATACTCACTTTTTCCCCACTTTTTCCGTGACTGGAAAAGACATTCGGTGTGAGAGAAAAATGTATATACAAAATATATGTGAGAGTGAGTAAAAAATATAGAAACGCCAAACAAAAAAGTGGTAGCTCAATTTTTCTTAAATGTATCACCCACAAACATTGGCGTCTGAATTCAACCAACAACCAATACAAAGTTTAACGCCGCTCAACGTTGAAATTTCAATTTGGGAACATACGCATAGAACTTGTAGCGACTCACAATTATATTGATTGTTCATCACTACAATCAATTAATTATACGCATCAGATTAAAATAAAAATAATTTAAATTTATCGACACATATTCAACTCACTCAGCGCTAATGCAATCGCCGACACAACCACACTCATTATTGAAACACCAGCGCCGCGCACGTTAATACCCAAAACAACAAAAAGTTGTATTTGGCGCCTTCTATCTTGTCATTTTTTTTAGAAGACATGTTTTTTGATTATGATTTCGAATTCCGGCCTTTTCACGTAAAAAACGTATGGTTTGCCTAAAAAGTATATAATATAAAAGAAAGAATTCAATAAAGAAGTTAGTGTGCAGTTGAACTAAATTAAAGTAATTTTTAGTGTAATAGTTGGGTGATTCTAAAATAAAATTATAACGAGTTCAAAAATAATAAATATCTCGCTAGTGGCGAGAATCATACAAATTTCATTTGTGCATTTTTTTTCTACATATGGGAATACAACAACGGCACATAATTAGCCGTAAAAACGCAGATAACTCAACACAGCATCTCGTACAGTGGTGACCTTCACTGGTTAAAAACACGCAACGATGTAAAGGAGTGGTATTATCGTGGGATAATAAAAATAATTACATATTACGTGCAAGAAATATCAAATACGGCCGGGTGCAAAAACCGCACCGGCCAGTGGGTAAGTCCATAACATAGTTATTAGTGACAAAATTCGATACTCCCACATATTTATTTATTTTTCATATTGGTTGATAATATCCACATACGCCAACATCATACAATTCATACAAAATGGAGTCACATTAAAATTACATAAGCATATACAAATACAGTGGATCACATTAAATTAAGTATATATAAATACAGTGGATCACATTAAAATCAAATATATACAAATACGGTGGAATTCATCGAAATTAAATACATCAATTCTATGGCGGATCGAATTCACATTAAATATATATAAATATAGTGAATCACATTCATACGAAGTACATCAATTATATAGCGGATCACATCAATTAAATAACGACAATCAAACACCAACAACGAGAATATTTTGTTGGTTAAAAACAACATTAGCGAACAACAGTACCGCTGGAAACGTCAGCAGCAGCAGCTTCAACAGCAACAACAACATAAGGGAAACCGCAAGTTGATAACATTTTTCTCATTTATTTTAACTTTCTGAGTTTCTCAATGTATTAAAGTAACGTAGTATAAATTTTTTTTTTATTATTACATTATATATATATACGTCATCCAACTAATTTGGTTTTGGTACACATTTGTAATTGTTCAACCACCATCCTTTGGCAACATTTTTTTTTTTTGAATATTATTTGCTTTTCTCGCTATCTTTTACCTCTCCATTTTATAACATTCGTGTTTTTTTTATTTTCTTTGTTTTTAAAATAACGATCGAACATAAGGAGGGACGATCACTTTTCAATTTTTCTTTGAGTTTCGCTTTGTTTTATGCAAAATTTCATACCCATTATAATTGTGAATTCGTAAAAAAAAAGAGGCAATAACAAACAAATCCGGTGTGGCGTGACCCACAACAATAAATTTTTCTCATACCCAAATATTTTCCGTTAACCAAATTGCTTTCGATTCAACATATAAAATATATATGTATATATATATATATTTATTTAAGATTCGAAATTTGGTCTATGAAAATTAAAACGACGCAGCGTACCTGCGACAATATTTTGTAAAAAATTTTTTTTTTTTGTTTTTTTCTTTTACACACAAAATATTTCAAATTATTATCACTAAATTTTAACGAGTAACCCGGGGGTATCTCGCTCACACATACAAAGTCGGAGATTACAAGGTAACCATTCCTATTATTTTAAATTTTTTTTACATCGTCACGCATCTCCGCCGAGTGGGGTTGTTGATCGAAAGCGTAGCATAGACTGTATTTTCGGCAGATAGACGACTCGCCGCGACCAACATGGCGCCAGATCCAAACGAGAAAGTTGGGGAGAATCCCAAACTAGAAACTACGGCCAATGTCAGCACCGATAACAAAATGGACACCACTGAAACACGACAGCAAGTCGAAGCAACCAGTCAAATTAAATCCATTTTGGCTGGAAGATCCAAAGAATTGGTTTAACATGGCCGAGATTCTTTTCGACCTCTCGGGTGTCACAAATGACAAACAAAGATATGCTCATGTACTGTCAGCATTGTCCCCAGCAGCATACACATACATTGCAGATTTGCTCGCTTCGCCACCGCTTGAGAACCGATATTTAACACTAAAAAGCGCCCTTATCGAAAGATTGGCACCATCCGCCGAGCGAAAGCTTGAACAACTATTAAGCGGACAAGATATGGGCGACAAAAGACCATCGGAGATTCTACGCCATATTAGAATGCTCGCCGACGAACAATTAACCAACTCGGTCCTCAAGTCACTCTGGGTACGGAAATTACCTGAGATTATAAAGATAGCGATGGTCGGACAAGCTGACACAATATAACTAAACGATCTAGCCAAAATTGCAGATAAAATGCATGAGGCAATAACACCTACAATGACAATTTCGGCAGTTAGTGGCCCATCGTCCTCCATGCAATGCACAAGCGACATTAGGTATCGACCGCCTTTAAATCAGAACACAAATACTGGCAACTCGCTTGAAGCCAGGTTATCGCGATTGGAAAATCGGATTAACCAGGCGTTCAATAATCGACGTAGTCGGTCAAGGGGTCGAGCCTCATCGCAAGCAAGCAGGCAAAATACTCGCAGCCCCAGCAACAAATATCCAACGTGCTGGTACCATTTTAGATGGGGCAAGAAAGCAAAAAAGTGCATTAAGCCATGCAACTTCGGCCAACAAACCACGGCCATGCAAGTGGATAGTCAAAAAAACTCCCCGCACATCGGGTAGAGTCGGCCACTAACACCCAAACAAATAGCCGACTATTTATATTAGACCAAAATTCCAAACTGAATTTTTTAATAGATACTGGCGCTAACCTTTCGGTCATTCCAGTTTCGATTTTTTGTAAATCTATCATCCCTCATACGAAAAATCCCGAACTAGTCTTATCGGCTGCTAATGGTTCCGGTATTAATACTTACGGAACCAAACTCCTCCAAATTAACATCGGACTGAAAAGAACCTTCACACACGCATTTACAATTGCTGCTGTGAATCGTCCGATCATTGGAGCCGATTTTCTGGAAAAATTTGGCTTACTTGTCGACCTTCAACGCAAACGGCTGGTTGATTCAGCGATTCAGCTGTCAGTCAATGCCGTCGTGGTGCAAACCACCACACCAACGCCGATTCACTATACTATCGACAACGGCTACGGTAATCTGCTCAAGCAATTTCCTTCACTAACAGCAGAACCGAACTACAATTTGCCAGTCAAACATAACGTGGTACATCACATAGTCACTGAAGGCCATCTTCCAGTATCACGACCATGAAGACTAGATAAAATGCGTCACAAAGCAGCGCTCACAGAATTCCAACACATGGTGGAATTAGGGATTTGTCGAACATCGTCATCTCCCGTCTCATGTCCACTTCACATGGTGAAAAAGAAAGATAACGATTGGAGACCATGTGGGGATTATCGTAGACTTAACACGGCAACGACACCGGATCGCTATCCGATACCCCACATTCAAAATTTCTCCAGGCATTTACATGGTTGTAAAATTTTCTCTAACATCGATCTGGTCAGAGCGTACCATCTCATTCCCGTCGCACCTGAAGACGTTCATAAAACGGCAATCACTACACCATTTGGCCTATTCGAATTCACACGAATGCCAACACGCATTCACGTCATTAAAATCTGAATTAGCCAAAATAACACTCCTCGCGCATCCACTGAGCGACTCAAAGCTCAGCATTACAACGGATGCGTCAAACACTGCAGTCGGAGCAGTTTTGCAACAATGCAAGAACAATCAATGGGAACCCTTGGGATTTTATTCCAAGAAATTATCGGATGCCGAAAAGAAATATTCCACATTCGATAGGGAACTACTCGCAATATATGAAGCAGTTAAACACTTCCGATATTTTGTCGAGGGTCGTGAGTTTACAATTTACACCGACCATAAGCCTCTGACTAGATCAATTCAGTCTAAAACTGAACGTAATCCAACGCAAGCAAGACACTTGGATTACATAAGTCAATTCATCACTGACATCCAGCATGTGCAAGGTAAAGACAATGTGGTCGCGGATACACTTTCCCGCACCACAGACAACGAAATGGCCACAGTCGAGACTCACTTCGACTATTAAAAAATAATTAAGGCACAAAAACATGACTTAGAACTTCAGAATTTACTTTCTGGTTCCAGACGTCCCACTAGCACATCTTATAAGATAGAGCTTTTTAAATTGCCAGGCCTAGAAGTATATTGCGAAATATCAACGGGAAATAATCGCTCGTACGTCGCAGAACCACTACGTCGAACTATCTTCGACACATTACACAATATTTCACATCCTGGTGTCCGTGCTACTCAAAAATTGATTACAGCTCGTTACTTTTGGCCTAGTATAACCAAGGACGTAACCCAGTGGGCGAACTCCTGCTTATCCTGCCAAAAATCTAAAATACAACGTCATACAATTTCACCTCACGGACAATTTGAGATTCCATCTGGTCGATTTGAACACATCCATATAGACATAGTAGGACCACTTCCTCCATCTAATGGATATCAATACCTTCTCACCTGTGTCGATCGCTTCACCCGATGGCCCGAAGCATACTGCATGACCAACATGTCAGCTGCAACCATTGCCACCACATTCGTTAACAATTACGTATCTCGATTCGGCGTGCCCCTTCATATAACAACTGATCAGGGAACGCAATTTGAGTCAAAACTTTTCACAGAGTTAACAAAAGTCCTCGGCTCACAACGAATACGTACAACGGCTTATCATCCACAAGCCAATGGCATGGTCGAACGGTTCCATCGACAGCTCAAAGCTGCTCTCATGGCCCGGGGAAACACAATTAATTGGAGCTCGGAGATTCCTATCGTTCTACTTAGGATCCGAGCAACAGTAAAGGAAGATCTGAAGTGCTCACCAGCCGAAATGGTTTACGGGCAACCAATCAAGTTACCCGGTGAGTTCTTCGTCGAGAATCCTCCTTTACCATTACCAACTGAAGAAACAGTCGTCGACCGACTGCGACAAACCATGCAACACCTTGTCCCAACTTCACCACGTTCTAACAAACAAGATAATATCTTTGTCTCTAAAACCCTGGACAATTGCGATTTTGTTTTCGTTCGAACAGACAAGGTTTGCACGGGATTATCACCTCCTTATGAAGGCCCATACAAAGTTATACGCCGCCTTCGCAAACAATTCACGGTTTCAATTAATGGTAAAAACCACACCATTTTAATTGACCGAATCAAACCGGCATACGGCATATTTACCTCACCTGATCAAATATCAGGCATTCGCATACATAAAGCCGTACACTTTGCCGAATAGTTCAAAGTCTCAAGGAGGGGATATTCACTTGCGGGGGAGTCCTGTAGCGACTAACAATTATATTGATTGTTCATCACTACAATCAATTAATTATACGCATCAGATTAAAATTAAAACAATTTAAATTTATCGACACATATCCAACTCACTCAGCGCTAACGCAATCGCCGACACAACCACACTCATTATTGAAACACCAGCGCCGCGCACGTTAATACCCAAAACAACAAAAAGTTGTATTTGGCGTCTTCTACCTTGTCATTTTTTTAAAAGACATGTTTTTTGATTATGATTTCGAATTCCGGCCTTTTCACGTAAAAAACGTATGGTTTGCCTAAAAAGTATATAATATAAAAGAAAGAATTTAACAAAGATGTTAGTGTGCAGTTGAACTAAATTAAAGTAATTTTTAGTGTAATAGTTGGGTGATTCTAAAATAAAATTATAACGCGTTCAAAAATAATAAATATCTCGCTAGTGGCGAGAATCATACAAATATTTCATTTGTGCATTTTTTTCTACGTATGGGAATACAACAACGGCACATAATTAGTCGTAAAAACGCAGATAACTCAACACAGCATCTCGTACAAACTATTAAACTACTGCCTCTTCCTCATGAAGAGACTGTTGAAAGAAACGAGAAATAAATTATTCATAATAAAAGTAACCGTTGAACAATACATTCATTATTTGTAACTTTTTGTATGGGTCCTAATAAGGGTTATGGGTTATGGGCCCAGTTCCCCAATAATAATACCTACCGAATTTGAAAATAATATTGTGAATTGTAACTAGCGAGTGAATATAATCTAAAAAAATAATTTGAGTGTACGTTTTTTCTTGATAATTATCAAGATAAGATAAACTAGCACTGGCTACAATTGAAACCAAATACAGCGTTGAAAGATTAACTAATAAAGGGCTGAAACCTCACGAGGTGATCATAACTTCGGCCTGTATTACGTGTGTCCGTGAGATTATATCAAGTCAACTCAAACTAACTACCGAATCAATCAATCCCTAACTGAACCCCAATTCAACCCCAAATCAACTTTCAACTCAACACTAAACACAATCTTCAACTTAACCCCAAACTTTTTCCTCAACTTCACCCTAATTATATTTTCCTCATTCAGTCTCCTACCTACAACTTACCCCCAGCTCTAGCTTTGTAATGATGCCCACGGTTATTGTCGTTCCTATCCCTGCTTTTTATATTAATTTCGTTTTATTTATAGTTCTACGAATTTTTATTCCATATTCCAGAACTTCATCCAAAAATCATGTTAGAATCCCATTTAAACGCATATGTCAAATTTCACCATAATCGGTTGACACTTCATCTAAATATCATAATCGCTTGATAGTCAAGTTCCCTCATATATTTCCATATTACAGAACTTCATCCAAAAATCATTTTAGAAACCAATTTCCAATGTGCAAACCGAATTTCATCATAGTTGATTAAAAAATAGGCAAGTTCTATGGAACAGTAGAGTCTAATTTAAAACGAATATGCCAAATTTGAACATAATCGGCTGAGAAATAGGCAAGTTCCATCATACTTTAGAATCCCATTTCCAACGCAAATGTAGAATTTAATCATAATAGGTTGATAAATATGCAAGTTACATCATATATACTTGGCGATATTCCTGAACTTCATCTAAAAATCATTATAGAATCCCATTTCCAACGCGGAAGTCAAATTTCACTAAAATAGATAAGTTCTATGCTAATTGGCCATTCATTTGATTTGCTAAAGGTTTAATTTGAAATGGAAAAGGTTCAATTTGAGGTATGAAATATTAACAGTTACCCTTCTTAAGTCTTAAACAATATTTGTGTAAGGTTTGATACAAATCGGTGAAGTCGTGTGGATTTGTTTAAATATCATACATATATTCTGTACATATTTACATACAAACACTTATTTTATAGATTGCTCAACTGCTCACTAAACACTGGTCCAACATCATCTCAACTCAAAATTAACCTGCAAACGGCCCCCAACTCAACCCTCAACCCAACTGCAAACTCTCTTTCAACTCAATCCCAAATTCAATACCCAGCTCAATATTCAATCCAGCATATATCAAAAATTGGTAAATATTTCTATAACCAAGTATTTGGGGTCAATTCGTAAGGCAGATACGTGACCCTCTTGAGGTACAGGTTCCAAAAGCTTTTCAAATCTCGGCCTTGACCATAGAAACAAATTGGCACAAAAAACTTCTAAATCGAACAAACCGTTCTCGAGATAACATGGGTACAAACATACACACATCCAGTCATCCAGACAACCGGACAGACGGACGGACATTGTTTTTTTTTTTTTGGTTTTTTAGACTCAGGGACTTTCAAAACGTCGAGAAAATTGGTTTTGGACCAACCAAATTTTTGATCATTTTTGAGAGGATTTCAATACTTTGGTTTTTTTAGACCGAAATAAATGTTAATGATCAAAGAAGTTACATAGGGTTCCATTGCTGAAAATCCCCCCAAGCCGCTAGATTCGAAAGTAGATGAATGGAACAGGAAAGATTCACAAGGTTTAGCAACAATTGGGCTAAATGTGAATAATGATCATTTGGATCATATTCATAACGCTAAGAATACCACGAGAATGGCACAAGTAAAGTTCAGTTGATGAAGTCAATTATAAGATTACATTTAGAGGAGGAAGAAAATGAATTATTACAACAGATGATTGATTTAAATTTTGATATAAAACCAGTAGACTGGCAAGCTGCCACGGTGTTAGGAACCCTACCTAAGAGTTACGATACATTGGCCACGGCATTAGAATTGCTTAAGAAACTGATTTAACTACAGCAGTGGTTCAATCAAAACGAATGGACAGAGACATAGTGGTGGTGGCTCTGTTTTAAAGGTGATACAGAAGTATCTACAAAAGAAAACCGAAATCAAGAAATTTGACAGATTGTGCTATCGGTGTAATGGTAAAGAGTACTTGGCAAGGAATTGTAAGGCCCAATTGTGCGATCGAATTTTTAAATCTGCTGAAAAGAAAATTAATTTGGCGACCGAACGGGATAAAGGTAAACTATCCGGTGGTGAATTTGTAGTTATTACGATGTGCCAGGTCTAACATTACATCAAATAAGGCATTATTTACAATGCTCCATACAAACCATCGCGATAAAATTTTCGTAGCGAATGGGAAAGCTGTTAAAGTTAAAGCAAAAGGCTTTATTCGAATTAAAGTCATTAACGAATTTGGTGAACAAACTTCCATTGTATTAAATGAAGTGATATGGGTTTCCTCCAATAATACAAATTTGCATTTTTGAAAATTGATTGAAAAGGCCAAAAAGCCAAACAATGTGATATCAGTCCAAATGGACGGCATCCAGCAGTAGCCGAAGAGACCAAACAATACTCTGATTATGGAGAATAAAATCGAAAATAGTATTGAATCTTATCATATGGGTTGTATATCTAAGTGGGCACGTAAAGGGTGTGAAAATAACACACTGTACTGATGAAAGTTATCGTAATGTTGACAAGTGTAGGTTTGCCTGCATGGAAAAATGACGCGCTTTCAATTACCAAAGAATGCACAACGTGCACAAAATATGATTGATTTAATTGATTCAGATCTATGTGGACTAATGAGGACAGCATCACTTTCGGTAAAACATATATTCTAACATTAATAGATCATTTCTCCCAATATACAACAATATATTTATTAGAAAAGAAATCAGAGGTATTTGAAAAATTAAAGGAATATGTGAAAATGGTGAAAACTATGTTCAATAAGAAGCCCAAGTGTATACGATAAGATAGAGGTGGCGAATACGAAAACAAATAGTTTGAGTTGTATTTGAAAAGTTAAGGAATTCAACAGGAGCGAACAACTGCTTAACGTAAGAATCGGACGCTGGAAGAAATGGCACAGTGCATAATCATTGATGCCGGAATGCTACACATTTTGGGCTGAAGCAGTTGGCACTGTGAATTACCCATTTAAGAAGTTTTGGTTCCGAATGTTATGTTTCTGTGCCGCCACAAAAGAGACATAAAATGGAGAATAAATTCATAGCAGTAGTTTTGTTTGGTTATGATACTAAATCTAAGGCGTATGGATGTTACGAAAAGAAAACGGGAAAAATAATATTTAGCAGAGATGTTCAGTTTATACCAAAGTGGCCAACTGGATCATTCGAAACTGAATTTAATGTTCCTTTATTTGAATTGAATGAATCCAAGGAATCAATTTGCAGAAATAAGGAAACACATAGATGTTACAGAAAATATTGTGGCTTATGATGCAATGAGGCCAAATGGAGTTTCATTAAGAGATAGTAGTGCGCCAGATTCTGATAGTAACGATACTATAACCGACTTGACTGTTGAAAATGAGGAACTTATGGGCAACATCAACCTTAGAAGATCCGATCGTGCAAATAATCGGATGAACCAACTACATATAATAAAGCTATAGGAAATCAAAACAAAAGAGAATGGGTTAAAGCAATGGAAGAAAAAGTGAATTCCCTACATGAAAATAAAACAGGGGAACTAGCTAAATTACCCGTCAATAGAAAACCCATCGGTTCTAAGTGGGTATGTAAAATTATGAAAACCGGGAGAGGTAAAATACCGCGATTTAAGGCCAGGTTTACCCAGAAATATGGTTTCGATTATGCTGAAGTTTTTGCTCCAGTGGCACGGCAAACGATATTTAGGATTTTATTAACAGTTGCCGTAAAATGAGGTCTGCAAAATTATCACTGTGGTGCAAAAACTGCATTTCTACATGGTGATTTAAATGAAGATACATGAAGCAACCCTCTGGTTTCAATACTGAAGCAAAGGAACTGCAAGTTTGTTTAGTTAAACGGTGTTTATATGGCCTAAAACAATCAGCACAAATTTGAAAACAGGCGGTACACAAATTATTATTGGATTCTGGTTTTACACAAAGTAAAAATGATCAATGGTTATATAAACCAATTTAAGGCGATGATATTTGTTATGCTATTATTTATGTCGATGATATGCTAGGCACGAGTAAAAATAATAATTTGATTAAGAAATTTGAAAAGTCATTAAACTCCAAATTTAATTTACAAAAATATAAAGGACTGAAACCTCATGAGGTGGTCAAAACTTCAAATCAATCCCGAAATGAATCTCTCAACTCCATATACAAATCAACCTTCAAATTAACCGCCAACCAAAAACTCAAATTAATCACCAAATCAACCCCAAATCAACTTTTAAATCAACCATTAACCTAACACCAAAACAACTATTAAATAATACTAACTACATACTAGCTCAATTTCAACTCAATTTAGCTCGGACCAAATCTCAACCCTCTGCTCAACTCATACCATCATTCCATCATCATCATCATACCACCATCACCAATAGCATCACCATCAAACAATTCTTTCAAAATCCACTCAATTTTAGAAGTTTTATAAATTCTTCTGTAGTAACTTTGGACATGATTACCATCGCTCTAAGTGTGCCTAAGCAGCCACTCCAACTTTGGACATGATTATCATCTCTCAAGAAGGAGATGAATGTTCGAGATATTTACAGTGACCTTTGTTAAATCTTAAACAATGTTTGTGTAAAGTTTGGTTCAAATCGTTCAATGCGTGTGCATTTGTTTAAATATCACACACCTTATACTGTACATATATATAAACACTCACTTTTACATACAGTGAAACTTCATTTCAACGGACACTCAATTTAGCGGAATCTTCACTTCAACGAACAAACATTTAAGTCCCATGCAACTGAGTCCCGTGCAACTTAATAGACAAATTAAATTTTTAATAAATATTCATGTGGGAATAATACACACACAAATGAGGTTTCTCCATCGGAGTTTGATATTTGATGTAGTGAATAATAATTCGCTATATCAGTACGTTCTGGCCAGATACTTAATATATTGGTCATAGCTACCTGATGAGTAGACCAACTTTTCAGTACGAAACCAAACTACCAACATAAAGAACTCATTGAGGGTTCTCATTTTTGCAGAGAAATACATTGGTATAACGCTTTGGGCCTTCAGTCAAAATTACGGGGATAGGGGAAGATATTTCTACTTTTTTTAGTAGATATGTTATGAGCGATTGGCCTCTGTATTTTTCTGATTTACCAAATCGAAAATATTGAGATTGCCATAAACAATTAATATATTTGTCTATAAAAAATGGCGAAAAATCAACTGATCAAGGTACTATCGTCGAAATTCGTCTTTTACAATTCTCGACAAAATAAGACTGATAGTAACAATAAACTGACACCATCTTTTTGGCCCAAAGGAATATTTCTGTAAACAACCTTGTTCATATTATCATGACAAGCAATCTTAGTTAGATAATTCGGATAAATCGTTTGATAATACAAAAAAAGAATAGGGCCGCATAGGATCGAGTCAACGAATTTGATTAGAAACCCCATCAGTCGACTCTTTATACATAACAACAATATTAATTTAACCCTTTTGATTGATACTGGCGCTGAT
Source organism: Tipula vernalis (assembly GCA_958295665.1). Lineage (NCBI taxonomy): Eukaryota > Metazoa > Arthropoda > Insecta > Diptera > Tipulidae > Tipula > Tipula vernalis. The sequence goes on along the minus strand of OY282560.1, from coordinate 194,773,663 downwards.
ATTTCAGTGATACCAGTTAATTTTTTCATATTAACGTAAACAGTTTCTCAAGTGATCTGATTCTGACAGCAGCAAATGGATCAACTATTCGAACCTATGGTACAAGGTTGATTAAGGTCAATTTCCGTTTAAAACGAGATTTTCCACATGCTTTTGTAATAGCTTCTGTGGATAGGCCAATCATTGGTGCAAATTTTTTGGCAAAATTTGGTCTTTTAGTGGATCTGAAGCATAAACAACTGATAGGTTCGACCACTAAATTGTTAGTGGACGTGATGGTGAAGAGTTTTGAAACTCCGACTCCTGTCAATTTTTTCATTGACAATGGTTATGGCATGCTCCTTAATAAGTTTCGCAGACTATATCCGGATCGGCATAAAGTCGCTTTATTAGAACTCCAACTTATGGTTGAATTAGGGATTTGTCCTCCATCGGCATCCTTTGTTTCAAGTCCTTTACATATGGTTAGAAAAAAGGATTAAGATTAGAGAGAATGTGATGATTTTCGAAGATTAAATTTGATCACAGTACCGGATAGATATCCGATTTCCCACATTCAAAATTTTTTCATGAATTTTTATGGTTGTACCATTTTCTCCAAGATTGATTTGGTCAGGGCTTATAATTTAATTTCAGTCGCTGAGGAAGACGTATAAGACGGCTATCACAACATCTTTTGGTTTATTTGAATTTACGCGGATGCCATTTGGCTTGCGTAACGCCGCACAGACATTCCAGCATTTTATTAGCGAAGTTGTCCGCGATTTGACTTCGTTTTTCTTAATATTGATGATATCTTGGTGGCATCTCAGTCAGAACAGCAACATTTGGTTCATTTAGAATAGTTGTTTCAGAGACTGGTTGATTTTGACGTTCATATTAAGACATCGAAACGTGTTTTTGGCGTAGCTTCGCTTGATTTTGCAACAAGATTTCCCTAGGCGGTATTCAACCTTCTGAGGAACGCATACGTGCCATGAGGGATTTTCCCTCTCCTAATTCCAATAAACACATTCAGCGGTATATCGGGATGGCCAATTGCTATCATCGATTTATACCAAAGTTGGCTGAATTTGTATGTAAGTCCAATTCATTCGCATTTGTCAGGATTGCTTAAGTTGCCTAAGACACCCAAGAATTTTTCTTGCCCTTTGGAATGCAATGATGCATTCATTTCTTTAAATAATGAATTCGCAAATGTCACTCTTCTGTCGCATCCTTTAGGAAATGCGAAATTTAGTATTACCACTGATACATCGATCACCGCTGTTGGCCCGGTCCTGCAACAGTAAAATAAGAAGAAGTCGGAACCTTTACGATTTTTCTCTCAAAAATTAACGACTGCTGAAATTAAATATTCTGCATTCGATAGAAAACTTTTCGCAATACGGTATATCTGGCAATTAAGCATTTTAGATATTTTGTTGAGTTGTGTTTGACTCTTTACATAATATAGCGCATGCTGGTGTCCGAGCCATCCATAAGTTAATTACGGCTCGTTATTTTTGACCTAATATTAACAAGGACATAAACCATTGCTGGCTAGTTCTTGTTTATCTGGCCAATGTGCTAAAGTTCAATGGCACACTATTTCACTCCATAGATAATTTGATATACCACCTGGTCATTTTGAACAGATACATTTGGACATTGTTGGGCCTTTGCCTATTTCGAATGGATGTTCATATATTCTAACATGTGTTGTTACATTTACTCGCTGGCCTAACGCGTACTGCATAGCGAACATGACAGCTGCAACCACTACCACTTCTTTTGTCAATAATTACGTGTCACGCTTTGGCGTTCCATCTCAGATTACTACGGATCAGAAATCACAGTTTGAATCAAAACTTTTTAATGAGCTAACAATTCTTTCCTTTTAGGGGCTCATCATACTACGGCTTATAATTCTTAAGCCAACGGCATGATTGAACGCTTCCATAGATAACACTTACTTTGTTTTATAGATTGCTCAACTGCTCACTAAATACTAGTCGAATACCATCTCAACCCCAATTCAACCCGCAAACAGCCCCCAAATCAACACTCAACCCAACCGCAAACTCTCTTTCAACTCAATCCTCAAACCAGTATATATAAATAAATGGTCAACTGTTCACTATATCTTAACCCAACCCCAACTTAACTCCAACTCAACTTAAACTCAACCAGCAAATTGACCCCTAACTTAACCTTCAAGTCAACCCCGAACTCAATGCCCAACCCAATATTCAAACCAGCATACATAACAAATTGGTAAATGTTTCTATAACTAGGTGATTTAGGTCAATTCGTATGGGAGATATCCGACTCTCTTGACGCACAGGTTCCAAGCGCTTTTCATATCTCGGCCTTGAACATAGAAAGAGATTGGCAAAAACAAATTCTAAATTGAACAAGCCGTTCTCGACATACCATGGGTATAGACATAAAGACATCAAGATAGACGGACAGTCATATATAGGTTATTGGATGATGAATTCTGTAATGAAGAAATACATTTAATATAAGCTGTAGTCTCATTATCATCGCTTTCGAAAAATACAAGTTCAGACCACGGATAATTCGTCTCTTCTAAATACTGATGTTTATATGTTTGGTCATATTATACTGAATCCCGTGATAGCTCTTAAAATCAAAGGCAATCATAATGATATCAAATATAGATATAAAAATAGAGTTGAGATAATACTAAAATTTAGTGATCGTTTATTATAGTTATTTATAGACGATATCATTTCGCAAGTTTCTCTTAGAACCGCCAAGTTATCTATATATCATCTGTATGCATCCCATTTGTACCCGTAAGTACCTCCTTATTATAGTCTTAGCCATTGTAAAATGGTAGTAAAAAAACACAGTTCTCGTTACTGTTTGAACTTTTTTAGAATAGCCTTTTTCAAAAATATATAACTTCATCTACATAGGTTACAAACATTAATTCAAAAGTATTAAAGAATGTAGTCTCTAGTTGAAACAAACTTATATTATTAATCGACTTTTTTAAAACGAATTATTTAACAGCAAACTAATTTTCCTACCACTTTTGAAAATACATAATAACTTAAAAAAAATATTTTTGATTAACCATATTTTATCTAAAACAACCTACACATCAAAAAGTTACCTGTTTTAATTACATCCATCAAATTATGGTTTCTTAACAAAAACAAAAAATTATTATAAATTTAATAAATTAACAAAAACAAAGTTTCAAAGAAATAAATCAAAAACCGAAAGAAATGAAATAGGAAAAAGTTTTACCATTTTGAAGATGTTTAAATTTATTTACCAATACCAAAATGATGGAAAACAAACAGCAGCACAACAAAAACTAAACCAACAGAAAATAATTGAAATTAAATTTAGAAATGAAATTAATTTATTTTTATTTTTATTGATGCCGTCAAACTTTTTCTACTCGTATATACATAAGTTTCGTGAGTATTTTTATACTTTGTTATGTGAAAATCAGTGCCAGAATTATGCTTAGTGTAGGTGTCGATTTTGATGTTTAAATACCACTTTGATTACAGTATTTTTATAATGAAAACTATTTTTAGAAATATCAGTTACGAACATACGACATCATTTGTCATGGCGATTAGGATTGATTAAATTGTACTGAACATTTGGGCCAACACAATTCGAATGGTTTGCTGTGGTGAATTTTTAATTAAATTAAATTTAGATAATGCTTGTGTCTAGAAAATTTGTTAGGAACCCCATTAAGAAAAAACGAAATATTTTTTTTTTTTAATTAAATCCGTACAATGCGGTTAGTGCAGAAACTTGAACTATAGTCCTTCATTGTAACAGCCTAGGCGGCTAGTCGAATGAGAGGTCAAAGTCACGAAAAGTTACATTTATCCGAAATTCTGGAGTTAAAACAAATTAAAATAATAAATCTTATCCCAACCCTGTACTGTGACGTAGCTTATACGAAATACTTTCGTAGCGTAATGTACGTTGTTTGCTGTTATAATTATGTCTTCTGTATCTTGATAGGTACAGCTTCTAGTTACTTCATTATGTATGTGGCATCTTCATTAATGTTGAGACCGATTTTGCATCAAATGAAATTGCAAGCCCCAAACGATCCGCAAAATTAGGGGAGGTGATTTTTCAAGCTGTGATAGTTTCAAGTTACTTCACTATGTGTTTGGCTCTAGGATCAAATCCAAAGAATTTTTATTTAACCGATTTGTTGGTAATGAATTATACTTTATTATTAATACTGATTATTAATTAGCCTTCATTATTTCTAGCCCATTTTACAAAATACTGTATATCTAAACAATAGTATATTGTATAATTAGGAGGAAAAGTACTGCATTCCCGGACGATAGTGGAAATTGGCGGACGAGGCGATAGCCGAGTCCGGCAACCACGGGAGTCCGGAAATGCACTTTTCCTCCGAATTGTACATACTATTTTTTCGCCGATCGGACTTTAAAACGAATATAAACCCAAAATAATTTTTAGTATTATTCATTAATTATCATATTAAGAAATCAAAACAAAGTAAAAAATCGAAAATAACATAAAATTATTGATTAGTTAGCCACGACACATTCCCGGCCTAGGCCAGAAAAAATATTCTCGTACTATTATTACTTGTTGCTTAGCAACAAATACAACATACTGGACTCATGAGCTTTTCGTTTCGAAAAAACAACGGAAAAATATATTTTTTTCTACGATCGGGAAAAAAATTTGTTTCTCCTCTGTAGAGGTTTAAACCTTTTTGGCTAATACACTCTATTTTGAACAGAAGCTCATTTACAACAGAATGTTGCAGCATGAGTTGGATTAGCATAAAAAGCTTGATTTTCGTATTTTTCCCTTTCGTGTGTTTGAGTTTACACACTCTCTAGAAATGCTACAGAGGGGCATTTGACTCCGGAGTTTATTGATGCCTGGTTAATGCACCTTCCAAATCCAGCAATAGGAGGCTTAAAAGACAAAATGAATAGGTTGCCGTATACTTTGCTGATGGTAAATAATTTCGTCAAATTTCCAAAAAAAAAAAAAAAAAATATCGAGTAAACTTTCAAATATAAATTCTTTGTAGTGCCTTACAAAATTCGGCTTCAGCTACCATTACTATAACTATTGTTTTAAAATGCAGGAATAAGTTTTTTAAAAATATATTTAACATTAAATAGGTTTTCGGACTAATAACACGTTATCACTATCAAATCCAGGCGCTTGCCTAATCTGAAGCCTAATAGATAAAATGAAACTAAAGCGCGATAAACGCAGTTATTTATGATAAGGAGTTTGAATGCAAACTTGTCTATTTATTGACAGTAGGAGAAAATACTAATACTAACTTATCCCTCTCAGACTAATCTGTCAAATAATTTCTGGGATTTGTTTAATTTTTTAAATAAATTACAATGGCGGCTAGTTATGCAATTTATTTTAATTCTTATTCACTACAACGGCAGGAAAAACCGCAGCAACGTTGAGATTTTTTTTTTTTTTTCATAAAGTCAAGCTTTACACTTAAAAGACAACGTTTAGAATCAAATGAAACTAACTGTTCGATATAAAATATTTAAATTATATTAACGTATAACATAAAATTAATTTAAATATTAATAATTGATAAATATGGATTGGCTTAAACCAGCAGCATCCTATTATCATAAAATATTAACGTTCTTTCATATCTTTCTCCATAACATTATGAACATACAATTTTCAACAAGTTTTTCCCATTTCGAATTCCTTCCCAAACCAAAAACATGGTTTAATGGTTTAAGCATGGAAGCAAAAAAAATCACGAAAATGTTGATATAATACATACATGTGTAGCAACAATGTAAAAACCACGTCCGGGTAGTTTATTTGTATTTTGTATGTGTTCCTGTGTACCAGAGGGCAGAATAATCATAAATTTATATTTTGTTTTGTTTTGTAGGTGAAGCATATAAATAATTTACCGTTTTTTACGGTTAATAATAAATATTGTTTACTGTTACATAATTATAATATAATTTGATGGAAAACTATGTTCTCAAGTAATGTAAACGACAAAACCGCAAACTTATATAGAAGCGTGCGGTAAGGATATCCTTCACCATATAGAGATTAAGAAAGTTTCTCAACTTCGTATTTTTTTATATTTTAACAAAAAATCTCTTATCGAAAGATAATTTCGATATTCTAATTGATAATGGATACACAAATTTAATTAAATAAGTTTATGAAATTTTACTTTTTGTAATACTGTTAAAATTTGGAAATAGATACAGACAAATAAATGATCTTGTTATTTGCCTACATACCCACAGTATCAGTGTAGAATGTACAACATCAAAAGCACTCATAATCTTAAAAAAAATCTCAAATTGAAACAAATTTTGTGACTTGAAAAACCTCGAGCAAAAATCTGTCAAAAATGGTACGACATTTTCTACAAGTTTTATATATTATAAATTTCAATTAATAATAAAGTTCGACCCTTTGACAGGGAAACATCTTTAGTGCATAGAATATTTTTGTATCCTCATTTATCCCAAATTACAAACTTTACCTCGTCTTGGTAATTTTTTCAACTCCGTTTTATACTTGAATTAATATTTGTATGAAAAGGAAACGAATTTTTTTCCTTCAATATTTTTATTGAACTTGCTTCTTTTTGATAAGTAAAAGATTCATTGATACGAAAATTCAAAAATTTTATTTTTATTTTAATGTAGCCTCTCGTGCCGTATATACATAGCTATATACTCGAAGGTACACAATTTACGCTAAATGAAAAAAAAAGTGTAAATTAAATTTTCATTTACTAAAGAATAATTCATAAATTCATGATGATGTTGTTGATTGGGGGAATAGGTCCGCGATATTAGAGTATGAGATTTCATGGAAAATATCGACAAAAATTTAAATCAAAATAGCTCACGCACGATTTTTGTTATTGCGAATTAATTTAGCGTTTCTAAAAGGTTTTGCCATAAACATCAGGGTGGAAAAATGAATTATACTTCAAGAGCGAGGGATACTTGTGATATAAACTGTGAATGTATTTGAAATGATTATTTTGAATAAAATATTAAAATGTGTAGCGGCTCATTCATGCATCCCTCCCGCCACAATGTATCAACTACATACCTTGACGTCTGAGTTCACAAAATCACCAATAGAACGCACTCGAGTTTTGCTTGTGAAAGAATACAACCATCAAACTACTATTCTCTTCAACAAGAAGTAACACAAACAAAATTAAATTAAATGTTAACTTCAGTTTTGCTCTCGACCTTCAAACGGTTACATGCCACCCACATCGCACGGTAATAATAATAATTACAATAATAAATGGTGGTGATCAATAAAATTATATTAATTAAATAAATAAATTAAACTAAATAAAAATAAATTAAATTAAATTGTCTATTAAAATATTTATAAAGTTTGTAGCGGCTCGCGCATTTCAATTATATAAAACAGTTTTCGTTATACAAATTGAAATTCGTTCACCACCACATACATATTTGGTTTACGCATAAGATATCTCTTTGCGTAACGTATTTTCATTTGCCATCTAGCGAGATGGCATGTACACAAAATATAATCGAATACTAAATTATATTTTGTGATATTCGCCCCCACCTCGTTAAAATTATCATCTTCAAGCCAACGGCATGGTCGAACGCTTCCATCGGCAACTCAAAGCTGCGCTAATGGCCAGAGGAAACACGATCAATTGGAGTTCGGAAATACCCATTGTATTACTGGGAATCCAAGCAACAGTAAAACAAGATTTGAGGTGCTCACCAGCTAAAATGGTTTATGGACAAACCATCAAGCTACCAGGTGAGTTCTTCGTCGAAAATCCTCTTTTACCTTTATCAACCAGCGACACAGTTACCGATCAACTCCGTGACATAATGCAAAACCTTATCCCGAAATCAACTCAGCAAGCCAAACAAGACAAGTGTTCCAAAGACACTTGGCAACTGTGATTTCGTGTTCGTCAGGACAGACAAGGTTCGCACTGGTTTATCTACTCCCTATGAAGGCCAGTTTAAAGTTATTCGACGCCTTCGGAAACAGTTCACCGTATCAATTAATGGAAAAAATCAAACCATTCCAATTGACCGGCTCAAACCGGCTTACGACATACTATGTTCCACTGATGCGAAATCAGTTTATCGTTAACATAAATCTGTTCGTTTTCAGCCTAACACTGAACATCCTTAGGGAGGGGAACTCACTTGCGGGGGAGTCCAGTAGCGGCTAGCACATTTCAATTATATAAAACAGTTTTTGTTATATAAATTGAAATTCGTTCACCACCACATACACATTTGGTTTACGCATAAGATATCTCTTTGCGTAACGTAGTTTCATTTGCCATCTAGCGAGATGGAATATACAAATTCTATTATATTCTATGTACTTTAAATAATAATACTTTAGAAAAAAATTTACTAAAGTGATTTAGTGATTGACAAAGAATTACTCCAAATGCCCTTTCAAGCACTTATAAATCTTTAATGCAGGTTAGGTTAGGTTTAGTTGGCGGTCCACTAGAACCAGGCATAGATATAAAAGTGCTCCGTAGTCATACTGCGAATAATTTTTGTCCTCCAACTTATTGAAACCATTTTGAGTTATTAACAAAGCGCTGGATACTCCTGATGTCCATCCTACAGAGGTCCGTCAGATCCTTGCAGAAGAGTGCCCCGTAGGATTTTTAGACTGTTTTGTGCCAGACGAAGGCAGGTGCAAAGAGGATTAAGTACTGTCTCTTCCTCTTATTCGTCCTCGCAATTACGACAGTAGTCTATTGTATCGTCGTTTGATGAACTATGGTACAATTTTCAATTTACAAAACACTCCAGTTGGTTAACTAAAACAAAAACTAAATACTTTGGTTTTTAAATAATTTTATTGAGTTTATTAAAACAAATATAATTTTCTGACCCCAAAATATATATATCTTGATTATCTCTTGACAACGTTCGGATTAATAATAATAAATGGTATTACAAGTACAAAATTTTGACAAAATACAAATACACCACCACTACCGCATCTTTAGTACCGAAAATATATTCATTAATAAAATAAAGATAACTTATATTAGGCGCATCAAGTGCAGAGACGTGATTTGTATTAGCCGTGGATATCGATTGCAAACCATTTTATTACGGAATCTTTGAGTATTGCAATGAGTGGGAATTGAAAATGAATTTTTAATAGAAAGTAAGAAACTGCAGGAGGAAATACAAATGTATAAAATATTAGATCGACGAAGATTTTCCTTTCTGCTCGATAATAAAGTATCTCCGGAGCTTTTTGATCACTCGATAAGGCCTTCATATGGTGGTGTCAAGCCAGTCTTGACTTTATCCACACGAACAAAAACTTGGGCGCAGTCCGTCAAGTATTTGGGAATAAAAATGTTGTTTTGAAGGCTGCTCCGGGTATCCTTGGATACGATGTTACGCATCGACTGCTGTAGTCTACCGACCAGTGAAGAAAAGTCTGTCGATGTCATATTTTCAGAGTGCAGTAAAAGTTCTCCAGGGACCTTGAGTGTTTGTCCGTAGACAAGGTCGGCTGGAGTGCACCCGAGATTAGTTTTCGATGTTCTAATGCCAAGGAGGATGAATGGGAGTTCGTCACTCCAATTTAGTGTGTTCGATCGAGCATATAATGAGGCTTTTAAATGGCGTTGGAATCGTTCCACCATACCATTGGCCTGTGGATGATACGTCATCGTCCGTATTCTGTAAGAACCTAAAAGTTTAGATAGTTCCTGAAACAAATTGCTCTCGAACTGACTGCCTTGATCAGTCGTAATCTCAAGTGGGACTCCTAATCTTGAGACATACTGGCTTACGAATGCACGTACTAGGGTAGTCGTCCTCATGTCAGCTAAAAAAATGGCTTATGACCAACGCGTGAATCGGTCAACTTTCGTCAGAATATAGTTGTAACCGTCGGATGGTGGTAATGGTGCCAGAAGGAATCGCAAAGTGACCATATTCCGAACGTGTATGACGACCAAATTTCGATCTCTGACAAGCAACACAAGACTTGGACCAATATCCAATGTCAATGGTCATACTTGGCCAGAGGTATTTTGACGTTATAATCTAACGCGTTGCTCGAGTTTCCAGATGGGAAAGACCATGTAGCTTTCCCAAAGAAGTTTCACACCAAACCAATAGGCCGGAACTAGGATCTCGTATATGTTCCAGCTTTCGCTTTGAACTAATGATATTTGATGTCGACTGGATAAGAGTTTGAGCTCGTCATCCGACTCTTACAAAGAAACAAGTTTTTTTCATATCAAGTGCTGTATGAGCTATAGCGGAGGCCTGATGTTTATCAGAGTGAGACAAAGCATCTGCTACAACATTGCTATCACCCTTCATGTAACGGATATCAGTGCAGAACTGCGTAATGTAATCGAGCTGACGGCTCTGACGGGGACTAAGTTCTGATTTCGACAAGATCGCATTTGTTAATGGTTTGTGGTCGGTTAGAATGTAAAAGATTCTGCCTTCGACGAATTATCGGAAATATTTAATGCCACTGTAAATTGCGAAAAGTTTTCAGTCAAAAGTAGAATACTTCTTCTCCGGAATGGTTAGTTTTCTGAAATAGAATCCGATAGGATGGCAAAGTCTATTAATAAGCTGCTCCAATACACCACCTACTCCTATACCCGACGCGTCAGTCCTAACTCTAATCGGAGAATTCTCGTGAGGATGCGCGAGGAGTACGGCCTGAGCAAGGGCAACTTTTATTCTTACAAAAGCTGCCTTGCACTTAGACGTTAACTTGATTTGTGATTTTTTACTAACTTTATTAAAAGAGCGAAGTTGTTCGTGTATTTGAGCTAAATGTTCGGCCAAGTTAGGAATGAAACGATGGTAATAATTTACCATGCCGACGAATCTCTGAATTTGCCTAATAGACGTTGGTTCGGGAAAGTTTTGGATAACCGTGATTCGATTCTTAGATGATCTTATGCCATCTTTGGTACTCCGAATTCGCATTTTGATGATTTTATCGTTAAACCGTAATCTGTTTGGCGTTTAAAAAATTGTTTAAGATGTTCCAAATGATCTGCCTCGTTCTTACTTGCCACAAAGACAAAATCTAGCCCTTTCGTGACTTCGTTCATGAACCGCTGAAAAGTCTGTGCTGCGTTTCTCAGAACGTAAGGCATTCTCATAAACTCAAAAAAACCGAAAGGAACTGTAATATCAGTCTTATATATATCTTCAGCAGCGACAGGTATTTGATGGTAAACGCGAACTAGGTTTATCTTTGAGAACATCTTGCACCCTTGAAGGTACATGGAAAAGTTGTGAGTATGCGGAAGAGGATACCTATCCAATATCGTTACCGCGTTTAATCTTCTGTAATCTCCGCAGTGCCGCCAACCACTATTGCGTTTAGGCACTAAGTGTAATGGAGAGGCGACACTGGATTAACTCGGCCTACATACCATAAGTTGCATCATATGGTCAATCTCAATCTGCGTTATTCTATGCTTTTCAGAATTTAGGCGGGAGGAAATACCAATGTATAAAATATTAGATTTATTGACTGCCACAAGTTATGTTAGAAGAAACCAAGACTACTCGCTTGCCTGCCAATGAGACAGTGTCCCGTAATCACTCCAACAACCACACTGATCTACCGAGTTAGTACGCGTTAGGTGATACTTGACCATCTGTCATTTGTCAGCCTGCTAGCTTCTCCCTGTATCAGCAGTTTGCATGCCGCAAGAGGCATTTCAATATCCTTTCTGCTTTCTGAAAAATGATTCGTTGTACCATTTTGAGCCAGTTCTCGGCTTTTATATCCCCTGTACTTATGAAATGTCCTGGCACCCATACAATGTGGATGTTGTTGAACTGATCTGTCATCTCGATAAGAAATGAGAGACAAATCTGGACTACTTTCGACATGAGGAAGTGTGATTAAAGCGCTTTAACGGCAGCCTGACTGTCCGTATATATGCGAATATCACAAGCCGATATTGCATTAGATCTCAACCAGTCTACGACTTCCTTTATGTCAGTTACGTAAGCTTGAAAAATATTACAATAGTCGGGGAGAAGGAAGGAGAGATTTAACAGAAGTTCCTCGCAGAACAGCCTAGTCCCGACTTTCCCGTCCCGTTTTGAACCATTAGTGAAGAATTTTATAGCTCCTGGTTCCAAAACTGCACCCATTATCCGGTGCTCCCTGGATGGGATCCTAGTCCGAAACTTTATGTCACAAGATAGTGACGGGACAGTATAGTCGGGGTGGTCGTAAGAATTTGTTTCTTACACAAAATAGATAAGTGTACTGTACTGTTGCAGTCGTATGGCGGTACAAGCTGCCAACTATTTCCCCAAGATATCTTGAGGAGTCCAAAATAGCAGAATATCCAGCACCTGAGTGGATGTGTTCCTCAATGCACCGCTGATCCACAGAGAGATTGTTCTCTGAACTTTTGTCAACACCAGACTGTTACTCCTTAGAAGAGTGTGGGTCTGACAACTGCGGTATAAAGACAATGAATGTTGGGGGGCTCCAGCTCCGATCCTTTCCCAATGGCATTTTTGCAAGAGTACGGCACTACCGTAGCTCTCTTTAATCTTTCCTGAATATTAGGTTTCCAGTTCAATTTGCTATCCATAACGAGACACGGAACCTTCGCTGCATCTGTAAAAGTCAAGCTGAACCCATTAACCGTGTGAGGGTCGATTTCAGGAAGTTTATATTTCCTAGAGAAAATTTAATCCGCGACCGTTTTTTTTTTTTTTTTTTTTTTTTTTTTTTTTCGTCCCTGCCCAAAAGCGGCTAGCACTACGACCTAAAAGATCTTTTGTGCTATTGGGTACTGTTACTCCAGGAGCTTCTTAACCTCTCTAATAAAGGCGAGAATGCTGTTTATAGAGGCCAATTTACATTTCTCCGGGGTCAGATACCTCTCTTCAAAATGAATCCACCTCCGTGTGCACAGAGCAACACACTCACATAGTATGTGTTCTGCGGTTTCTGTCTCTTCCAAACAGAGTCGGCACTCCGTCTCTGTGGACAGGTTCATTTTGTTCAAATGATATCTCAGGTTACAGTGACCTGAGAGAAAACTCACAAGTTTCCTAATATTTCCTTTGCTGAAATTGATCGCCAAATTTTTGTGGTGAAATGGTCTGATCAAAGATTTGGCTTGTCTAAGGCCGGGAATACAGTTCCAATAAGTCAAGCACTGTATTTTTTCCCATTTACTGATTGTGTAGGTTGCAGAAGCCCACGGGATACCACAAAAAGGCTCAGGGCCAATGAGTGTAGTCGACGAGCCTGCCCGTGCAAGTTCGTCGGCTATCTCATTTCCAGTGATGCCCATGTGACCAGGCACCCACCACAACCTTACTTTGTTTTGACAAGAGAGAGATTGTAGCAGTTTATAACAACTTTGAACCGACTTGGAAACCAAGCAGTTAGAAGCCAATGCTTTCAGTGCTGCTTGGCTGTCAGACAAAATGTGGATGGATGCGCCTTTAAGACCTTTGGTCATAATAATAGAGGCGCAGATTTCGATGGCGTGAATTTCGGCTAGAAAAACACTGGGGTAAGTACCCAGTGATTTCGATATTTTGTGATTGGGTCCAAAGACACCAATGCCGACACCACTATCCATTTTTGATCCATCAGTGTACCAGACTAGGCTGTTAGGTTCCATCTGCGATAACCCAGTATCCCAGTCTGTTCTATCGGGGATTGTTACCACGAAATTCCTGCCAAAGCAGAGTTCTTTCGGCATAACGTCCGGGACACTAAAGAACATATTCAGGTCTGGAAGTTCATTCAAAATGTCCAGGTGACCCATATGGTCATCATGACTGTATTGATTCGCGAGCTTCAATCTAGCTGCACAGGTAGCAGCTGATTTTTTGACGTGGATATGAAGTGGAGTGAGCCCGATGAGAGCTTCCATTGCCGCCGTAGGGCAGGTGCGCATAGCACCTGTAATTCCGAGACATGCTAGTCTCTGTAATGAGGTCAGCTTGTTCATAATAACTTTTTGCTGTACCTTAGGCCACCAAACTATTGCCCCATATGTTACAATTGGCCTCACTATCATGATGTACATCCAGTAAATCATTTTTGAGTTCAGGCCCCAGGTCCTGCCGAACATACGCCGGCAGGCCCACATGGCCCTGGCCGCGCGTTCGGTAGTTGAAGTAATATGAGAGTTCCAAGTTAGTTTCTTATCTAGGACAACACCCAGATATTTGACTTCATTGGAGTATCCGATATTTATATTATTAAGACTAATTGAACCAAGGTTCAAATTACGTCTTTTGGTGAAGGGCACCAGGACTGTTTTGCTAGGGTTAATCGAAAGGCCCTCCCCAGTGCACCAATTCGAAATAACAAGCAAAGCCTGTTGCATGCTGGCGGACATCGTACGTTCATGCCCTCCAGAGACTATGATAACCAAATCGTCCGCATAACCAATGGCATCGTACCCAAGTAGATGTAAATTATCAAGCAACTCGTCGATCACGAGTGACCACAGCAAAGGGGACAGGACACCGCCCTGCGGACACCCTCTTGCTGCCGTAATCGTGACTGACTCATTACCTAATTTAGATGTAATCTTCCTACTAACCAACATGGAACTAATCCAGTGGTTAGTCGGATCGTCAATACCTCTACGCTTGATTGCCCTAGCAATTGAGTCGTATCCAGTATTGTCAAAAGCTCCCTCAATATCCAGAAATGCACACAGAGCAATTTCTTTCGAGCGATAGGCTGCTTCAATCTTGGTGACAAGTAGATGCAGCGCACCCTCTGTGGATTTGCCTTTCCTATAGGCGAATTGATTTGGATTTAGAGGTCTGGTTGCCGTTAACCAGTCTCTGATATGAAGATCTATAAGTCGTTCCATGGTTTTAAGAATAAACGATGTAAGACTGATAGGTCGAAAGGACTTAGGAAGTTCACATGGCCGATTGCCAGGCTTTGGGATAAAAACCACGTTTACTTGACTCCAAGCCTGTGGTATGTGACCCCAATTGAAGCTAGTTCTAAACAAGGCCACCAGAGCAGGGGTAATCAAGTCCAGGCCCCTTTGAAGGAGGGCTGGGAAGATTCCATCCCCTCCTGGAGCCTTGAAAGGCTGAAAAGAGTTAATGGCCCATTTGACTTTATCCGGAGTAAAAAGCTTACCGGATAAACTATTAACCCAACCCATATTTACACCCATGTGTGTACCAGATATGGAGTTAGTGATTGTATTTGTGTCGCAAACAGTGCAGCCCGGAAAGTGCACTTGAAGCAGGGTTTCGAGCGACTCTTTGCGACCTGATGTATAACTACCATCGGATTTCAGAAGAAGCCCAATCCCGTTGGACTGATCTTTAGCTAGAACTTTATGGAGTCGAGCAGCTGTAGGTATATCCTCGATATTTCCACAGTTTTTCCTCCACGTGAGGCGTTTGGAACGCCTTAGTTCTGTGTTGTAACTGGTTAGGGCTTGCCTATATTCATTCCACTCATTGGAATGCTTTGCCCTATTAAATAATTTCCTAACCTTCTTACGAAGTTTAGCCAGCTGTTCGTTCCACCATGGAACTTTGCGATTAACCACAACGTTACGCACCAAACAGCTGCTTTCGTAGGAAGATAGGAGCACGTCATTAAGCAGACCAGCTGCGGTTTCTAGGTCACTAATTGAACTCAAAGATGTTGGCAGCATGTCTGCTTTGATAAATAAAATATCCCTATATGTTTTCCAATTTGTAAAACAAGGGATATGACGCTCTGTTGCCTGTATGATCACTCCCGGTATATCGAACCTGATGTGCATGTGGTCCGACAGAGAAGCTTCGCTTGAAACATGCCAGTTTGCAACAGAGTTGGAAATAAACTGACTTGACAAAGTGAGGTCCAACACCTCTCGCCGAGTCGAGTTTATGAAAGTGGGGTTCGAACCTTTATTTAAAATGTCTATGTGACTACTCATAAGATAATTTAAAAGGGACTCACCTCTGCCATTTGTATCACTGCTGCCCCAAATGATATGGTGTGCATTAGCATCGCAGCCTATGATGAAATGCTTGTTTTTTAGGTTGCAGTAATCCACCAGATCCTGTACAACTACAGGTGGAGCACTAACCGACTCACCAGGGAAGTACGCAGAGGCACATATTGTCTCCTGCATTCCCCTGCTAGTCGGAACCTCCAGGATTACTGCAACCAAATCCTTAGTGGTGAACTCTGGAATTGGAAGAACGTTAATATTAGATGAAACAAATATTGCTGCTCGGGGAACTTCCTCCCTTCGATCGTAAATCAACTTACATGACTTGAGGTGGAGGCCTCTGATTTTTCCTCCATTAACCCAAGGTTCCTGGATAAGGCCAAGGGTTAAGTGTTGTTTCGCGAACCTGTTGCAAAAGGTATCCGAAGCTCCTTTTGCGTGATGCAGATTCGCTTGTAGTACCCTAATAGTACCAGCCATACTGGATGATTAGGGTAAAGGAGCTCTACGCTCCTGGCTGCTTGCCAGCCGTCTGCTTTGCGGGATTTGGCCTGTTTCTGCCACTTTTCCCAGTAACACCCCGAGCGCCCATATGCTTAATTTTCGGGGTGAGTGCTGATTTACTCGATCCCACAGTAGGTGTTGCGGAGAGATCCGTTGATCGTGCTCCCGACGAAGAGGCAGCAGGAACAGAATGCTCAATAGCGCTGCTGTTCCTGGATGCCTCCTCGTCTGTGATTGTGCCTACTACTGGGGCTGGTAAAGTACCCTCCTTACTGGAGCTGACTCCAGTGGTTGGGTTGGTAGAGGGGGAATCCTTCTTGAGAAGGAGTTTTATCCTACCAAAGCGGTATGCGATGTTCCCGTTGGATTCGCGTAGTTTCTTCATGGAAGGCTCGCCTATGGCCATAACCAAATGGACGAGTACGCCAGTTGTCGTCCGTTGCAGTATCTTCCATGAGTTGGCCGCGAGACCATCGTTCTGCGCGGCCATGGTAGCGAGAATCTTCTCGCTAGTTAAGCTAAGGCTCTGTGGAAAGAACCCCCTAACGATGTTTGGCCGAGGAAAATCATCCTCTTCCACCAAAGTTATGTTCAGACCAATTTTTTCCCTTAGGCTTACAAAACTGTTCCTCATCCATTCCGCTGTGGAATGATCGGAACATATAAAAAATAGCCAACCTGTTCTCCGGAAACAGCCAAGGAATTGCGGCTTGTGGTTTGAGCCTTGCATCCCAATAATGAGGTCAATGACACACTCCTGTATGTTTGCCATTTGCTCCATACTAAGAGGATTGCCACTGAGATCACCTGGTACGATGCCCAGCTTAACACTGCCTGCTACCTGGCTGAAAGAGGGCTTTACCGGAGAAGGCCCTTCTTTTGCTTTTTTGGCAGGTGGTTTATTTGGTTCCGGAGCAACCTCGAAAGACCTCTCACGCTTACCACCAGACCTCTTGTCTAGGGTAGGAGCAACAGGCCTCGAGGATGCTTTCAGAGGGGTCGCGGACTTAGCAGCAGCTAGAGCCTCTTCTCTAGTTTTGCCTTCCTTGAGCCCCTTTTTAAAACGCCTTCTTTCGAAGGAGTTGAGCTTAACCCATTCCCCGGCGTTGAGGGACATGTTCCCAATATCAACACCAATGGTTGAGGTGCCCGATAACTGTGAGATTACACTTATGTTGTCGTCACAGAAGGTGTCCGTAGTAGAAGAGGTGGACTGTTCCACCTTTTCCTTGGTCCGGACGTTAAGATAATCAAGAGTGGTGGCCCTTGTGGCATCTACCATTCCATCATAGCTTAGGAGACCCAACTCAATAGCTGGTGAAGTTGATGCTTTTAAAGAGGCATCACCCTCTATGTTTTTTTTAAATTCGGTTTCCATTTGAATCCCACGAGTATCCGAGAAATGAAGGTCACCCACAGCAGAGATCGGTATACTGTGGGAAGGCTACTTTAAACCGGGGGTCGCCTGGTACCCGGAGTTCACATACTAAAGACTAAGCTCCCCTTAGCCACGCAGCTCTCAGCGTATGTTGTCCCACCAAAGCTTGGGGCAATGGATTTACCGCCATTGCACGGTCGTGTAAGTTACTTGGCTACATTCTAGGATGCATTGCCCGGTTGTCGCCACGAGGAGGCGTAACTACACTAGGAAGAAGTCTTATGAGAATCGCATATCCTAGAAAGCTTTGACTCCTAAAACTACTCCCCCGCGACCGTTGGCCCATAATGAAAAAATGCCCAGGGCATTTGGCATAAGTTCACTAAATATGCCTAAATGTGACATCAATAGCGACATCATCCTTGAAGCCACTATCCGCCAGCCTTAGCAACAGGTCATTAACGACTAAGTTCCAAAGTAGGGGGGATAGTACGCCACCCTGCGGAGTACCTCCGGCGAATGAAAAGCAGTCGCTACAGATCTCTTCTAGGAAAAGCATCTTGAGATTTAGACAG
Source organism: Tipula vernalis (assembly GCA_958295665.1). NCBI lineage: Eukaryota > Metazoa > Arthropoda > Insecta > Diptera > Tipulidae > Tipula > Tipula vernalis. Next base: position 194,755,185 of record OY282560.1, on the reverse strand, counting down.
CTTTTCCGGCACAATGTGCCACTAATATGAGCTTCTATTTGTCTTTCCAGTGTTTTAAAAAAGAAGGAAACAAGCCAATCGGTCTAAGGTCTTTGGGATTGCAGTGTGAGCTTACTCCCGCCCTAGGTATAAATACAACCTTCACTTCCGACATTTACTAGCAAAGTGACATAGTTCTAGGCTGCCTTTGAAAATTTCCTCAAACCAGGAAATGGCTAGAACCGTAGTTTGTTTAATATCCGCAGAGATAATACTACCGAGTCCAGGCGACTTGTACGGCTTAAAACTATTTATCGCCCTCAGGAATTTTTTTCTGTTAATAATTTTTCCTATTTTTCCTACAAGGCTGCCCTATTATCTACTGATGTGGTAGGTACAGAATCGAAACAACCAGGAAAACGAGTTTCCAGCAGAAGTTCCAGCAATTCCGCAGTATTAGTGGTCCATATCCCATCCAACCCTGGAAGATAACTTGACCAGTTGATAGTACTTTGCATAGCCTACTAGGCTACTAGGCAGTTCTCAATTGATATTTGTAAATTTTGAGAACTCACTGATAGGAGTCCCAGTCTACAGCGGCTCTTGTTTCCTTTGCTTTTTTGACGTGTCTTTTGCATTTTTGACGTGTTTTGCATCTCCTTGGACCACCAGGGTGGCCGAGATTTACCCCTAGGCCTGCTAATAGGACTAGAGCCCAGTATCGCTTCATTAAAAGCGATGGACAGCTCGTTCACTAAGTCATCGAGCTCTTGCGCTGTTTTTGGAGGTTTTGGCACCGGGGGGACTTGGTAGGGAATTACCAAGAATTTTTCTAAAGATATCCCAGTTGGTTCTCCTCCTTTTTCTGTAGATTGGACTTTTTGGGGAAGCCAAGTCTATTTCAAATTGAAGATAACAATGATCAGAAAAGAAGTGGTCTCCCGACACTTTCCAGTTTAAAAAACTAATCGTCAAAAAGTTTGAGACAAGTGTAATATCCAATTCCTCCTGTCTATTTCTAGTTATAAAAGTCGGCTAATTGCTTATGTAACATACGTATATGAAGGTTAGTACTTAAAATGTAATCAAGGAGTAACTCACCTCGTTAGGTTTTGTCCGTTCTTCCCCAGATCGTGTGATGAGAATTTGCATCATTCGCCAGGATGACTCCAACCTTGCGCTTCTGAGCCTTCAATATTACCTCACCTAGAAGGTGAATTATCCACGTCATCTTCAGCTAGGTAAGCTGATATTAGCCAGAGGTTTCGTTTATCGACCCCAATGCTATATCCCCATTAATAAAAATTCACGACCGAACCCTACTTACTATTAAGAGGTTCCTGGATCAAGATGACATCTGTCCCTTTTTTACCAATCTTTATGATGAGAGCAGCTGATGCTGCCTGAGAGTGATGGAGGTTGACTTGTATAAATGTCAACATCACTACAGCTTCTTCTCCACCACAGTATCATCAAAGTCCTCCCCTGATGTGAATTCCTCTGAGAGCCACTTCAATGCCTCCAAGGGCATTCATATTTCCGCATCTGTGGAGAGAGTTTCCGCCTGGCTATCCACTACTTCAGGGCGCCTAGATGGGCTTTCAAGTAGATCTTTCTCTTACTTCGGTGCCTCTGGCTTATCGCGTCCTTTTTGCATATTTTGAGTGTGACTGCACTGAAACTATAGTTTACGGTACCAGCCTCACACTCTCATTTGTTAGAGATTTGGCAGGCGATAAGGCTTCATAATATTGTGACTGAGCGGAAAGGCATAATAAGCCGGGATTACATATGGAGTAGAAACATTTGTGTTCGGTCACCGTTTATCTGTAGGAAAATTAAGAATCGATGTGTCGATCAAACTTAGTCAGCTCCTACATTTGTTCCGACATCTACATATACAAATTTATAGTTCGCGTCAACTAAAGGAATTGGCAGCATTTGGACTCTTTTTTTTTCTGATCTACAATACGTCGCTCGGGTAGCGGAGAAAAGGATGTTCGTCTGTGCAGAGATTCGCAGTACACAGATAGGGCTACTTAATCCGGAGGGCGCCAGGTATTCGGATCCACCGTTAGCGACTAAGCTAGTTTTTAAACTGGACCCTCAGTCTGGTAGATTATCGGCACGGTCCCACTTGTCTTATAGCACGCGCTGAGTTTAATATTTAGCTTGTTGTTAATGAATATGCCCAGATTGTGCTGCTTTCAATTCACGGAGTTCACCGGATACAAATTTGGCGAATATATCGAATTCATCGATTTCGGTTGTTGTTGATGCCAGTTTGGACCTTTTTGCCATAGTTACGGTTGCTTTTCAAAGGAGATTTTCGTAACTGTAGGTTGAATATTGATGCTGCCAATTCCTTTAGTTGATGCGAACTATAAATTTGTATATGTAGATGTCGGAACAAATGTAGGAGCTGACTAAGTTTGATCGACACATCGATTCTTAATTTTCCTACAGATAAACGGTGACCGAACACAAATGTTTCTACTCCATATGTCTTCCCGGCTTATTATGCCTTTCCGCTCAGTCACAATATTATGAAGCCTTATCGCCTGCGTGATATTAAACAAGACGAAACAAATTTTAATTATGGCCTTTCACGAGGCAAAAGAATGGTGGGGAGCCCGTTCGGGATATTAGCAAATCGCTTCAGAGTGTCAAAACAATAATTCTTGCTTGTGTTACAGTACACAATTTTCAATAGATCAGTGACATTAATTGGAGGAAAATGTCGAGATGGAAGAGATTGGGAAACAAAATATCAATACTGGGAAAAAGCGCTTGGTAAAGAATTCAAGAATACCTTAAAAAATTATTACACTACAGTTGGTAAGGTACCCTGGCAAGAAAAGTACATTTATTAATTAAATTGCAAAATTCATAATTAAACCGAAACAAATGTTTATAAATTAAATACTTACTTGAATTGTTTTCTTCACTAAAATTCTCGTCCAAATTCGAAATTGATGTATCCACTTCAGTGGATCGGTCTACAATTTTAATAACGGATACCAATATAGGTACTGTTGGCATTTATACAGAATCAGTTTGCAATCCGCTTTTTCGACTTAATTTTATCTACAAAAGTAAATATAAAAATTGAAACACTAAATATTCACACGTCTTCAAATATTCTATTAACACTCATTATTACCTTTAATTTTCCACTAAGGTACTGGCTACGCAAAGCACCTATTTTCCGTTTCAACTCTTTAATATCCAACTCATATTGTACATAACTTGTTTAAATTATTCAATACCCGTTACGATTTTTGTAATCTGTGTCCCGCGCAACAATTAACAATTCATTGTTCTCGTACTCCGAAATTAAGATGTTGGCCATTTTCATGCTCCCATTTGTTTATATGCTCGTACGAATAAGTTGTGAAAAAACAAACAATTAAATCATTTAAATTGCTTAACGAGCATCAGTTTTTATTGGTGGATCTTGCCTTCGTACAAAAAAAATTTTTCTAAGACATTAAAAAATTGGGTTAAAATTTGATTTGCTTGAACTGCCAAAAAACGTTAAAAAATATTATTAGAGTAATCCAATATTTATTACATTTTGGTGATTTAATAGAAGTTTAATCAACAAATGTTTTTTTTTATCTACTTACTTTGCCTAACAATGCTTCCAAAATATACCTAAAAAAATTAAAGCCATTTTGACACATGCAATTCATTTTTAATCTGCCAATTTATTTTCGTAATTATCTAGTTATATAAATTTCCAAATTCCCGTCTAACAAATTTGCTATAGTGTTAACAATAACCATCAATCAAAAAAAAAAAAAAAAAAAAACTGAGGCAAAAAAATAATTGAAATATTCCTATTGAAATGCGAAGGGATTTAAGGAGTGATTCCGCAAAAAAAAAAGTACAATTCCAAATAATAATTATGATTAATTATTGTAATCAACAGTTACGCAGAATACATAGAAGATGCATAGCAAAAGAAAAAGGGCAAAGCGAAAGAGTTTTTCGTTTAATTTATCCTTTAATCATTTCTAGGAATCGAAGCGCCTCTCAAAACGTAAAAAGTTATTTTGTTTCCATCAAAATTATAATATTTGAAATGGGTAGACCATTTTGAATAGGCCTTCATTTTGTTAATTCGTTGTTTTAAACACCATTCAACGGCAGTTGGGATTTTTTGTTTTTTGTTGTTTGCCCTAGGGCTTAATAAAATAAAAATTTAAATTACATTTCATCTTTGCGTGACATGAAATCCAAAACTTTTTTTGTAACGGGAAATAAATATGAAGAAATATGATTTTTCACAATTGCGACCAACACTATACTATTTCACTTAGAGCTTTATTACCTGGATATTTATGTGGTTACCACACTAATTTAAATACTATAAAAAAACTATAAGTGTAAGTTTCTGTGAAGCCAAACTGCCCTAGATTATCAATTGTAAATCCTGCCCTCATGGCGATAATCGGAAACATTTACTTTGGCAGCAAGCCAAAGCACCATACTAGAGCATTAATCCTATATAAAAGGCCCCATAAAGAGTATGGAGGATGCACATAATTTTAATAAACTTGAGAGCTTCAAATGCGTCTAAAGATTCAAAAGTAAGAAATGCACAAAACCTAATGGAGAAACGAAATATTGCAATTCGAAATGTTGTTCAATTAAAAAATTGCATAATTCAAAACAAGGCCGCCACAAACACTGCCTGATAGTCATCAGTAATAGAAAGAAGGATTTGATCACCAAAAAAGGCTAAAAATATTTTCTAGTAGTAGCCAAAAAAGGCTAACTAGAGCTCAAAAATACAATGAGGTTTCTTGTTATTAAACAAGCTATAAAACATCTGACGCCAACAGGATCATAAAATTAATCGTCAAATATTACCCAGGACCAAAGGGGGACCAAAGTTGAGTAGATTAATCTACCAGCTCCATAACCTTCCAGTAGGGTGCGCTTCACGTGAGCTGTTCTGGTCTTGTCATTAAGCAGCTGCATGATGGGTACAATTGTACTGCCTCCTCATGGCTACCGTCTTTCTAGCGGAACTACATGCTGTAGTAAACATATAGGAGGGAGAGCAATAAGCCCAGATAGTATGTATCACGTACCGGGAGGCAGTATTGTCAGGTTCATTAAGAACCTGAATATTGACTGGACGAATAATTAAGCTGGGTCCAGCACAATAGATCTTTTAGGTTGCTGTGCGAGGTGACTGATCGCCCGCATGGCCCTCCAATAATAATAATAAATAAATCTCTGCCTGTCATATTTTTGTTGGGGGGAGGAATAGGGGCGGGTAAAAATAATCAAAAAATCCTAATATTTATAGTATTGTCAGACAGTAGGCGTTTTATTTTCTTATTTATTTATTTCTTTACAAAAATTTTATAAGGTAAACCAACCCACTTACACCATCCCCTTTGAGCTAAAGCTCATTCGTAGCAGATTATGCAAGATGCGGTGAGAATAACCATAAAAATCAAATCTTTGAAGTCGATGGATTTTGGATTTTTCAACTATCAGATGGATGTATAGCATTGGTATTACTTACACATTACACCACAGTTTGTGCATGTTCGCATTTTGAGGAAAAATGTTGGTTCAATGCAGTTGTACTGTGAATGAATCGCCCGATTATTCAGCTTAGATTATGAAATATTGGATAAGGGACGGAATTACGATTTATTATATATTATTTACTTAACTTAAATTATTAACTAACATAATAATAAAAAATAAGATTTGAAAATAAATATTTTAAGAAAAATAAAAAATAAATTCGACTATCTGACATGAAAGTCAAAGCACAAGCCTATATTTTTTCTGAATCTGTCAAAATGTATCATAGGGAAAGATTGTTGCCATTTCGGTGAGTGTGTTTTATACCATAAATTATTACGTGTGAATATTTATTACCGTTCGATGTTGAAAGGTCGAATGTCAGAAGGCCGAATGTCGAAAGGCTGAACGCCGAAAGGCCGAGTTGGTCAGAAGGCCGAATATCGAAAGGCCGAATGTCATATGGCCGAATTTGTCGAAGGGCTGAATGCCTAATGGCCGATTGGTTCGAATTGGCCGAAAGTATTGAAAGGCCGATTGTCTAAAGGCCGAATCGGTCGAAAGGCTGAATGAGTCGAATAACCGAACATGGGGAAAGGCCGATTGAGTCGAAAAGGCCGAATTTTCATTAAATTTTCCTTCACTTAATTGATTGAAATAAAAATTAAAAACCATTGTATTCATTTCTTAATGTAAAATGATTTAAATTAATTGAAAATACGTGCTAATAAATTCTGTGTATGAAGCATTTAATGTGGGGATCACTATTATTGAAAATTAAAAATCCAGAAAAAACAAATCGCGAAAAAAATCTAAAAATTACTAAAGAAGCAATCCAGAAAATATATTTTGTTCAAAATAAATGAAAAATCAATTTTATAGGCCTTTTTAAACTTTGGTCGTCACTTGAAACATTTGTGGTACATCTATCAGAAGAAGCGATACGAGCGATACAATTCCATTGATCTGTATCTGCAAGGTTGACGAAGCATTAATGAAAAATTAAATCCGCAATTCGCTCCAATTGATTCGTCGATATTATACTAACCCATCGGATTAAGCCAACCACAAAATAATTTTAAACATTTGTGGTACAAAGGATTGTTGTTAAAGCGATATGAGCGATATAATTCCTTTCATCTATGTCTGAAAGGTTGAAACAATTTGTATTACAATAAATACTAAGAACTTTACGGAAAAACTCAAATTTTAAGGCCATTTTATGAATTTTAATTTTAACTTGGGCCGCATTTTGACAATTGGAACTATTGTTTCTGCATTTTTATTTTTCGGAATTTTTTTGTTTCTGGATTTCTTTTTTCTAGATTTTCTTCGGGATTTCAAATTTCTGTATTATTTTTTTCTAGATTAGGTAGCCAACCCATTAATGTAATCAAATTTGGCGGAAGAAAAAATTTATAAATTAAACAATTTTTATTTAGGTTAGAGCCCTAAACCAAATAAAAATTGTTTAATTTATAAATATTAATTGGCTTATAAAAATAAAACAATTATTTAAGAAAAAAATTTATTTGTTTTTCTTTTTTTTATTATAATTAATTAATTTTTAATTATATAAGGAAAAAAAACGTAAAAAAGTTTTTAATATTTAAGGCAATTTACTAATAAAGGTTTTCATAAAAATATAAATTTTCAAAATTTCATTCATAAAGAGATGGAAAATTAAAATCAATTTCGACACAAATGGCCTTTCGACACATTCGGCCTTTCGACATTCGCTATTTCCACCTATTCAGCCTTTCGACACTTTCGGCCTTTCGAAATCAGGCTTTTCGATATTCGACCTTTCTACCCTTTTGGCCTTTCGACATTCGGCCTTCCGACACATTCGGCCTTCCGACATTCGGATTTTCGTCATTCGGCCTTTCGTCATTCGGCATTTCGTCATTCGGCCTTATTCCAATATATAGTTATATGCCAACAAAGTATATAATCACAACTCAATAAAGTGTATAGTTTCAATCTACATTCCAACTAATTGCATAGTTGCATTTCACACATTTTGAAATGCAACATAAGACGTAGACAAAACAATGAGGATCATACGAGTAACTAGAACCAACAAAAACTAGCTGACTATGTACAACGTGAATATTGTAGACACAATCAATTTCAACTTTAAGAAAATAAATTAAATAAAAGTTTGTTCTTATCTTAACGTAGAATAGTTAACATGTAAAAATTGTAAAAGAAAAAATAAAGAATAAAATAATTTTTTTTATGACCTCACATGAAAGTGTTTGTATTGAAAAATAGTGCTAAAGGTAACGAATAAAAATTTCCTTAAAGTGAACTGGTCACAGATTTCAACAAAAATATTGTTGTGAAAAAAAAAAAAAAAGAAATTGTGAAAAGTGTATTTCTATTTTTGTGACATCTCAAGCTGAAGATTTTTTTTTTAAATTAAAATCGTCTAGAGGACTCGCGGTTCCGCCACACCACAAACAACCAGCATCACTTGGAACCAAACCACGACAGCAAATCAGGTAAGAAATTTTACTAATTTCTATACTAAATAAATTAATTAAGAGGAATTTAAAATTCTGAAGACAAAAACACGCACTACAAGATAGACGTGAACCTGTCTTACATCTATCTGCTATAACATAGAGGTGGATACTTAGTTAATTTATCAAATTTTTTTTTGGGGCAAACCCACGCACTACAAGATAGACGTGAACCTGCCGGCTATTCTGTCCACTACAAGATAGAGACAGGTATAGTTACAAAATTGTTTCGCTCTTTCCGCAATTACATCTTCCTTGTCTATGGTAAAGAAACGACCAATCGAAAAGTACGATACAAATCGGAATATCGATCTCAACGAGATAACAATGGAAGAAATTACAACACAATTAAATGTGATCGTTGAAGAGCTGAAAAAGCTTGGCGAAGCACAGGTGTATCAAGAGGAAAGACTGAACTCAATTTTCCATAAAGTGGAAGAAAAATCCCAAGATAATATTGAAATGACATCCAACAAGAAATTTGAAAAAAAGTCAGCGGTAGATTTATTTAGGATCCCGGATCCAATTAAGGCCATACCTCATTTCGATGGGAACCAGAAACAACTGGCAGCCTGACTGAAAACAGCTGAGGATACCCTGCTAGTATTCCAACCATTGGTCTCGGACCAGCAATTTGGTTTGTATATACAAGCTGTAATGAACAAAATTGAAGGGAAAGCAAAGGACATTTTATGTCTAGCTGGAAACCCTCAAACATTTATAGAAATCAAGGAAAAATTAATAGAAGCATTGGGTGACCGCCAAGAGCTTTCTTATTATAAGTCCCAGCTTTGGGCTAATATACAAAGTGATACAATGACGGTGCATACTTACTTTAAAAAAATTAAAGAAACGGTACAGAGTATTAAATCACTATCTAGGCAAAATAAACTTTACAGTAATGCATGGCCTGCGATATGTGCGTTTATAGAAGAAGACGCACTGGCTGCATTTGTATCTGGATTGAAAAAGCCGTATTTTGGTTATGCCCAAGCGGCTAAGCCAAAAGACATTGAAGAGGCTTACGCCTTTCTGTGTAAGTTTAGTTCAAATGAACTAATTTCTGAAAATTCCAAAAGACTGGCACAAACCAGTTATCAACAGCAAAAACCAAACCAATTGAACCAAAATAGATCGAATACTATAAAAAACACGATTATATTCCGACAAACCAACGGAAACAGACATATTCGGTGAAAAATTCACCAATTCCTATGGAAGTCGATCAGTCGATAAGATATTGAAGAACGTTCAACAAAAACTTAATCAATAACCATGAGATCGCACAAGAAACTGAAGATAATCTGCCACAAGAACCAGATGAAAATAATCCTGAAGAAGACGCAGGAAATTTTCAGGGGACACAGAATTCGGACACGGAAGACTAAATTTTCTCCCGTATCTGAAGTGTTATAATGAACATCTTAAGCGCGAAATAACACTTTTAATTGGCACAGGCGCGAATAAAAACGTGATTAAACCAGAAATAGTCGGTTTAATGAAGCCTACTTTTAAAGAGGCGACAAAAAAAAAACAATAGTTGAAAATCTGCTTGAAATCATCTTCAATCAAACCAACGACATTGACCTTAATGAAATTAGTAAACAAACTAATAAAATTAAAGTTACAAAATTGTTTCGCTCTTTCCGCAATTACATCTTCCTTGTCTATGGTAAAGAAACGACCAATCGAAAAGTACGATACAAATCGGAATATCGATCTCAACGAGATAACAATGGAAGAAATTACAACACAATTAAATGTGATCGTTGAAGAGCTGAAAAAGCTTGGCGAAGCACAGGTGTATCAAGAGGAAAGACTGAACTCAATTTTCCATAAAGTGGAAGAAAAATCCCAAGATAATATTGAAATGACATCCAACAAGAAATTTGAAAAAAAGTCAGCGGTAGATTTATTTAGGATCCCGGATCCAATTAAGGCCATACCTCATTTCGATGGGAACCAGAAACAACTGGCAGCCTGACTGAAAACAGCTGAGGATACCCTGCTAGTATTCCAACCATTGGTCTCGGACCAGCAATTTGGTTTGTATATACAAGCTGTAATGAACAAAATTGAAGGGAAAGCAAAGGACATTTTATGTCTAGCTGGAAACCCTCAAACATTTATAGAAATCAAGGAAAAATTAATAGAAGCATTGGGTGACCGCCAAGAGCTTTCTTATTATAAGTCCCAGCTTTGGGCTAATATACAAAGTGATACAATGACGGTGCATACTTACTTTAAAAAAATTAAAGAAACGGTACAGAGTATTAAATCACTATCTAGGCAAAATAAACTTTACAGTAATGCATGGCCTGCGATATGTGCGTTTATAGAAGAAGACGCACTGGCTGCATTTGTATCTGGATTGAAAAAGCCGTATTTTGGTTATGCCCAAGCGGCTAAGCCAAAAGACATTGAAGAGGCTTACGCCTTTCTGTGTAAGTTTAGTTCAAATGAACTAATTTCTGAAAATTCCAAAAGACTGGCACAAACCAGTTATCAACAGCAAAAACCAAACCAATTGAACCAAAATAGATCGAATACTATAAAAAACACGATTATATTCCGACAAACCAACGGAAACAGACATATTCGGTGAAAAATTCACCAATTCCTATGGAAGTCGATCAGTCGATAAGATATTGAAGAACGTTCAACAAAAACTTAATCAATAACCATGAGATCGCACAAGAAACTGAAGATAATCTGCCACAAGAACCAGATGAAAATAATCCTGAAGAAGACGCAGGAAATTTTCAGGGGACACAGAATTCGGACACGGAAGACTAAATTTTCTCCCGTATCTGAAGTGTTATAATGAACATCTTAAGCGCGAAATAACACTTTTAATTGGCACAGGCGCGAATAAAAACGTGATTAAACCAGAAATAGTCGGTTTAATGAAGCCTACTTTTAAAGAGGCGACAAAAAAAAAACAATAGTTGAAAATCTGCTTGAAATCATCTTCAATCAAACCAACGACATTGACCTTAATGAAATTAGTAAACAAACTAATAAAATATTTAGAAATGTAACTCTAAATATAGAAGGCGCGGTTAAAAGAATGGAGAAACAAAATACTAACAAAGAAAATCCACCTGACCTAGTAGAAGATCAATTGGTATTTTTAAAGCCAAACACAAGATCTAAAACACAACCTAGAGGAGTCAAAGCTCAAGTCAAAAATATAACTTTTAAAACATTCAATATAAATAAAAATATTAAACGAAATAAAAATAAAATCAAGAGATTAAAAAAGTAACTTAACAATTATATACATTTATTTTTCCACATAATAATAAGTTGTAATTGTAAAAATCTATTATTAAAAACCTATTATAAAATATTGTTAATTAAATAGAAATAAATAAAAAAAAAAAAACAAATACAAAATTAATCATTAAAAAAAAAAAGAAAATATAAATAAATAGAATATAAATTTTTATTATTTTAAATTTCAGAAAATAACAATGTTATGGGAAATATTTGCTTTGACTACCTTATTTTATCAATATAAGATGCAAAAACTAGAAATAAAAAACCTACAAGAAGACCCTTTATTAATAATAAAATCGGGTCAATGTAGAATCCAAACAGGAAATATTAAAATTACTCACCCTATTAACCTTACTAACATAGAAATAACAGTAGAACTTATTAACAAATTAAACATCAATGTATCATATGATAAGTTAGAACTAGACAATTTAGTCAAACAAAAATTAAAGAGAATATATAGCAACCTACGCCAAATAAAACCAAAACAGAATAACAGGTATAAACGATGGGATAGTTTAGGCTCTGCATGGAAATGGATTGCCGGAAACCCGGATGCGGAAGATCTGCGTGTGATTAACACCACAATGAACCAGCTGATTGACACAAACAATTAACAAATCCTAATTAATCAACAAATTGACAAAAGGATTCAAATTATTACGGATATCGTGAACAGAGCGGTAGCCAATAGCACTATCAGTAACAAAATAGTTCTAACGGAAATCGAGATGCTGGCAACAATAGTAAGCATAGATTCCATTAATACAATCCTGAAAGATATTCAAGACGCGATAATTAGAACAAAAGCGAACCTCCCAAGTGGAAAAATTCTAGCAATAAACGAAATACTAATGATAAAGGACTTATTGGTCAACCAGGGAATCAATATCACAATACCGGATGAAGCACTCAAGTACGTTACACCAAAAATAGCTGTGAATGGCGAGATATTGCTCTACATACTTCAAGTACCAAAATTAGAAAAGGAAAACTCTGAAATAATGATGATTGTATCACTAGTAGTTAATATCACAATCATAAAAGACCACCCTCAATACCTCATTAAGAGTAAAGAAAAACTATACTCCACATTAGATCACAAAAGTTACGTCCAGAGACATTCTGAAATTCAAGAATTCCAGGACGATTGTGTCAAACCACTAATAATGGGAACGAGAAGCAACTGCAAAGTGATATCAGAGATGGAAACGAAACTACAGTTTATTTCAGAAAATAAACTTATTATAAACAACGCGAAGAACGAAAAATTATCTTCTGACTGTAGACCCAACAATCGAACACTATCCGGGAACCTCCTAATAACACTCTGGAACTGCACTATAGCAATTAAAAACAGGGAATTTCAATCCTACGATATAACAAGCGATGTGCAAGCAACACAGGGAGCACTCTACAACCTACAAGCAACCCGACAATTAGTGAAAACGCTGAACATCGATACGATTAACCAAGAAAACATACAAAACAGGAAACAAAACAAAAATGTATACCTGGAACAACTCAGCCACAAAAACTGGATATGGACACTATCGGGAGGCGTTTCACTCTCATCAATCACAATAATAGTCTTAATAATTTACATTACCCTCCGTAATTATCAAACTGCGACAATAAAAATAACAAAGCCAAGTATTTCCGAGACACAGGAAAACAATCAATTAAATCAACTATCAAATATCATAAGAGAAGCTTCCAAAAAACTAAAGGACGGGGACGGCCTTTCTCCACCACCCGGAGGAGTTATTTGCCAACAAAGTATATAATCACAACTCAATAAAGTGTATAGTTTCAATCTACATTCCAACAAATTGCATAGTTGCATTTCACACATTTTGAAATGCAACATAAGACGTAGACAAAACAATGAGGATCATACGAGTAACTAGAACCAACAAAAAGTAGCTGACTATGTACAACGTGAATATTGTAGACATAATCAATTTCAACTTTAAGAAAATAAATTAAATAAAAGTTAGTTCTTATCTTAACGTAGAATAGTTAACATGTAAAAATTGTAAAAGAAAAAATAAAGATTAAAATAATTTTTTTTATGACCTCACATGTGTCGAACTCATAATTATATATTACGGTATTCCGGCAGGGCCTTAATGTTAAACATTGTGACTTAATATTTCCATTTATTTTAATACTTTTTTAAATTTGAAACCCGGTCTACTCTTACTAGAAATCTTATATGACTTTCTGTTTGAAGCCCGTTTTACTGTCAAACAATAAATTTAATCCAAATTTTTTAATGTCAGATAAAGGTAAAAGTAGTTTTGTAAAACTAAATTTTTAACTGTTAACTGTCACCACCTCATACATAATTTTACAGTTTATCTAATGTTAGCTAAAGTACGTGGTACATTATTTAAATTTATTGTTCACGCTGATTCAAAATAACCTCTTGCAATATATTCGTCAACGAATTTTTCGTCCTTAAAATAATTTTGATCAATATTTTCCAATTGCGAGATTTTTGAATGTAAATAGTTGCTGTTTCCTGATATTTTACTGACAAATTTATTAATTTCGGAAGTGTATTGTGTTATTGCAGAAACTCTGAAAATATGTGGTTAAATAATGCTCCACGAGCCGCGTGCCATTGCAAAGCTTTCGCTGGTTGATATTTTGTAACATGATAATTGGCATGCCGATTTTCAATTGCAGTACGTGCGGTGGCATCGCTGGCAGATCGAGTGAATTCAAAACTTCGAATGGATAATTAACCGCTTCATCTGCTTCAATAACAGTGTCAATCAACTTGTATGTTACTGCCTCGCTTTGAATTTTAAACTGAATAACATTATTAAGTTCGTAGATGTCTTTGTTCTTGGCGTCAAGAACAGCTCGTTCACTACTACTTTTTCAGCCACTAAATCGCAATAGTCATAGGTCAATAAAATTCGTCCTGAGGTCTGCTCAACCGAAGCCTTTCCGTTCCCAATTTCTAGCAATTGATGTGAGAAAATTTCAGCTGGTCTGTCATTTTGCAGCTGGACATGCATATTTGTAGTTAATTTCAGCGTCTTTACGTATCGCCACAAAGTAGAGTATTTCAGGCAAACATTTATTTCGTTCGCTGGTGTTGATCGAGGAATTACAGATAATGTTTGCCTGAAATCTCCTGCAAGAAATATGGGTGTGTTTCCAAATGGTTTAATGTGTGGCGGTTCACGCACTTGCACATGCGTTCACCGCCACACAGTCAGAACAAACACGAACAAAAAAGAAACAAACGGAAACACGCAATACTTAAAGGACAATTAAACTACTGTCTCTTCTATGTGAAGAGACAATGTAGCAAAAAAAATAAAATAAAATTAAAAATAAAAGTTAGTTTGCTCTCGATCGTCAATACGGTAACATGTCGCCCACCTCGCGCGGTATTAATGGTGGTGAAAACAAATTAGTTTGTGTATAAATTATATTAATTAAATAAATAAATGTTTATAAAATAAATTAATTAAATTAAACCAAAAAACCAATTAAATTTTGCACAATTATTTATTGATTTCTAAAAATGGTTTCCACTCAAATCTTGCAATGACCGATCAAGAGCCTCGAGTGATTTTTTGTGTGCCATTGTGCATTCATCCCATGCCGCATGCTTTGGAAATGTTGCAGGTGGGAGTGTTGCACCTGGTAGCAATGTCGCAGCTATTCCGGACGACGCAAGGACTAAGGCGGCTATGTCATTTTGGGATCGAATTGCTGCCAAAATCAAAGTAATTAGGAACGTTTTACCAGTTCCTGCTGGCGCATCTAAGAAAAAGATTTCTACAACCCTATTATTACAGTTTCCATTACCTGATCGTAAATGGCTTTTTGCTCAAGCGTTAGCTTAGAAACATTTGATTGCACATACGACAAAAGATCACCCGTGTTGAAATTTTGTTTACGACGCAATTCTACATCGAACGAAGCAACAGCAAATCGATTTGGTGATGGCATTCCCAATTGATTGAGAACTTTGTTTGCGATTTTTTTTTTAATTATGTTGTTCACATTTGAATTTTCCTCGCATATTTGACGAAAAATAACTTCAGCCATGTGCGATTTATATTTGTTCCATAACACTGTTGGAGATGAAGGAGAGCAGGCGGTCAACATTATTGCAAACAATTCGATTTGGATGTGACATTTTGCACCCGTCATTAATGCATACATCCCAGTGCCGGTCGTTCTCCAATAAATTCAGAGCTTAACATGCACTGCGGAAAGTAGCATGTGTGACACCGTTGACAATTCTCAATTGCTGGAAAGACGTTTGACCGCGCGTATTTACCAACAGCATGCGAAGAAAGAACCATTCATCTTGATTGGGATGCACGGTGTACAGTCTGCCCATCATAATTTCTTTAAATATACCAAATTGTACGTCGACTCGTTCTCCTCGTTTGCGTCGTTCAAATGATTTTCTATTCGCATTCCATGTTCTGTTCCTTTTCCTGGTGCTATGAGTCGAGATCCCCTAAAAATATGTTTCGCGTTGTAATCACTTACACTCCTGTAGTAAATCTCTGCCCAAGTGAGCAGTAAATCACCCCTAAACTTAGTTCAGCACCAACATGGTTCATCGTTATTATGGTAGGCTTGCAAGAATGGCTTTTTAATTTCCACTTGTTGAAATGTAGGATATTTTGTTTGATCATTTTTGGTCATTTACTTTTTACTTTTTAGCGTTTTAGTGTTTGGTGGTTTGGAATTATCTTCCAGTTTTCTACCCTGTTAGTAAGCTGGCTGCAAATTTGTCTTATTTTAGCCTGAAATTCGATGAGCAACTTTATTGGTAAATTAATAATAGATTGCTCGTTGAGTACAGGTCTTTGCCTGATTTCTTGATTTTGATTGTTGTTTGATGTTTTGGTCACCCAACATCATCTCAAATAGTATAATATTGTTTGTTTGGTTCTTGTTGTAGGCATTGAACTAAGCTTTCTTTGATACACCTGCCATCCTTTTCAATTTCATCCGCCCAGTGCACAAATCGGCATAACATTTTGCGGCTTTTGACATTGTTTTGTTTGGCGGTTTTCTGCATATTAGATACATCTTGGCTATTGCAAAAGTTCTTGTACACTTGCAATATATCAGATCTTAATTTCGTGTATCTCTTTATTGTTTTCACCCTGCATTAATGTATATTCTCGTGTAATCATTCGACAATTTTGTTCTATTCGTTAAGGATTTTATGTGCCGTGCTCATTAAAGCGGTATTAATTTTTTATTGTTCATTGTTGTTGTCTGTATTCATCATCTGGTTTGTGACCTTTAAGTTCCGAAATTAGATCAGTGATTTGTTCAACCTGCTGGATCAATTGAGGTTTGAAGTTGCTTTCCCGGTCAATATGGTTGATTTCAGGTGAACTTCTATAGATTATTTCTGCGTAGCTGGTTAAGTTTATGATGCTTGAATTTCCCGTTGATGACTCGTCCAGTTCCTTTTGAAGTATAACTATCGGGGGTGTCGTATTCGTAGATATTTAGGGACGTTTTATGGTCCAAAGACAAAAGTTAGAAAATGAAAGAGATGTCATTTAGCTATATTTTTGATATGAGTATTGTGTATCTTTTTTCTTAGGTATTTCCATCAAAAATGATTATGTCGTCTATACAGCTGTAACATATTTTTCCGATTAACTACTTCTAATATGTTGTCAATCATTCTCTGGAAGATCGATCGCTGGAAGTCTTAAAAATTCATATTTACCGTTCACGAAAATGATATTTTAGGTATGTCTGATTCTTTTATCTTGATTTGATGGAATGCGGAGAGAGGTCGATTGTAGTAAAGAACTTAAAATTCGCGAAGTTCGCAAGAGTATTCGATATATCAGGAACAGGGTACGTGTCTGATATTGTTAGTCTGATATTTAGTCTTTTAAAATCGATGACCATCCTGTATTTTTTAACTCCTGAAGCGAGGGAGGCATCCAAATTTTAACAACTACCCAGATTGAGGAGTTATATGGGTTTTGGAGGGACTTATAATCCCGTCTGTTAGCAATTGAGTGATTTGTTTCTCTACTTCCCTACTCATGCTTACTGAACCTTGACCTCATGCTTTCTACTTCATTCCTCATGCTTAATATTATTCATCGGTCCGGAGATCAGGTTGGATTCGCAAGAATTATGGTATAATCACGAATTTCCAAGTTATTTGCTTGTGATGACTGTTTTCCTTTAGTGGTTTTTTTATATTTGGTTTTATATGTATGGTATTATTTCCCCTATCGATAATGGCTCCAAGCTCTTTAAGCGTGTCATTTCCTATTATCCCGTCGAATAACCTTAGTCCTGATAGTACGAAAAAATCAATTATTTTGTCAATTCCGATGCTTTTGAAAAATGGTCCAGCAATTTTTTTCCTTTATCGCAGTACTGCCTCCAGCTGATTTAGTATTAAATTGGGTTCTGGTTGGGATTGGATTTACCGCAAGCTCTGGTTTTTTGAAATTCTTATTGGCCCCGGTGTCGATGAGAAATTTTAGCATATGGTTCTCTTTTGTCCTGTACTCCTGAATTACTGAAAATTCTTTTAGTGACCACCATGTTCCTACGGCTTCCTGAGGCTTCTTGGAGAGTCTGTGGGCGTTAAATAATCAACATCTTAGATATCTCGCCATTCAAAGCTCTTATGAATATATCTAGTGCCCGATTCATGTATGTCTCGATGAGAACTTCGATCGTGTCCGCTGAGTAGTCTTCTATTTTGATCCTATTGACGATCAGTGAAAACTGATGGCTTATTATCGCATCCAATTCATCTATGCTCATATTTTTCTGTGACAGAAAATCGTACTGATAAACAGTTTGTCTACTCATCAGGTAGCTACGAAAATTTTTATTTGTCTGCATGATTTTTAGGCTTTTTTATAGACAAATACATTATTTTTGACAGCATTGTGGTCGTGTTGGTCTAGTGAGTAGACCAACTTTTTACCAGTGCGAAACCAAACTACCGAAGAAGCTTAAGGAAAACGCCCATTTTAAAGGTTTATGTACTTTATATAATCCTTGGGGTAAAATCATGGGGGGGAGAGATGATATTTCTACTTTTTATTAGTACATAAATTGCTAGTAGAAGATGGCTCTTTATTTTACTGTCTCGAATGTACTCGTTCAATTTGGGCTTTGTAAATCTCGTAATAAGGTACTTACAAAGTAGGTTATCAAAATGGTTCTTATAGTAGAGAATAATCGATGAAATACTGAATCATAGATGTTGTAGTATAAACGTGGTGATGATGTTTTGCGTTACGTACGTTATGCAATATTATAATAACCATAATGATTTCTATTTTCCTGCACAACACTAAAAAAAACCAAATGCAACAGATTGGTTTTTATCTGTCCGTAACCGTAAACCTTAATATACGTATTATATTTGTTTTAATTTAATTAAAATGATTCTAAAATTAGAACCTCATACTATTGTTACCAAGCTATTAAATGTAGAATTTCTTTATGTATTTTGAATATTATTTAAATCTTCTTTAGTGTTGTAAAAGGATTATGAACGTATTAGAAAACCGTAATACCTTTAAAGAATAAAAAATTAAAATAAGAAACTAATGTCTTTATATTTCTACCTCTAAGATGTGAGCCAATCAATAATGTCGACTACTTAATTCGTTTATTTTAGTATGGTGTCCAGTCAACCTATCGCATTTATGATGAAGGCAAATATACATAATTTATGAACTACAAAACCAATATTTTTTTTTCATTTTTATAAATGTCGCACAAAGTGAGACCAAATTTATTCACTTTTCAAAACGAAATTTATAAAATTACTACGATTATTATTATTGAGAAGAGTTTTTCAAATTCAGTTTCAGAATTTTTATTTTTTTTTGACGGGAGGGGCTGCGAATGGACGAGAAAGAAGAAGCGAAACAACTACCACAACAACATTAAACAACATTTGCTATGAACTTTGGTGACCGCATGGGAAGATGCAGCCCTTCTTCCCCACAACCACCTGTGGAAAAAATTGGGTAAAAAAAGTAAAAAAAAAAATGATAATAATTAATTAATTGATTAAGTCCCTGACAGCTTTGCAGAACTTGCAGGCTCTAACGGGAGGAACGCTAGGAGATTGTGTGTTATCTTGCTCTTAGAAATTTGTCACAAAAAAAAATACTCTAACTATCGAACACTTAAGAGTATCTGGTTAAAATTGGTGGCCCGGTGTATTCCGGGAAACTCAATCAATCAATCAATTCGTTATTACTATGAGAGCTAAATATTTAATTGGGGAAAAATAATGGAGAAGATTTTTTCATTTTTTTATTTAATTTTTTTTTATTTAAAATTAATTTTATGGAACTACATATT
Source organism: Tipula vernalis (assembly GCA_958295665.1). NCBI lineage: Eukaryota > Metazoa > Arthropoda > Insecta > Diptera > Tipulidae > Tipula > Tipula vernalis. The sequence goes on along the minus strand of OY282560.1, from coordinate 194,735,476 downwards.
CGCCATTAATATCTATGACCTTTTGACATTTTTTGAGATGTTTTCATACTTCCATCGGTGTATAACTTCTGTGGTTTATCGGCGAAAATCTAAGCCTAGTGATTTTCACAGTTCTTGTTTAAACCAAATTTTCAACCATCAAGGTAGTTTTACAGAGACAGAAACAAATGTTAGTCATAGAGTGCAAGGTGCGGGACATATAGTCGATGCATTAAAATTTTCCAGCAAAACACTCTTAATTTTTGCCGGGTCATCAAAATTGTGTGTTGCCTGGCGTTGTCTTAATAGAAGACAACACCCTTCCTATTGATCAATTATGGCCGTTTCTTTTTAATTGCTTGCTGCAACCTGGTTAATCGTTGACAGTAAAGATATACGCTTGACCTGGTTCTAGAACCTTATAACGTACGATTCCTCCCAATCCCACCATATACACAACATAACCTTATGGGGCCTCAATCCAGGCTTTGAAGTCGTTTGTGCTGGTTCACCTTTCTTTGATCATCATCTTTTTCAAACGACATTTCCATAGTTTACCCATTTTTCATCGCCAGTAACGATTTGCTTCAAAAATGGGTCGATTTCGTTGCGTTTCAGTATCGATTCGCAGATAGAAATTTGGTGAATCAAAATTTTCATCGACAATTTATTCGGCACCTAAACATCGAGCTTCTTTTAGTATTCACAGCCTTACGCAACTGCATTAAAATTGTTTTGCGATCAGCAGTGTCATTTTTGCTTATGTGTCGGTCTTCTTTGATTTTTTGTTTGATCGATTTTTTCAGTAATTAATCGATAAGAGCGAGGTGCATCTTTGACATCGAAATTTCTAGAACGGAAGCGAGCAAACCATATATTCACGTACATCTTGACTGTAAGGACCATACATTTTTGTCCGGGCTTGGGCAGTGTTTTTGCCTTTTTCGTAGTTAATCCCAATTTACACTTCTCGTGAACTTGAACCTCATCGAGATATTTTTGCTTGATAGAAATCGAATTATGTATTGAATAATTATACCGGCACACACACAAAATTTTTTTTTTCTGAACCCGAGGTCTGACATGTCAATTCTTATGTATTTTGAACCGAATCTGATGTCCGTTTTGGTCAATCACCCACTAGTTTTCCACAAAACCCCAATTTTGGCTTAAAATTGCCCAAGAAAATGCCAAAGTCTATTTTTTGTACCGTTTACTCCAGATATATCGTTTCCGGAGTATTTTAAACCGCAAAAAGGAATACCGTAGTCCAAATTTACTTGTGACATTTCAGTAACCCAAAACAAGCCCAACTTTAGGACAAAATGGCAAAAAAAATCCAAATTATTCCACCTTTCTCTTTTAGTTACTAATGTCTTTTGTCTAAACCATTGTTGGAAAGTCAGACAAAGAAACTCATACTAAAACCCAGACGCACAACTTACACTGAAACTCAGACAATCAAACTGATATGCAAACCGTGACGCAAAACTCACACTTGAACTATGACAAGCAAACTGAAATTCAGAGAGTATAAGTTAATGTCTGACTGAAACCAAGGTACTGGCAATAGGAAAGTGACACTTAACTATGAAATTTAAGCTGAAACGAGTTCCAGACCTTGCTGTAGTTTGAAGTGGTCTGCTCAAGATTGAATTACAGTTTATTGCTTTTCATCAACTTTTTGTTTATTGACCACCTATGACGAGGTTTCAAGTAAAGTTTTATTGATGTCATTTTTTGCATTTATAACGTACTCTCTTGTCCTTGAATGACCTATGAAGTGGATCTTTCTTGAGCATCCAACAGTAGTCCGGTAGCATATCCCACCTTCCCTGATATTTCCTTTTCATTTTCCTTACATCCTGGTGGAAGCGCTCCCCCTGCTCTTCACTATAGTCACCTGAATTGTCAGGAAAGTAATCAAGATGGGAATCGAAAAAAATGGAGCTTTAAGTTCATAAGACATCCCAATTGCCTGTAATTTTCTATAAACCTTGTAACAATGTCTTTGTAATGCTCACTTCTGGCGAAAAACTGGTGCCCCAAAATACATAAGACATGTCACACATCGGGTTCATTAAATTATTGAAGCCTGTTTTCTCCAAGTAATCACTTTTTCGTAGGTTTCATTTGAGATAAATTTAGTTTCTCCTGCAACTCGCAACAATAAATGGAAATTTTTCATGTTCAAGAAGATCAGTGGTGAATAAGTTAGTGAAAATACAACTGTGAACATGAACAAAGTTCAGCTTTATATCTACCACTGCGTTTTGTTCAAAGCGTTTTTCACTGTGAAACAAACTGGTTAATTCAACATGATTCGTTGAAAAATAATTCATGAAGATCTTTGAAAACTCTACTACCTCCAACAATCAACATCATCCGACACTGCGATTACGATAAGTTCTTTATTGTTTCTTTTTCCAACCAACAAACTCGACAAAAACTCCGGTCCGGAAAACCATAATTTGTTAGTAAGTAATTTTACAGGTAACACTGATTATACTATATATTTTTGAACGAATGTAGATGGACCATTCATACGCAGTGATTGATACATCCGAAAATCCATGTATCTCAACAACAACATAATTTGACGCTAAAACGAAACAAGGAATTTTGATATGATTCATCTGTGGTAATTGACTTCGAAATTTTGCCTATTGTGTGACGTAATGCTCCGGTAAAGTCACATCCCACTCGATTTTCAGTCTCCGCATGTGTTGCAGAAATATTTTTGCCAGCTCCATGTGGCCTAACGGTACATACTCATGAATGAAGTCTTTATATTGACATTTAAGGTTCGGATACTTCGACAATATGTTTTCGAGATTCAAAACGCGATTATTAGAGGTACAGTATGAATCCCTGAGTAACGAAATATCTTCTTTGAGCGGAAGCTTCACGACGAATCTTCCGGAGTTCACATTCAGCCTCTTTCATGGTAAACATTGGGTTATTTTCAGCATAACTTTCGACTGTATTTTCATTGTGGTTGTGCTCTACAACTAAATTGAAAAATTAAATTTATTTGTAAATTTACCATTCTTACCAGACACGATCGACCCGAACTTTGTCTCTCTCAATGTTGGGAGATTCTCAGCCAGCTTAATCTGACCGGTTACAAGTAATTCAAAGAAAAGTTCAGCTTCGACGAGCATATCAATATACGATGTAGTTGTTTGAATAATGGATCAGCTCATACTACATCGGATGGGATTTTCCAATCTTTAGTTTCGATACATCTGGGAGGCTGATTCGATGTGATGCTAGGCCATACTAACTTATCCAAACGATAGGCATAGTCACTCGAACATGATTTAATAAGAACATTGGCTTTGTGTTTGACTTGCGTTCTAATGTCGTTTATACCACTGATCGACTAATGGGCTCTACATCTTGGGTCTTCAAAGTTGGGTAATGAAATTTAGTTGCGATGCAGAATCCAATAACGCACGACACTTAACGAATTGACGACAGCCGTAGCTAAAATAATAGAAACTTCATGGGTTTCAGTTTTAAATTCATCGTTATATGAATGTAGCACTATCGTGCTTGAGCCAGCTGCCTTTTGATTATGTTCGGGTGGCTTGGTCTGAGAGATTGCTTCTGGATTCAACAACAAGCATGATGATGGATTAGGCGTTGGCGATACTTGACGATTTCTTTCGGTATCCAGCAATGAATGATTCTTCTGATGATATGTGCGAAATTTATTTCCACTACAGAAACGTACTCGGTGGTTCTTTCTGAAACAATTAATACATAATTGATGTTGTTTCACAGCGTTAAAACGAGATTGAGGTGTTTACTCTTGAAATTTAGGGCACTTATTAAATCAAATGGTACGATTTATCACAAAAAACCCAATACACATTTTCTTGATTATTATTGATAGCTGTGGTAAACGAAGTATTTCGCAAATTTGGCGAAGTGTTCGACCTTTGATTCGCCTGCGGACGACTGTATGAAAAAGAATTTAATTGTGGTCGATTGGCATTTGAATTTTCTAACATCAAATATTGTTTCACGAGACACGCTTGCAATTCATTCCAGGTCGGTAGAGAAGTTATAGGTGCATCTTATACTCATCTCAGCGATATCGACATACTTTCAGCCTTTTCGCCTTTCACACATTTGCGAAGGTAGTTGAATTTTTCTAACGAACTTCTCGTCTGAATCAGCGTTGGTATTAAATTCATTTATAAAATCTCTCCAATGTTTGTGTCTTCTGAGAACTGAGGTAATTCAATTTTTGGCAACTTCACCAAATTGGAGCGATTGACCGTACGATTGAGTCCCAACACATCCATGCTGCTTTGGTTTGGTCCTACTGGAGATCGCTATCTACAATAGCTCTAATACTTCTTAGCTTTCCGATAACCGTTTGAATTTCCTGAAAGTTTGGGAAATGATTTTCAAGCAAGCCTAACCTCGTTGCTGATTCAGTTTCAGTCAGAGTACTTTTGTCGATATAAGTTTAAATTCAAGTTTGAACCGTTTGAATAGTAATCACGCGTTTTGCCTTAAGTTCAGCAAACATAGTCTTTTTTGGTGTTCGTGCAACGGCATTATCAACAAAAATCCTTATTTCTTAACTCAAACAAACACCAATTACACTACCGAAATTATTATCACTTTTACAAATTATGAATAAATACATTGAATGTCCACAAATTTTTAATCAATCCAGTTCCCATGCAAAACTCGAAACGATGACGATTTGACGAAAATTGATCATGAACAATCCATGAATAAATGGCCAGTTGTTGAAGGTATGGTGCAGAGCTCTGTTTTGTATGCGTTGTAGGATTACTTGTTCGGTGTTTGAAACCGAGTTGTACCATACCGGGGCGGCGTATGTCACGATCGGTCTGATGTAGAACTTATACAGTGGTAATTTATTTTCAAGGCTGAGGCAGCTGTTTATGTTCAGGAAGGAATATAAAATGTTGAAGGCAGCAAAAGTGTTCCTTCTGATATTCTGAATGTGGGGGTTTAAACTAAGGTTGTTTGTGAGGACTAATCTTAGGTACAGTGTCTTTTCACAGTTTCTGATTGAACGCCATTTAGTATGATTGGCAAGGCCTTTTTTTAGATATTGGCATACTTGGGGTGCGGGTAAAAGAACATTACTTGACATGTGAACTTGTATTCGCTGCTGTTGGAGCTGTATATGATAGTATAGTCTGCATAAATCAGCAGCTTCACATCTCTAGCTAATGAGATAGGGATATTCATCAAAAACAACACGTAGAGCTGGGGACCTAGGACTGAGCACTGCGGGGCCCCCGGCCGTGGTGTTAAAAACTTTGGAATCTGCCATTTTTGAGCAAAGTAGGAGCTTATGAGGCTCTTATAGATTCGATGGAATTTTGTAACTGATCAGTTTGTATACTATCTCTTTGTGCCATACGGTGTCGAAAGCTTTCTGCACGTCGAGAAAAATAGACGCTGTAATTTTGTTGTACCTTCTGGATTTTCTGATATGGTTATGAAACTGGTTAGAGCGTCAGTAATTAATTTTTTTTGGGGTAAACCCGAATTGTTTCTCTAGGATAACGACTTTGGTGTACTCCAAAAGTTTTATGGCGATTATTCGTTCGGCAACCTTGCTTAGTCAGCTTAGCAAACTGATAAATCTGGTGTTTTCCAGAGTGTGTGCCTTTCCGGGCTTTGAGATAGCTATTACCCTAGATAACTTCCACCCTTTCGGGAAGTAACCATGCTCTAGTATGGCGTTTATGATCTTGACTAGTAAGTTTACTCCTGAGGGGGAAGATTTTTGCAGTCTTTGTTCGCTATGCCATATACCGCCGGTAACTTCCCGTTTTTTAATTTTGTAATGACTCCTGAGACCTCCTCGACACAGATTTGATGACTAAGTGCATGGTTTTGTAATAACTGTGATGAAAGGAAAAGTTCAACTACTTCTTCGACTTCTGTGTCTGAACTGGTGGGTATTTTGTTTGTATTCTAAAGTGCTCGCCTATTTTATTTGCTATTATATTTGAGTCAATAGTTTGCTCGTCGGCGTAAATCTTCGGATTTCCTTGTAAATATTTTCTTTGTCTGGGGTGATATTCCTAAGTTTGTTTCTAAAATCTTTGTTTGCTAATTTTGCTGTGAATGTCGCTAGTGAGTCTGTTGATCAAAGTTTTGGTGTACAGAAGTGGCATTTTCCTGTGCAAATTTCAGAACTGGTTTCGAGTGTTTATTACTGCTTCTCTGAGGGCAAAATTAATGGCCTCTGTGAGCTGTATTGTACAGCCGTCGATCTCTGCAAGGTGCTGATTTGTTCGTTGGTAAGCGGTTTGATCTTCTGGTAAATCAGGTGTCTAAACATCAACCAGTATGGCTTTTCTACAGAGTTGAAGGAGTATTCATTCGAGACGTCGAATGCAATTGGGAGATGGTCAGAGCAGAACTCGTTCATTGTTTCTATTTCTTCGCTTATGTCTATGTTTCTGATGATCACTAGATCTATTGTGGCATTGCCCTAGTGCAGCCTATTGGGGCTAGTATCTGGAGGATGGGACAGTCCCAACTTGTGTACAGTGCCATTTTGTACATGAATATTTTTCTAAAGTAAATAGAGAGGATGGTGAAACCCTTTGTGTCGGTATTACCGCCGATGTCCTAGGTTTGGAGTGTGATATCTTGTTGCTAATTGCAATGGCGGTGGCCCCGGATCCGTAGTTGCATGTCCCTATCAGGTATTCAATTTAGCTTACGATTGAATTGTATGATATTGTTTGTAAGTAGGAGTGACTTACAAGATTGCTTGTGTACTGACAGTTAAAAAGATTGGGGATGGGACGACTGTTTTGTGGTACAATATGTAGTGGTTTGGACTTACCCAGATATTCCTGTCGTTTGCTGCATTCGGTATAATTGGCTGTGTGATCCGCAACGCAGTTTGCACACTTTAGTGGTATGGCTTTATTTTCATTCCTAGGACACGCGCCTCATGAATGGCCTTCGCCGCAATTAACACATTTATATCTAATATAGCAATTTGACGACTAGTGTCCAAAGCCTTGGCAATTGTGGCATTGGAAACCATTATTTTTCCGCCTTGGCTCCCATGAGACGCGATAGTGGCAGCATTCCCTAATTGATATAATATATATATGAGAGTTACTCTTTCTTACCTGACTTGCCCCGCATAACAATTGTTCTCCCCTTTTCTTCTTTTGAGTATATGTGTAGAATTCGAGCTTTTCGCTTCTTACCTGTTCTTTGATGTTGTTGAAATCGTCTTTCCTGTTTGCCATTATGGACACATTGTTTGTTGTGACCTTCAGCATTGCATCTGGGTGACTTTTTATTAAGTTGTTTTTAAGGTCGGTTGCATTTGCCTTGGGGAAGTACCATTTGTGGCGGCTTTGATTTTTTGATCGCAATTATTTCTGCCGATTTTGGTTTTTTAGTAGCAGCATTGTTCGAACTGCTACGTTTTGGATTTAAGCCGTGTTGTTCCAGAGCTGCTGATGCATCCCTACTCGTACTGCAGTAATTTCCCGTTGTGGTTTGGTTTTTAATGGAGTTTTCTGCATCCTCTTCGATTTCGGAATCGGCGGAATATTCGTAGTGCTCGGGCATCCAACAGTTTTTTTGACTTTGTCACTAATTTCGATATTTGTTGATGATTCGCTGGTTATTTTCCTTTTCCTTATTGCGTTTTCGCTTTGGTCGTTGCTCTTTGAGGGGCCATCACTGTAGTGAAACGAATATTTAATTTTCTTGTATAGTTTTAGTTTCATAATTTTTGCTTTTATGTTTTTCGGGAAAACCAAAAACATCCCCCTTCGACGTTGAAATCTATTTTCAAGAATAAATGATAAATTTATAATGAAGTTATTTTGCTTTTTAACGGGGTAAAAGGAGGCCCCCTTGTCGGAAATCTCTACTTAGGTGGTTTACGGTTTTGATCGAAAGCAGCTAATTATATTCGTTGAGTTCGCCATTACTCACCTCCATGCCAACAGTACCTAGCAGGTCAATGGCTGCTTACGGAATTATACACACTCAACGGATTTTCTGTTAACGTAATTCATCCAAGGCAAATTACGTTAAAATTCCTCGTCTATAAAATTTTAGCAACTTACATAAATTCAACTGTCAATGGCGAACAGGACGGAAAATACCGAGTCTATGGAGTTATATTTGGTTGGATAGTTGGACTATAATAGATAATTTTGAAAGTAAGCTTAATAAACATATCGAGAGATTGAATTTTATTTTAAACAAGACGACGGCAGAACAGGCGATCTTCCTTTAGGAGATATAATTAAGGAAAATGTGTACGAATTAAGGAATAAAAAATTTTGAAATTGGCTATTGAAAATTTAGGTATCCTGAAATTTTAATTTTTTATTGCATGTTGCCATATCGAAATATTAAGTTCCACACTTTTTACATCTAAATTTAATTTTTTAACCCGTATATGCTAAAGAGTTTAGGAGTAACATGTTTTATAGTCACACGGTTTACCTCTATTCACAAAACCAGACAAATGTTTTCATGGCAACTTATCGCATTTACATATACAGTTGTTTGGACTATTCCAGTGTAAATGCGAAGTGTTGTTGTGATGGTAGTATGAGGAACGTAGCGGCAAATAGAATAAACTTACAAAAGTAAATGAGTTTTAATGAAATACAGACTGTTGAAGCACAAAAATTTTATTTTAATTTTTCTAAATTTTAAATATAATTATTACGTTTTTGCCTTGTCACTTAAGGTTCGTATCACTGGATTGTGAATAAAACAAAATCAATTTAATTTTTCAACAACGAATTTATTTATTTCACACAAAAATTATCACAACACAATAATTGATTTTAATTCACAAAATCACTTTTTATAAATTATTCGCACATATTTTCTGATTACTTTTACTTTTTATTTCGCACAAAAACACTTTTTACATCAATTTTTATTACCTTTCTAATCTTTACAATATCGCTTATAAAATACTAATAATCCAATTCGACTTCGTTCGCGTTTTTATATACACAAACCAAACTTCTAGAAAGCTTATGACTTTTCCAGTTAGAATAGCGTAGAAACATTTAGAACAATTTTATCATGGAAAATTCCATTTTAGTACAGTTAAACATTGAGCTATTAATTTAACTTATTTTATTACACACTAGGTGTCACTGCTACATAATTATCTATTGTGACGGTGACACCTAGTGTGTAATAGAATAAGTAAAATTAATAGCTCAATGTTTTACTGTACTAAAATGGAATTTTCCATGATAAAACTGTTCTAAATGTTTCTAGACTACTCTTACTGGAAAAATCATGAACTTTCTAAAAGTTTGGTTTGTGAATATAAAAAATAAAGGTATGGCCAACACACGACTTTCTTTTACGAACATAGAATTTTGAGAAATTTAATTTTTTTTTTTTAATTTTTTATTTTTGTTTGTTTTTAATTTTTGGAAATATTTTTTATTGAGTACTTTTTTGGGAATCTTATAATTTTTAAGATATTTGCAAAATAACTTTCTGGACCAAGCGAGTGACCACTTCCGGTTAGCAAATTTAAAGTAAAATTCACTGGGACTTCCCAATTTATAAAAAAAAACTTAAATCTGAAGTTTCAGTTCGATTGGTTAAACCATCTAGGCTGTAGATAGAACACAGACTGACAGACTGACAGACACCATTTCGAAACCCATTTTTCCGTACTCAGGGGACCTCAAAATAGATAGTTCCGTACTCAGGGGACCTCAAAATAGATAGTTCAAGATCTAAAATTTTCATGATTACTATACTTTATATTACTAGAGTGAAAGAAAGTAAAAGGCGAACGAAGTGGAATTGGATTATTAGTATTTAGCAGGCGATAGTGTGCAGGTTGTCTAAGTTATCCATCCACAATATCGCATCGTCAGTCATCTGATGAATTTCCTTCAATCCGTCTTTAAATCTTCTAAATATGCATTCTTGATAAATGTTAACAATATTTTGTTTAGGATGTCCACAATCACAGGCAGCTGAAATTTCATGATTGTAACGATTTAATTTAGAATTTGTCACCCCGTGATTTGTTATAAATCTATTGACTAAGGTCCAACGATATCTTAAATTTGTAATTCCAGGGACAACTAATGTTGGATCTTCAATTAGATGCTTGTTGACAAACTCTGATTCATTGAAAGTGCCTTCCAATTGTTATTGATGTCATATTTGGTTAAGTCTCCCAACTCAGCAATTTTTGTTCAAAAAGGTTTTCTAGAATTCAAACGGTTTTTTATTCTTCCATCGATGTCGAAATGAATAGGAAGGTTTAAATTTCTTGTAATTTTTAATTGTTCTTTGTATAGTGCTAACTGTCTTCTAAGGTGAGGTGGTTCAATATTGGACAATATCGGCAGCCATGGTATTGGTGTTATTTTAATTGTACCCGAAATAATTCGCATGCATCTATTGAGTTTTGTATCTACATGATTTGTATGGGCACTATGTTTCCAGACAGGTAAATAATATTCAGCCGTTCAATTCTCCAGTGAAATTGCTGATATACGTAACGTTTTTGGATAATGTTTACCCTTGATTTAATCTTTTGTTCAAGTTTTAAACAATGAATTCTAAAAGTTAGAGATCGATCCAAAGTAACTCCCAAATACATCGGATTCTGATTAAACTTGATTAAAATTCCATCCATGTAAACATTTAAACGAGTATTCGAATGTTGATTTGTTAAATGAAAAAATGCAACTTCGGTTTTGCTGGGATTCGCCTTCAGTCGCCAATTCTTGTAATAATCATTTAGTAAATCCAAATCCAATGTCAAAGTACGCTCTGAATCAATCACCGCTCTGTCATTGTATGGAAATTGGTAAGCTATTGTCAAATCATCAGCGTATAGAAACTTTCTAGATTTTGTTTCTGGCAAATCAGATGTACAAATTGGCCAAAAATATAAAGCACCCCTATCTATTAGCATTATATATTAATATTATGTCTTTCTAAACAATGGGTGTTAACGAACGAGTCATCCCACCGAATGCGACCCTTAATTATTGAAAATCACCAATTTTTGTTTTGTTTTAGGTTCTTAACAAGAAGTTGTAGCGTCGTAAAATTTTTTTATTTTAGTTTTGTATTTGATCGTGTGCAGTCTTCACATAAAGTGTTTTAAATCAAAAAGAGTTTTCGTAAGTTTTTTGAGAAAAAAAGTGTGTTTGTGATAATTATGCCTAAAGCGTGCCAACTCAGTGAAGGAATAAGGGCACAAATTGTGTTGTTGGATTCCCAGGGTGTAAGCCAAATTAAAATATCCCAAAAATTAAAATGCTCTCGTGGAGCAGTTCAATCTACATTGAAAAGGGTTAAAGAGACCGGGGACTATGCCTATAAACTACGCTCAGGCAGAAATCGTATCACTTCGGTAAGAGACGATCGACAAATTGTGCGAAAATCTCTCAAAAACCGAAGAAAAACATCTGCTGAGATAGCTGCAGAGCATTTAACAGAACAAGAAGTTCACATTTCGGCACGGACAGTTAAAAGAAGGCTCCTGCAAGCTGGATTGAAAGGTTGTAAAGCAAGAAAAAAAACTTTGCTCTCACTTATCAACATATGACGAGATGGGCTCGAGAACACAAACATTGGAATGACGTGGATTGGGCGAGAGTTGTTTGGTCAGATGAATCTACTTTTGAGGTAAATATAAAAAATAAATATTAAAAAAGAATTAGTCAAAAAAAAAAATAAAAAATTGTGCTATGTAGTTTAAAAGAATTAATAGAGAAATTTATGTTAAATTTGATGGAATTCTTATAGATTTTTGGAACTCCTGGCGCAACCATCGTAAGAAGAAGAGTCGGGGAAGCATACAATCCTGATTGTATAGTGCCTACCGTAAAGCATGGAGGGGGTAAACTGATGGTGTGGGGTTGTATGGCATCATCAGGGGTGGGAAAACTGTTGTTTTGTGAGGGTCCGATGAACAGTACCAACTATGTTACCGTCCTCGAGGCTGCATTGAATGCCTCAATTCGGCAAATCTTTGGGGAAACGGATAGTTCTTCGATAATTTATCAACAGGATAATGTCCCCTGCCATACTTCCCGCGTTACGATTAGTTGGTTTCGAAAAAAACAAATTCGAGTCATGGACTGGCCCGCCCAGTCACCAGACCTAAATCCCATTGAAAATTTGTGGTCAATTAAAAAAAAAAAAAATCAAGGATCGCAGTATGACTTCAAAGGAAGACCTCAAACATGCGCTGACAGAGTAATGGAAAAATATATCGAGAAATACCTGCGAAAAATTAGTACGGTCGATGAATATAAGAGTCCTGGCTGTCATCAAAGCCAAAGGAGGACCTACAAAATACTAAAATTAATAAAATATAAAAAGTATTTCCTAAAAATATTGAGTTTTAATTTTTGTCTTCATTCGTTTTGTAGATACTGCAATTTGGGAGGCGTGCTTTATAATTTTGGCCAAGGCTGTATATACATTGAACAAAACAGGAGCAAGAACTGAACCTTGAGGCAATCCATTATTCACACATCGAATTCTACTTTTCTGATTTCCCAAATGTACAACAAATTTTCGATTCGATAACAAAGCAGAGATCATGTTTAAAGTTTTTGAACATTTTAAAATCTTACTTAATTTCAACATCAAACCTTTCTTCCAAATCGTATCATTTGGAATTCTGCACTTAGATCCACGAAAGCAACAGCTGTTTGTAATTTGTCTTGGAATCCTGCTTCAATATGTGTTACCAAAGACAAAACTTAATCACAACAATTTCTTCCTGGACGAAAACCGGCTTGATAATTTGGAATATTTTCATCACGTGTTGGAAAAATACTATTATAGATAATTGTTTCGAAAATTTTATAACCAATGCACAACAAAGATATTGGTCTATAATTTTCAGGTAGATGTTTGTCCTTACCAGGTTTTAAAATGGCACGAACTGTTAATAAATTCCAAATCGGAGGAATTTTGCCACGATTATAACAATCAGAATAAATCGCCAACCAATTACGGGCGTTTTTTGATAAATTAATAAAAAATTCGGGAACCACCTCATCCACTCCACTATAGCTTTTCTTGGTTTTAGATATGTTAGTACACTATTAATTTCATCAAAAGATACTGACGAAGCCAATGGAGAATCCGTAATTAATTTCTTTGATCTTATCCTTCCATTTGACTCCATTTATATTTAACGTTTCGAATTTTATTTTTGGGTATACAACATTTTGAATTTTTGACTAATCTTGACGCAACATCCTTCGGATGTACTGTTGTAATGTTAACACCATTTTTGTTACTAGAATCACCACTTTTCTTTAGTAAATCCCATGCTTTTCTGCTTGAACGTGAAAAATCCATTGTTTCAACTAAATTTTTCCATTTCGCAGTATATTCCTGATTTAAATCATTAATTAATTCATCTGCAATTTCTTTAGATTCGTTCTCACGATACAACAACCATAATATTGCACATTCATCGGACCAATGTGCAATGTATGTTCTTCGAAACGAAACCCTTTTGGAATAAATCGTTTAGCCGTAGATATTAGGAGTCCCACAAATCTATTATAATTTCCAACAACCGGAGGAATCCATCTGATGTTCGAATCGATCGCTTTAGCGAATTCTGTCCAATTACCTTTTTTAAAGTCCCATCTCGGTTTCGGGAATGATTTTATTATTGGAATTTTTATTCCGACTTCTAGAAAAACACATCGATGTTGACTTCTTGGAAATTTATTACTTACAGTTCTTAAAACATAGATCCGGGTTATATCGCCTGTTCCATCTACCAGAATGAAATGTCGATTTTTCTTTAGCATCAAATTTTAAGTGTAAACGGTTTCTATTTGCCCAATCAAGTATAAATTCTCCATTCAAATCATCTTGGTTGTAACCCCACAGACAATGATGACTATAGAAATCGCCCATATAAACTGCGGGATGATTAAATACTGGTAATGGTGTTGACCAAGAAGAGCCAGGAGGTTTATAAACATTTAAAATTTTCACGTCGTTTAATTTGATAACCAGAATTTCAATATTATTGATGTTTGATTTTAATAAAACGGTACAATCGTCACATAAATCACTTCTTATAAATGTCGCAATTCCATAATGTTCATTATGAATAGAATCAATGCACGAAAATTCATTTATTAATCCGCAATTCAAAAGTTGAAGATCATCTTTCATATGGATTTCCTGTAGAAGCAAAACATCACATATATTGGTGTGAAGAAATATTGACAAATATTCAACTTTCGCCTTCGTTAATCCTTCAACATTTAATTGACATATTTTAATAACAGCGACCGCGGTACGACATTGTGGTTGATAATCTTCTTCTTCAACTTCATTATTAATATTTGGTTCACCGGGATGTTCAGAATTGAACAGGTTCGGTGTATAATTTTCTAATATTTCGTTATCCATACCAGATACCAGTGGACCTTACAGGTTATTAGAACCACATAGGCATTTAAAAAAAATAATATTTAATTTAAAAATTTACACAAATCAAAAAAAAAAATTACGGAAGAAAATAAATATTCAACCATTTTTTTTGACAGTTGGCCTACTAACACTGGGTGTGCAGGTTAAAATCGAATTAAAATCTGATTTAAAAAGTGTTTTAGTGCAAAATAAAAAGTAAAAGTGATTAGTAAAATTGTGCGAATAATTTATATAACGTGATTTTGCGAATTATCATTAATAAATTGTGTTGTAATAATTTTTATGTGAAATAAATAAATTCGTTGCTGTTAAATTGAATTGATTTCTGAATAAGTTAAATTAATAGCTCAAAGTTTTACTGTATTAAAATGGAACTTTCCATGATAAAACTACTCCAAATGTTTCTACACAATTGTTACGTTTTTGCCTTGTCAATCATGGGTTGAATCACTGGATTGTGAATAAAACAAAATAATTCAATTTATTACCAAAGAATTTATTTATTTCACACCAAAAATCAGCAGAATTTATTAACGATAATTCACAAAATTACTTTTTTTTGATATTCGCACAATTTCACTGATTACTTCTACTTGCTATTTCGCACTAAAACACTTTTTCAATCACTTTTTAATCTTCACACTATCGCTTACCAAATACTAATAATCCCACACAAACCAAATTTCTAGAAATTTCATGACTTTTCCAGTAAGAATAGTCTAGAAACATTTAGAACAGTTTTATCATGGAAAATTCCATTTTAGTACAGTAAAACATTGGGCTGCCCTAGACGTCACCGTAACAATATAAAAAGGCAAACGAGATCGAATTGGAATCATTGGTATTTGGTAAGCAAAAGTATAAGAATTAAAATGTGTTATAGTGCGATTTAAAAATTATAAGTGTACAGTAAAATTGTGTGAAAATTATATAAATTGATTTTGTGAATTATCGTTAGTAAATTGTGTTGAATTAATTTTTGGTGTAAAATAAATAAATTATTTTGTGACAAAATGAATTGTTTTGTTTTTTTTACAATCCAGTGATTCGAACCTTGCTTGACAAGGCAAAAACGTAACAGTATTATACTTGTAGTGATAAAAATGATTCCGTTAATTCAATATTTTGGAAACGTTAGCTTATCACTAATGTTAAACAAATAAAATAAATACAGCCATGAGGCTTATATCATGATCAAAAGTTCAATGTACATTGGGCTAGACATTTTTTTCCTTTCATCAAGCTTGACTACCTGTACCTTAAACAAAAAATAATTACATTCAACAGCTTGCATATTTTTTCCGTAAAAAAATAATTTATGCTCTAACCTATATCCGCCATGAAAATTACCTTTTGAGCTATGTAGCTAGTATAATAATTTTTATGTTATTCCAACATATTTCGTGCATTTTTTGTACTCATTATACACAATTGAATATATATTCATAAATTTTTCATCGTTTATAAAATTGTATAAAAAAAAATTAATAATTTATGTGCTTTTCCTAAAATCATAATGAAAAATAATTACACCTCGTACATACATACATTTTATGTGGGGATAAAAAAAAATTATTTACATAAAACAACAATTAAACATTTTTGATCATAAATTTTTATATTTTCCAAAAGCGTTTTTAACAATTTTTGAAATTTTTATTTTTCATCTGCTTCAAGATCCTAATATAATATTTAGAGTAAACTAAAAATAAATCCTTGCAATAAACTACACATGTTATACGTAATTAATTTACCAGAAGGTTTTTTTTTATGTTGTTACATTTATTTTCATTCATTTAGGTATACTCGTAGTTAGCTTAAATTATGTTCCTAAATTATTTTTTATACGAAGGAATTGAGATGCGGATATGCGAAAAATTCGTATATGAGTATGTGGATTTGTTTTTGAGGTTTCGTTTTTGCCTTTTAAAAAAAATCTTTCTGGAAATTAAAAACGTAATACAAGCTTTTTTCGAAATTAAATATATATTATACATATCCCGAATGTTTATAAAATATTTTGAGGTTTTATGATCTTTTTTGCATTTTTTTTTAACAAATACTCCAAATTTATTTCCTCTCTGGAACTTATTTTCTGGGCATTATTTTTAAACTTCAACATAATGTTAATTTTTAGAAAAGTAAAGTTTTTTTAGTAAATAAACGGTATCAAATTTGTTGTTATAATTTGATTGTGGTTATTACTTTATATTGTAAATGCTTAGAAGAATCATAAATAATTGCTGGTCAACTATTCAGAAGTATAACGAAGCATTATTGAAATATTTACTAATTTATGTTACACCATCAACAACCATCGAAAATTGCCAAATTATGTACTACGGCTGTATATGGTAATTTTGTTGATTTCCTTTTCTTAATTATGTATCTTTCGAAAATCGGAATCCATCACACCATTTTTGAGCTAAGTAATTTATGCGTGAGAATTTGTGTCCATAACCTTTCCTAAAAAACAAAAACCAATACTTTGGAAGCAATTAGTAAATAATTCACGAGCCTTTTTTAAAACGTGAAATTTTTGCTAAATCTAAAAGTGTAAATATTGTAACGTTTTTACCTTGTCAATTAATGATGATTCACAAAAGCACTTTATTTAAAATATTTGCTCAATTTTTCTGATCACTTTTACTTTTTATTTCGCACAAAAACAGTTTTTAAATCACTTTTTAATCTTTACACTATCACTTACCAAATACTAATAATCCAATTCGACTTCATTCGCCTTTTTATATACACAAACCAAACTTCTAGGAAGCTCATGACTTTTCCAGTTAGAATAGTGTAGAAACATTTAGAACAGTTTTATCATGGAAAATTTCACTTTAGTACAGTTAAATATTGAGCTATTAATTTAACTTATTCTATTACACACTAGGTGTCACCGTTACAATATGTATTATTACGTTTTTGCCTTGTCAATTAAGGTTCGTATCACTGGATTGTGAATAATACAAAATCAATTCAATTTATCTCCAACGAATTTATTTATTTCAAAAAATTTATAACAACACAGTTTATGAATAAAAATTCACAAAATAACTTTATTTAAATTATTCTCAAATTTTACTGTTCACTCATAATTTTTATTTCGCATTACAACACTTTTTAAATCACTTTTTAATTACTTTTTAATTTTCACACTGCCGCTCACCAAATATTACTCATAATCTTACCAGTTTACACTATCGCGTTCCAAATTCTAATAATCCAATTCGATCTTGTTCGCCTTTTTATATACACAAACCAAGCTTCTCGAAAGTGCATGACTTTTCCAGTACTAATAGTGTTGAAACATTTAGAACTGTTTTATCATAGAAAATTTCATTTAGTGCAGTAAAATATTGAGCTATTAGTTTAACTTATTCTATCACACGCTAGGTGTCACCGTCACAGTATGTTACACAAAAGCTTTGAAATTCACATTCATAAGATACAATTAAATTTTGAATGTAAAAGATCATTACAGATTTTTAATCTACAGTTATTATTTAATCATGGTATTACTAAGCCGTCTTCGGTACTGATGAGACTCTAAGCCTGAATGATGTCATCGTTATGTTTCTGCGAAGAAAATCATTTAAATAATTCGTTTAATTCGAAGTTGGCTCCGACAAAATTAGTCCCATTGTCGGAAAATATATTTGAGCACAATCCCCTCACTGCCACAAATCTTTTTAGTGCACCAATGAATGTAGTGGTTGTTAACTCTGTCATAAGCTTGAGATGCGCAGTCTTAACTGCAAAACATACGAATACGGATATGTATGCCTTCGTAGGAACCTTCCCTCTTATCTTGTAGTGCACATAAACTGGGTCGCAATAGTCCATGCCGACATTAGTAAATGGTAGTGCATATCTAATGAGTTCTAGAGGCAAATTTCCCATGATTAGGTGAATTCTGGTTGGCCTTGTTTTGAAACATTGAATACAACTCCGGAACACCCTTTGGACAACTCGTCTTCCTTGTAGCGGCCAATAATTTTTTCTTACGGCAGCGAGTAACGCCTGTGGACCTGATGCAAATGTTTTATATGAAGGTAATTTAAGAGTGTAAGTGTAAAAAAAATGCTTGAATGGTAACAGGATCGGATGTTTGGAACTATCAGGAATCGCGGAAAGTGGTAGTCGTCCGCCAACTCTAATTATGATTTTGTCATCTAGAAAAATGGATAAATTGTTATACGATTATTGTTATGAAAAGGCTGTTTAGATCCCAGCACCGCTAGTTCGCTCGGAAATTCCTTTCTTTGAACTAGTTTTACGATCGATCGTAGTGCAATGTACAGCTCTTCTTGAATCAGATGTCCGAAATTTCGATTATCTCATATAGAATCTATAACATATAGAATATATGCCACGATGTTCCGGAGAGATATAAAGATATTTTAAAATTTGATGCGCTGTAGTATGCAGTCATTGTCATCTTGCATCGTTGTAAGTACCCATTTTTTAAGCCTTCGTTCTCGGCTATCCAATTCACACTAGGATTTGTTGACATTCCAGTACTCTTCAGGCATTGAGTGTGTATCCCTGTAACTATATACTCATGTCACATTATTTATTGTGCAATTTAAAAATTAAATTAAAATAGTTTCATTTATTTTATAATAATAATAAACAGTTCAACATAAATATAAACTATGATGTGTTTCATTAATACACTCAAAACGTTTATTTTTACCGTTTATGTTGTGATTTTAGTGAATTTTGTGTATTTTTTGTTAGTGATATTAATACGGTATTCTTAATGCTACAGGGATATGAACCAGTCTGTTGAAGGTGCATCGTTGCGATGTGAAGTGATGCGGTCGAAATTCAAAAATATGTGTGTTAAATTAAATCTAAAAACACATTTGACCCACATATTAGTTAGTTCTATGAAACTATATCTAGATGTGTGAAAAATGTAATTAAATTGATTTTTTATAGTGAATCAAAGTAAAAAATTTGATAGTTAATCGGACATGTTGTAATAATGTTCAAAATGTTGATTTGAACTGTTCTACTCAGGTAAGTGATTGTAAAAAAACATTTAATAAGTCTAATTATTATTATATTAGTGTAAAATCTTAGACTCTTGTACTTTAATTGTAAATTTAATATGGTCTTGATTTACAGTTATCTAATAGATTACCACGGGTGGGGTCTATTTAGTTATTGAGAATAAACAACTTGTTGTTAATATTAGAGTTAAATTCATTCTATTTTTATTTTATTTAATATTCACCTTTTATATAAGTTAAATTCTTTATTGGTTTTTGGTTAAAAAAAAATAATTTGTATTTTTAACTTATTTGATTAACATCGAAATTACAACTGATTATTTTCTTATTTTCTAATTACAATTTGCTTAATTAAAAATATGTAGAATATGAAACCATGTCGTCAAGAATATTCACTCAGCATTATGCCGGATGCGCGTGTAACTTGTTGTCATTGCTAGTGCAACGTGACAAATATGATCACGTTGTATTTTTGTGGGAAACCTAATTATTACGCGTGTTAACTCCTCCCCCTTAAAGTTCGAATGCTCACATTCGAACCATCAGAAAAACGGTGTTTCATAAAATTTCCGTCTATGCTCTGAGGCCCCTTTGGGTGTTATCGTTTGAGGCGTCTCGTTATGGATTTCTAGTTCTTCTCCCTGAATTGCTATTGAACAGGTATTCTCGACCTTACTCTGAGTTTGTGGAGTTGCCAGATCCTCGATGTTCGTTGTATTAATGATTCATAATTTCTTAATTTTGGTATATTTTGTAGTGATGACCGCTATTCCCAAAATGATGACTATTGAGAATGATCCCAAGCTCGTGTATCGCTCGATGGCTCCCTCCTTTTTAAGGAGCCCAATGTGACGAATATTATTTATATGAATATCTTTCATCATTTGTAATAAAAGTATTTCCTTGAAATCACTTTCTTCCGGCGTCGGCTGTAGAATAGCTGTAAGTACTTGAATATTCGTTTTTTCTTTAGAAATGTAGATGTTATTTCCGATTTACAAGGTAGTATTGCTGAATTTAATCAAATATGTTCCATTTAGTTTCTGAGTTTCGTTAATAATTTTGATTTTCCCATCGAATTGATTCAGTAGAACTAGACCCTCCGATATTTGGTTAACTGTTTGAATATATTGATTGTTGTTGTGTTTGCATTTTGGAAGGTCGACTTTTGAGCAAGTTGGGTAAACAAGAAGAATTACTTATGTCTAGTATATTATTTTGGTTACATATTGAAAGCGAGTTGATCGTTTTACATTCGTTAATAATACTATAAATCTTATCGTGATTTTTAATGACATTTTCATACTCAATTTCGGTCACCTTATCGTTTCTTCTGACCGGTTTGACCAATAATTTATCATATAGTTCTGGAGTTGTTACCCGAATGTACACAATATAAAGTAGACACAATTTGCTACTAATGATTTTGATATTAGCGAAATCTAACGCCTCCTCGGGAGCACTATATGGTAAATTTTGGGTGTTCAGTGTATTAATGGCTAATTTAATTTCAGAATTTGATAAAACGAGTGAATTTATAATCCCTGCTTTAGCCCAGTGAATTGCGTACTTAATATTTACCAATTCTTCTTTCATTAGTTTTAATTTATATTGAATATTTAATGCTAATGGGTCGATTAATTTATTTTATTTGTGAATTTCGTTATTAATTAAATTAGGCATTTTTGTAATATTATTGATTCGTTCATTGTACAATCGGTTTATAACTACGTGGTTGTTGTTATTCTCTAATGCATTATTCATTTTATCTTTAATTACTTTGAAATCCTCGTGATCGGGATTTTCGGCTATCCATTTCCATGCACTACCTATAAAGTTTAAGGATCGTTTGGATTTATGTATTCTAAGGCTGTCCAGTAATGTTTGTAATTCCGAGAGTTCATGCCTCAAATAGGGGTGCAATGGGTGATCTATTGTCATTTCTTTGTCTAGTATGGATTGCATTCTGTCTATGCAATTTTGGTGTTTGTCTAAATTCAATTATATGGATTAATTTGAAGTTTCCGTCCTGTATTTTTGCTTGACCTGTGCTAATTGAGATGATTTGAGAATTTGTGTAATCAAGAATTTGAATTTCTGCCAATGTGTTGCTTAAGGCGTAACTGTAATAAAAATATGTTTTTGTTTCTTAGGATTTAATATTGCTTTTGTGAATTACTCTTCCGGACTCCGTTATAACTGTTGTATTTCTGTCTTCCGTTACTATTTCGGGTTTGAATCGTTCTGTTAATTTCGATCCTAATCTTTTGTTATGTTTTACATAGATTACTTGACCTGCCTGGTAGGTTTTGATCGGGGTACGGTTTTTGTTATGGTATTTCAGATCTGTTTCCTGCTTTTGTTTTATCTTTAGTATGGTATCTTGTCGGATTTGTTCTAATTGTTCAGGATCTGTGTTAGGGATTCTGCCAAAATATATTTCCACTGGCCGTTTGCAAGTTGTCGAGTGGATTGAGTGGTTATATTCATTAATCGCTCTCTCTAGTAGTTCATTAAAAGTTCGCTGTACCCCATCAGCCTTTAGACGTCTCATCATTTCTGAGACTTTTATGTTTAAACCATTTTCCATCATTGATATTATGGAATTCGAGTTGAAGGATTTTTCATTGTCAATTACCACAATTTCTGGTACACTATAGAAAAAGAGTTTATCTCTAAGTGGTTGTTTGATGTCTTCTGTCGCTCTGGATTTTAACGGTCTGCAGAAGAAGAGTTTACTGAATTTGACAATTGCCGGTAAAACCAATTTATTTTCTGTTGAGTAAATATCTAGATGGAGCATATGTCTAGGATAATTAGGGATAGGTGTTGGGGTAATAATAGGCTTATTGGGATGGTGATCATATTTATTCTTCTGACATATAACACAACGTTTGACCAGCAACTTAATTTTCCTGGTCATCCTGGGGAAGTAATAATTTTCGATTATTTGATCTCGATTTTCTTGAGTATTACAATGTGCTCATCGATGGACAGATAATATTTTTTCCTCTTGTTGGTTTTCATCCGTAATATCTTGTACCATCTTCTGAGTGAATCGAATTTTATAGTCTCTGAAATGTATTGGGTACACTTCTTGAACTTATCCCATTATATGTTCTGATGTCTTCAATCCGTTAATCGTGAGTGGATTAAGGTAACGTTTAAAAAATTTATAATGTCTGAATTTGAAAAACTTGCTTGTGTAATAATGTGCCTGGAATATTTTAGAAAAGGGTTTATTATTTGGTACGAACTTCCCTCGCCTACGTTTAAAATTAGTTGATTGCGGAATACATTAACTGGGGTTTCGACTGTGGGGACCAGATCATCCGGAGAACTTTTGTCGCTATGTTGTGTGACTGACATTACGTTTATTCCGGAAGTGATTGGTGTTTTGCCCGGTTGTTATTTTAACTCATAATTGTACTCTTGCAGGATAGCTTTCCAACGTTTCATCTTGGAGTTGTTATTTTTATTGCTTAGGGCATATGTCAATGGTTGGTGGTCTGTGAAGATCTTCACTTTCTTTGATCCGTAAAGGAAATTTCTCAAAGATGTTAACGCCCAAATTATGGCGAGCATTTCCTTTTCATTAGCCGCATAATTTTCTTCCGTTTTATCTAAGGTTCTTGAGAGAAACGTGATTGGCCTTCCCTCCTGAGATAAAACTGCACCTAATGCAAAGTTGGAGGCATCTGTAGTCAATTCAAATTCCTTTTGGAAATTTGGTAATGATAACAGAACTTCGTTGGAGACGAGTGAGGTTTTTATTTTGTTAAAGGCAGCTTCTTCTTCGGTGTTAAGCATTACCATTTTATTTCTTGAGAGGGTTTTGGACACATGTCCGTCTTCTCCTTTTAAGAGTGAAGTCAGGGGCTTCTCAAGTTTTGCGTAGTCCCCGATGAAACGACGATAAAATCCGGCTAATCCCAAGAAGGATATGAGTTCCTTCACGGTCTTGGGTACGGGAAATTCTGTTATGGCTTTTACCTTCTTCTGACTCGCTTTTATCCCATCTTTAGAGATGACAAATCCTAAAAATTCTACCTCAACCTGTAGAAATTCACCATTGTCGAGTTGAATCTTCATATTGGCGTTTTCTAATACTTTAAAAATTATCGTCATGTTCTTGAAGTGTTCTTCTTCTGTTTTACCAAATATG
Organism: Tipula vernalis; assembly: GCA_958295665.1. Taxonomy (NCBI): domain Eukaryota; kingdom Metazoa; phylum Arthropoda; class Insecta; order Diptera; family Tipulidae; genus Tipula; species Tipula vernalis. Next base: position 194,711,830 of record OY282560.1, on the reverse strand, counting down.
ATTATATCGTCGATATAAACGTAACAATGCTTCCCAATGTGGTCGCGAACGATATCATCGAGGGTGCGTTGAAATATTGAGGGGGCAATTTTAAGGCCAAATGGGAGGCGGGTAAACTCGTATTTTCCATGATTAACCGAAAAAGCTGTTTTTTCAATGTCCGATTCTTTTAAAGGAATCTGATGAAAGCCGCTCTTTAGATCTATTATGGTGAAAAATCTGTTTTCCCCTAAGTTTGCCAAAATATCGTTGATCTCAGGTATTGGATACCTGTCTGAGATATTAACCGAATTTAATTTTCTGTAGTCGATCACTATTCTGTATTTCTTTACTCCCGATGCGTCTTCTTTTTTCGAAGGGGGGCGAGTTGCAGGGACAGCAGAGACGCAACGATTTTAACAACAACGTCAAGAAACACTACCTACAGTTAGTACAAATTTGGGTGACCGCATGGGAACATGATGATGGAACAAAATCTCGCTCCCCTCACAATGGAAAAAATGGTGGTGGAGGGAATAATAATAGTTGTTTACAGGCTTTTCAGAAAGAAGAGTTTGCGGCACCAGGAAATTTGTGTTGTCATTGTGTCTTCTTACAGGTTGGAGCAGTATATGAACTTTAAATTGTATTTTTGTCTTGTGCTAAATAAATTACTAAAAATATATTACTAACAAATTTACTAACTATCAACTACTTAGGTGTCTGGAACCGGGTTGAGTCTTTATTGCTAACATTCCTTTCCCATCCCCTCGATCTTGTTATATGTAAAAAGGTGTACGACGGCGGCCTGGCCAGGGGCGAATATCACAACTATTTGGACTTATGTGGTTATCGATGTGGCGCCTTCCTTTACGGGGTGAAATATTGCTATGTTGGCTTCATGAAAAAAAATAAAAATAATAAGCTGAGTATGGATGGTACATATTTCCTTGGTAAGGGAGAGTTATGGTGTCTTGTTGCAACATGGGTATAGTGGTGTGGTATTCGCATTTATAATACGGGAGACTTGCTTAATGCTTGATCGTACATCGCAATCAATCAATCAATCAATCAATTCCAGTACTCTTCAGGCATTAACAAATACTCCGGACCATTAAACCAAATTGAAACATTGGAAAATTCTTCCGGCACAACTCCACCCAAATCAACGTGATTCCACTCGTCTTTGGAGCTGATATTTTGGATTCTTGCGATTCTATTGGCGACAAATGTTTTCCAATATGATGGATGACCCTCAATCCATCAAAGTACGTTTTTCGAGTCCAACCAATAAAATTGCTTGGCAATAATATGATTAAGAATCGGTTCAATTCTAGCCATTGTTTGTGCGAGTATTTAATTGCGTTGGACACAATTCTAATCTGAACGAGCAGGAACCCAAGACACTTTTCAACACCGTACCAATATCCAATGGTATTATGCGCAATTCCCAAATGCAACTCGATGTATTGAATTCCACGAAGTTTAACACGTTGACTGTCACCATAAAAAAAGATTGATAACAAACTACATAAATGAAAGTCTTTTCACATTAGAATAGAAACCAATTACTAACATTCACGATGTAAGTAAGTAAAGGCGATCCAACTTTATGCTTAGAATATTTCAATAAAATTCTGTAGCGTATAGCCTTGTGCCGGTCACATCACGGTCAACTAAATATAAGTTAGAATCCTATTTGAATCGAACACAGTATATACCCATAATATAAATTTGACGAGGTATGTTTAACTTCTGAAAGCACGTAGAGCGTGACATCATTTTGAGTTAATTTGGATAATTTTTTGCGAATTGAGAGAAGATTGGACGACTGTACACCATACAAAACCTCAAATCTCAACCAAACCGAGTAAACATTACGAAATATATAACTCGAAATGACGTCAAAAAAAGGAAACATGGCGACAGGTCGATTGTTTGGAACATACCTCTGTAAATATTTATATCATTGTATATACGAACAATGAACCTGTGATATGTCGTTTGTATATAAAAAACTATAAACACTTTTTGACAAAGAGCACACTTATATTGTCTCAAAAGTAGAGAAAATTCAATCAACAAAGTAAAGAAAAATTACAAACATAAGAATCCATACTTCCAATTTTTAGATACGGAGTGTATACAATCAATACTTTCACTACAACAAATCAATACTTTCGACCAATTTTCGTGAATGAACAGGAAGTTGTTAACTGCTTAGTACATATACAAATTACAATACTTCAGAAATTAGATTTATATCTTTATCTTTATTCCCTTTGCTTGACAAATTCCCTGAAATCCCTTTGCTTGGCAACAACTTTGTTTAGCAAATGTATCGCACTTTACTAGCAGGTAGCAGTAAAACACTTAATACAAATTAAAAGTTTCTTCTTCTACTTAGAAAGACAAAAACATGTTCCGCTCATTTAAGCGTTCATCGCACATCTGAATATGTACGAGTATATCTACCATATACCTTGTTATACATTGACACTCGTTTCCCTTTTACTACTCGTAAAGTCTGGAACTTCCCCAAACTCTTATACAATAAAGCCATGCGACCACTTTGCATTTCAACACCTCATCCATTTGGCGTTAAACCCTCTGACCTATCGATTACAACTCAATTCTTTTCCCATATCGTTAATAGAATCATTCCCGAACTGTCACACACAAATGTTCGTGGTTTTTCCACAAATTCCCTCAAATCCCTATCCTGTTAACACACAAAATACTTCATATCACCATCCTTATAGCAACACAATATTATCCAAATTAGACCGGTCCGAGCTCCACCTCCCCAATTACAAGTTAGGTCTCCTCAAATATACTCTTAATTCCACATCTCGCCCTCTACTCTCTATTATCCCGGATGCACAACTTTACCAAGAACCCGTCGGGCACTAAGAAGACCATCCACCAATTAACAACCAATACCTAATTTATCAAAAAACTAGGCGTATACTCCACAGCAACCAACTAGTAAAGTAAGCGAGACTCGGAAACTGCTGCTAATCTATGATAACACTTCTATGAGAAAACAACGTATTCTCTAGGAGAATGGTAAACAAAAATGCCACTTTTTGCACAAAATGATTTTGGTTATTTTGAAAAATGCAATTTCGGCGAAAGTCGAAAATATTCTCAGCATCTAAAAAAATTGTTGGATACATTTTTTGAATAAGGAAAATTAAGCTGTAACTTGGCCATTTCTTTATCGATTATGACCTGTCTCAGTACGAATGAACGATGGAAATGGAACTCATAAGTGAGTTTCTGATGAAAATTTTGAATATGGATAGTTAGCCTATAACTTGTTCATTTCTTAACAGATTATGATGCAATTCTACAGATATGGTAGAATTGGAATTTTTAAATGATTTACTGGCTAATAAACAATATGGCTACTAAGAATTCAAATTTATTTCATGAAATATACAAACCACAATTAGTTATTTTCTGTAATTTTGTAATTTGTTTTGACCCAAGATTCAAACCAAAATGTAGTTTACCTTTAATTAGCTTTCAATCCCAAATGAACGAAGTGACTCTTAAAACAGTCGTGACCTGTCCTAACTACAAAGAAAACCATTCTGTAATCTAACGTTGTAAATTCCATCTGAACCACCTGCTTTGTAAAAAGCATCAAGGTCAAATGCACTACTTTTAGTCAAAATAGGATACAAAAAATGATTAATAATGTCACATGGAGGATAATTAAAATGAAAGAGCAACTGACGAACTTGTCTATATTAGAAGAGATGATATGTCTTCCACATTATCTGTATAAGCATCAAACCGAAATTATGACTATGTTTCTTAAATTTGTTCGCAATATTTCAGAATCAAGGACAATTATTTTCGAAGGCGACAGCTTATGGATGTACAGTACAAACTGATGTTAATCAATCCATCCAAAGAAAGGTTTATTTACAAAAATTAAAAACATTTAATCTCTACTAGAGAACATATTTTCTGCTCACTATATAACTAAAAATTGGTAAACTTATCTAAAGAACGAGGTTAAAGGTAATCTTTGGGAAGTTAATTAATATAAATTTAGTACAGAAATTTTAAGACACTAGAATAACGAGCACCTGGTGAGAAGTACCTGGTGAACAGAAAATTTAAATACAAAGATTTTAACGCATTTCTATTAAATGGAGAGCAATTTTAAATTATTTTGTTTTTAATTAATTAATACAAAGCTTAACAATAATTCATAACAGCTGTTTTTAAGTTATTCCGCATTTAATTTTTTAGTCCCCCTTATAAAATCATTGAATGAATACGCGATTTGTATGTCACCATTTTCGGAATAGTGCCGATTGTGGTTGCGATCCGCCGAGAAACCGCCTCAAGGCTCATCCGTAAGGCAGCAAAATTCCGGGCGGTGTATACTTTAGCAATTACGCCTATTTAGACTAATAGATAAAATTGCAAATCTCCACAACTCGTTTGTTTGCGTTCCACATGCAAGAAAATCCCGAAGAATTATGTAACCATTATGTTGTGCTATTTTGCTCATTCTATGCGCAGTTATTTGGTTACAAATGTTTGTTGGCCCTTCTGCCGATGTAACCTGTGAGAGTAAAATTTAGTCGAATACCTTTCTAACGTTGCAGATAAAATGTGTCAATATTTTATCAACCCAGTCACACCTATACCACACACATTGAGTTGAAAGACAAAACTGAACTACAAATTAAATCAATTAAGTTGTTTTAAATCTGTTGCAGTATAGTGAAGGATTTATTATGGTTGTCATTAACAAAATGTGTAATAAAATCATTAATGGACATTACATTTCGCCGACTTCCATAAAAATTAACTCTACAAGTTGGAAAATTTATGTGATCAATTACAATTAATGTTATATCAAACAAAACAAACCTTGGCTATTAGAAATGCATTATTACTGTATTTCTATATGCATAAGAATTTCTTTAGTTCAGTGCAGTAATTTCCATATCCGGCAAATGTTATAAATTTCAATTTAAATAATTGAATTAAGAGTGAATATTGCCATTAGAAAGTAATTTGTGGTAATCAAGAATATTTCTTTTTTTTTTTTTGCTTTCTAAAAAAAAAATATAAAATCCTGTTGCTTTTATGTTACACATTTTACTGTTGTCTAACACCAACAACACAATGACAAATTGAAATCAACATGTGGTGAGATAAGAAAACTTTTATTTCTATCATTAATTTTGCTTGTTTGGTTTTATTTTCGTGGCATGCTGATGGAAGGTTCATCTTTATACATACATAGTTGCAACTATATTATTCTAAAAGAATAATGAAGAAACGTTTTGCCACTGATATCTTAGTTTAGGAAATGTTATAGATCACCAAATATTAATATAATCGTAAACCAACCGTTTATCGATTTTCATGCTGGTTTATTTATTTGGTTTTGGTTTAGCATTCCAAACGTAACAAATATATAACACAGGGTGCCCCAATAAAAATGGCATTAGTGTTTTTAACGTGGTTTTATCAAAATCTATTAATCCTTGCGATTTGAAATAAAATGCAGAATTTAGTGAGACAACTCAATTAATTTCAATGGCTTAATGTGACCTATTTTGACTTTAACACTTGGAAATAGCCTTCCACACAAGATAATAAAAACTCTGTAAAATTTATTAAGTTTTAAATAAAAATTTTCCACTTACCATTTGTTCCACTTAGTTTTAATGCAATAATACATCGCAACTTAGGGCTTACACACATACATCACGTGACACTGGATTGATTACATTTCATTTGTTTCAGGTGATCCAGATTCAAAGCATTTGAAAAATAGCGTTTGTATAAACCAGTTGAACTTTTTTACCAGCCCACCCTGTACAAATGAATATTGCTTTAATTGTAGTAAAGCTAAGCTTTTAAATTTTTGTTAAGCGACAGAAACCCCGAAATGAAATTTTATCAAATAATTAATATTTTATCTCCTTCGGCGTTTCGACTGACTAAGATGCAGAACAGCGCCACCTCAATTCAATCAATCAATCTTTCTCTACGTTACCGTACTATATTTGTTTGTAATTGAGACTAGAGATTCCTCGAAGGAAAGAGAGATTAGTAAAATACTTCTGATTTCCCTTATGCCAAAAAGCTGATTTTACTGTATTTACTAATTATCTATAAGTGTTAATTCTCTCTAGCGAATTACATAAACCAATATACAATTATATTAAATTGGTTGCATCAAACGGATATATGTGATTTACCCATACCTCAACCGTACCTGAACCATACTGCATAGCCTGCTGTTGTGGTTTAAGCAACCGGGCAGATCTAGTTTAGGTTCATTTAACATTTCAGCAGGAGATAACTAAGCGTTTGTCCTTGAAATTTCTTGAGAAAGGAAGTCCCGTCGATCGGTGATGATGACATAAATGTTGCAGGACTTGATATCCTGATTAAGTTTTGCACGTCACTTTTTGTAAAATTCCATTGTTATTTCCATTGCGATTGTATGCTTCACGGCGATTCTACGAATGGCTCGTTGATGATTGGATTACCGATTAACACTCATGTTCAGTTCAACGTTCATAAAGTACTCCCTACCGACAAGTTCTCTTTGGAATCTACATCTTACCATAGAATCTTCTCGGATTCCTCTTGCGACCAGCACTAAGTATCTAAATTTAGCGTCTAAAAAAATGGTCTACTGTAGTTGTAGAAAAGGGACACTTCAATTAAATAAAGGAACAAAGTTATTACTATTTTTAATACAAGTTGTTAAAAAAACTAGTAACCACGATTTTTATAGTTTTTAGAACAACAATAACCATATAAAAATTAAAAGGAAGTAAGCAAAAAACACGAATTATTTAATAAACGTAATGTTAATTTAAATGAAATATTACAAAAATTAAAAAAAACATGTAACATGCATTTCGTGAATATTTCACATCGTCAACTTTAATAATGATTTAGGTTTTTGATTAATCTTCTTAAAACTAAAAGGAGACTTTGCTTAAAATTTTGTCAAAAATTCTGATTTATTTAATAAAAACTTTAGGTTCTCTAATAAAAATTAATATTTCATTTTTTACCGACCAAATGGCGCAGTGTTTAAAGCTGCGGCATTTGGAACCGGAGTTACGCGGTTCGAATCACGATAGGGCCAGGATACAAAATTGATTTGTCTTCAGATTACTTATTAGTGTACGCCATATGCTCCTACATGGAAATATCTTTGCGAGTGAAATCAAATTTTGCAAAATTTGGAGTTTCTACATATTTTCAAACATAGAAATATATTCCACTTTAACCTCTTTATTGGCGTTAAAAGAATTGAGTTTAACAAAAGTAAAACTATGTAGTTTTGTTATTTGTTACAAACATAATTTTTAAAAAATCAAATGTAATTTCAGCGATAATTATTATAAACATTAATTAATTTGTAATAAATCACCCGTTGCTGAAAAATGTTTCGTTGTCGCGTGTATATTTGGTACAAAAATAAAAAATTACAAATTTAAGTCAAATTTTCGACGTTACGTTGCTAAACCTTAGTATCATGGTTGCAGTTGACTTCTTATCCCATTCGGAACTGCTGACCTACGATTTTTCGACAACCGGAGTTATGTTATGATAGTTAAATAAACATTTATGGCTGGTTTAATACTGATCGAATAAGCTAGATTACAAGCCCATTGCAACATAGGTCATAAAACTAGCTATGAATAAAACTGTTTAATTTTATTTTATTTAGTTTTGGTGTGATAAATTTTCAGAAAAGGTGACAATGAAATTGATTCTTGTGCTAGTATTGATTGCATCTCTGTCAACTGGACACGCCCCTCCGCCCAAAATTGTTTTCGTAGGAAAATTTTAACAGAAATAAAACGAAGCTTAAGAAACGTACTTTTTATTATCGCCTGGCCTTTTACAAAAGTTTAAAATGGTGGATCAATATGGCGTTTTCAAGTAGTGGATTTGGCCCTGAGCTAGAAGTTTTATTTAGTCAGGGTGCCGTAAAAGTCTAGAATGAGCCTATTTCGATGTATTTTTTATCGCTAAAAATTAATATAGCCTCACTTTTGGCTGAAAGCTTCGCAGTTTATTTCCAACCTCCAAAAACTTATGAAAAAAGCAATTTTACGTAGTTTGTGATCGTTGAAGGCTTGGCAAAAGTCTGGAATGAGCCTATTGATATGTTTGTTTTGTAGCCGAACCACAATTAAAGTTTATATACATAACACTTTATGTATGCATCGTATATCCCTTAAACTGGGACCTACTTTTAGCATTACCCAGAAATAGCAACATTTATGTAGTAGGCATATTTGTATCACCATATGTATATCACAAGATGAATGTCATTTAATTTAACTTCGTTTTACTAAAGAAATGATTTTGAATCAAAAAGCTCACTGATACAAAATTCGTCAAACGTAATTTTTAATTTAGTATCTTTTCATCACTTTTTAAGGAGTTCAAAGTAAAATTTGCAAGTTTCGAAAACAGCGATCCTCTGAAACTAAACATGTTGACTATAGCTCCATCATGTTGGAGTGTAAACCAAATATCAAAATAATTTATTACATCAGGACGTTTAGCGAAGAAATCTAAGGAACTTAAAGCTGAGCAAGGCGTTCTAATTGATACTACCGCCAAGGTAGGTAAAAGATTATTATTGATCACTATTGATAATAGGCAGAGTTATGCCTGGAGAAAAGGGTAACATTTCTGTAGAAGTAAATGGGAAAAAAACGATGAGTGCAAAAACTGATGTTGCTCCTGAATCTTAAGGAATTACATTCCCCATTCAAAGAATATCGGCCTGATATTAAAATAGGTTTTAGTACTTTTGGCAAATTACGTCCGAAACACAGTGTCTTTGCCAGAACTAATTTAACCCATAGTGTGTACATAATTATGAACTATTCATCAGAATTGCAAGCTCATGTTAAATGCAATAAATATCAAACAATTAACACAAAACTCAAATAATCCGATATTTGGATATAACGAATGGAATAAGCCACGTACAGTAATCCAATTCTAAAGTGTCACCTTGATGAGTGCGATGATTGTTGATGAATTACTCTCAAATAGATTACAGCTGTTGGACGGCAACTGTCATATTGTTGATAGATTAAGTAATAAATTAAAAACTCTGTAACCATACTCGTTCATTGCTAAGCAACAAACCACTTTTATCGCTGCTTACGGTCTTGTTTGATTTTTCAGAGAACTACGCGTTCACCAAGACTATATTAGACTATATTATAGCAATATATTTCTTGTCATTTATTAATACAAGACCAATTCTGGCTTAATGCAAAATAGTTGCGTATTTTTATCTAACAGCTTACATTACGATACTGCTGCGGTTTATACCATTCAAAACCTGATTATTCCAGAAATTCAATAAAATTTTGTCTAGCTAAAAAAAATTATTTATGTGACAGATAATGCAAAACAACATTTTAAAAACCGGTATCAAATAGCTGACCTCATGCACCACAAAAAAGATTTTGGTATAGAAGTAGATTGGCACTTCTGTGTTACTGCTCATGGAAAAAGTTGTTACGATGGAATTTGTGCAATTTTCAAAGAGAAGCATACAGAGCTAGTCTTACAGCAAAACCAAAAGATGCTTTGTTAACACATAATGCTCTGTTCAAGTAGGTATAAAAACATTTCTGTTTTTATTTTAGTAAAACAGAGCACGACAGGACGAAAAAGAGAGACTCAATAAGAGAAACCACTACCAGAAATTTAGAAGAACCACTGTTTTTAAGTTACAAAAGAAAAAGATCTGTTGATTAAAAGATACTCAAATGTCGCCGAAGACTTTAAAATTAATATTTAAGGAATGAGAGACTCGGGGACTCACTTAAATCAAGCGCCTCGAAAAGTAAGAGGCAAGGCGACTCACATAAATCAAACACCTCGAAAAGTGACAGGTACAGGTACTCACATAAATCAAGCACCCCGAAAAGTAAGAGGCTGGAAGACTCATATAAATCTAGAAATCTGATGAATAAGAGGCAAGGACTGTAAGTAAGCACTCCAAAGGAAACAAAAACCTACTACGTCCATGTCATTGTTTCTGGGTAATGCTAAAAGAGGGTTACAATTTAAGCGATACAAGATTCATACATAAAGTGTTCTACTTTCACACTTGCCAAATAGAGTTACATTAAGATGAGATCTAATCATTGATATTGATTAATTTTAATTATTTTACTCTACGTAAACTGTACTTTAGAGCTTAGCGATGAAAAATCGTGCGAATAGGCTCATTCCAGACTTTATCGAAGCCTTCAACGATCGCAAACTATGTAAAACTTCTTTGTTGATAAGTTTTTTAGGGTAAGAAATAAAATGCGGAGATTTTAGCTAAAAGTGAGGTTATATTCTTATTCAGCAATAAAAAATATATCGGAATAGGCTCATTCCAAGCTTTTTCGACAATCTGACCGCTTTTAAACTAAATAAAACTGCTAGCTCAAGGTGATGTCCACTACTTGAAACCGCCATATTAATCCGCCATTTTGAATTTTTGTAAAAGGCCAGACGATGCTGCCCCCTTATTCACCTCGAATGAGTCTGAAGCTTCATTCTCGGTTTCTTTGTCATCATCGAATATACCGTCGTAGTACAGGAAGTTTTATTGGGACCCTCAAATCTCCCGATTTTTCCACATCTTAGCGGTCTTTGTCTTTTACCTGCACAATTTCGTGCGGACCCAAATAATTTGTCTGGATTTTTGGAACTCCTCCAAACTGGGTTCGCTTAATTGCTACTGTGTCTCCAATTTTATACAGATACTCCTGTTTTCTTAGCCGGTTATAGTTTCTCTTATTTTCGATTTGAATTCGCAACATATTTTGCTTTGCTTCATCTCGTAGATATTGTCGCTCTTCATTAAATATTATGGCCTTCTCTTGCTCGATCAATTTGCTGAATTGCAAATTTTCAGAGCATAGGGTTAACACTAGAACTACCGACCCATCATAATGACGGATTTATATTTATTGAATTTATTTTTTTTCTATTATTATGTTAGAATTATTTTGGAAATTTATGGTGACTCATATTAAATGACAATAAAGTAACTATTTTAAAAATCATCAAAAATTTCCAAAACAATTCTAACATAATAATTAAAAAAATGACTTCAATAAATGTAAATCGGTCATTTTGACCGGTCGGTAGTTCTAGTGTTAATAACTTAAATGGGCTTATCGCTATCCTTCATTGGAAAGAGCTGTTCAGGTACCGTTGTAACTTCCCTACGTGTTTGAACCAATTTTCCTCATCGTTAAGGGCGACTTTGATAAGAAATATAATAATTAAACGATTAAGGCTCTCTACTTGGCGGTTCCCAGTGGGTGCACCGATCTTAATCTACGAATGCCTTACGTTTTCTGCTTGGCAGTACCCTTCATATTCTGATGACGTAAACGTAGTTTCCCGATCAGTGATGATATGTTCTGAATATCCGAATATTGCCTTCTGTATCCAGCTTCTGCAATGTCTCTTCGGTAGTAACGGACTTCGTCGAATAAAACCAATCAAACTTAGAAAAACTAACGATTACGCACAGGTTGTATTTGTACATCTTTCTAGCAGCGTTAGGCTGCCCTTACTAAGTTTTTCTTACTGGAAAATGACTCGATTTATGGTAAGCTGAAATCACTTCTCGTCCCATTTCTCTTGGAACCACTAGCAAAAGGCTACCTTTAACCATCTTAAAAAGAAGACCATCATTAATAGTGTAATCATCGGACTTACATGATCTTAACAGCTCGAATCTGGCTTTCAGTGCGTTGTCTTTACGTTGTGCAGCTCTGATTCTTGTACTACGGTTGCTTTGAATAGTCAGAACCACAGGATTTCGATTTCAAGCGTCGACGTGCCGCATTCGATTTCCAGGACCATGCTCCAATACGAAACGAAACTCTTGCAATTGAAGAGCCCACCCGGCAATCCTGCAACTCAGCTCCCGCTTCTCCACAGTTGCTTTAAAAAAATGCAATCCCAAGGTGCAATCCCAAAAGATATACTCGAAATTTTTCCAGTACCGTGATAATTGCCAAGACTTCCAGTTCATAACTATTATAGTTCTCCTCCACCTTTGTCGTTTTCTTGAAACCTGTTGTCTTCGTTTGACTTCTGAAGCAAAATTGCTCCGATACTTATCTTGCAAGCGTCCGTGTGTAGCTCAGATTCGGCCGCCACTATGTAAATTCGTAATACAGGTTCCTCAATTAACTTCTGTTTCAATTTTCCGAATGATTGTTCTTCTTTATCCCTAAACACAAAATTATTTCCATTTCATAGCGTATCTATTAGAGGTTTCGCAATAATGGCGGAGCCTACCACAAATTTCATTTCCGGAAATAGCTTGTTAAGCTCAAGAAACTCTGCAAGTTCTTCACATTAGCAGGTCTCGGAAATTTACTAATCGCCTCCTTTTTTCTTGTTGATGGTTTAATAATGCCATTTTTTACCTCGAATCCCGAATACTAGACAGTTTTGGAAAGAAATTTTCATTTGCCCCATTTAATTTGAAGTCCGTTATTTTCACCTATCTTCAGAACTAAGGCGAGCCTTTCAACTGCTTCTTATAAACTGCTCGCATGCAGCACTAAATCATCCATGTAAATGCTGACTATCTTCTTTGCACTAAGCGGGGGGAGAAAATTGTTGATATAGCTGGAATATGGCTGGAGAATTACATAGCCCAAATGGAACGCTCAGGAACTCGAACAATCCAATAGGAGTAATAAATACAGTATACGTAATGCTTTCAGGGGCTACGGGTACGTGAAAAAGTTCGTTTTGTAGATCCAATGTTAAATTAATCAATTTGAATGTTGACAATATCCAATTCTAGTGGTGCCAAGCGATGATAGCGTTGTACCAACGGTGTTTCGTCAGTAAGAACAACTTTCATCATCATGTCATCGGTTGGAATACTTCTCGGATTGTAATTCGCCACCATTTGCTTCATCGCCGTTATATATTTGTAATTATCATCGCCCTGAACGCCAATGTTTAGTGACAAACCCCTCGTTCAATTATCATCGTATAGTTATTCGACTACCCATGGTATAGTTATTAGACTAAGGAGTCTCTTAAGGTACTTGTACATCGTATAGTTATTAGACTAAGGAGTCCCTTAAGGTACTTGGATTTTTGTGCTTGTGACAATGATACATTTTCATGAACGGTAGATGAAAATATGTCGTAGAATGATTGCCAGTTTTTTAGATCTCCATCAAATGTTGGCATAGTAAGGGACGGTAACTTAAAATCTGACGTGGGGTTGACATTACTCTGGTAGCATCGAACGACTGCTCATCATTAGATGGCTGATGACTTCCAGATATCGCCCGAATTAGCGCCTGTAATTACGGAATGATCGCGTAAATATTGATTATCAACGGTATCCAGTTCAGATGGTGTGGTTGCATCGATCTCAAATATGGCGTCTTCGTCGGTCGAAATAAATTCTGTGTACAATTTATGCGCATTATCACGTCGAGTTTTTAGGTTATCATAAGCTAAACTTGCACCATTTGCATCAATATAATTTTTAAGGCGAGTGAGATGATCCTTTATGATGCCTTTCCTTTTGTTCAACTTTTCCATTTTATTACTCAAACACGAAACAAAAAAAAACTTAATTAATGGCAACTATCTGACACACGCAATTTTGTGGTTTTTATTACTAATTTTATGAAGCTTATGGTATGATATTGCCGGTTAGCTTCGAATCCGGCTCGAAAGACCAGAAAATGTTGGGTTTAATTAGAAAATAAAAACCCTTCAATTTACTTTTGGTTTTTTAATTATCTTAATTTTTATTCCGACTTGATTTTGTGTGTTATCGCGTTGATTTTTCAATTAGGACTCTTTTTTCTCCACTGAACAAAAAGTGTGCTAAAATAATAGTTGTACAATTTTGTGATAGGTCGCGCATCGATCAACAATTAAAAAATATACATCTGTTACCATTGATTATACCAACAAAATACTACAATTTGACGTTTCTAAAGTAAATGTCAATGTTGTTTTTTCTCATTTATGGTTTGCAACAATAACATTATACACCAAAGAGATAGGTACATAATTTAGAAAAAGCAGAAATATCGTTATATCAATTTGCAGACGATGTAGTAATATTAGTGAAAGAAAAGAATGAATGAGCAACAATAGCCACAAGCAACATAATCTTAAGAAAACTAAACGAAGAGGTAAGAAAGATAGAACTAATAATAAATCCGAAGAAAAGTACATTCATGAGGCTATACAAAAATAAACCCACAGAAGAAGAGGTGAAAATAAACCATATCAAATTATCGGAAGTTAAAGAAATAAAACTGTTGGGAGTAACATTCACAAACAAAATATCACTACTACCACATTACAAGTACTTAGAAAAAGAAATAGGAAGTGCAACAAACCAGCTAACAGGCATAACTCACAAAAACGGAGGAGCCCATCCACACATGATAACGAACGTATACAAAGCAATCATACAAACAAGGACCAAATTTGCAGACACAATCACGTCAACAAAAATAAAAAACAGCAAAAAATAAAACAGCAAATAATCAATAAGAACTTAAGGATTTGCACAGGAATGTTAAAAACGACGCCAATACCAACACTATTAGCAGAAACAGCCACACTACCAGCGGAGCTAGATAATAAGCTAACATAATTAAAGTGCATAGCAAATAATACAAATAAAAACAGCGTTACTGCCGCAAAAATTAAAAATAATCAAATAATGGGAAAACTGAGGAAGCTATACGTCGAAAATAACTTTCTAGAAAAAATAGCGCAGCCAGAAAACAAAATAGTAAAAAAGACAAAAAATATAGAAATACAGGAAGAAATTAAAAAATATAATGGGAAAGTATACTTGAACCAAATAGAAATAATGTCACTCTACGAGAAGGAAGCATTGTTGAATTCATCTACGGTAATATTTCCAGTTGTTGTGGAAGAGTTTGGTTGTTTCGCATTTTCGAACAATCTTTGTATTCGGTCCACACTTCTCACTTCCATCGGATATCTGAAGACTCTACACACCATCTCCTCTAATTGACACTCAAACTCATTGAAGTTTTGAACGAAATAAGCCTGCGTTTCTGCTTCGGATTCACACGAGAAGTTCATCTTTGCTTCTGGGATGACTAGTGGGTTGGTTGATAGCCAAAGGGGACCTTTCCACCACAAGACATCGTGTTTAAATTCATTTGGTGTTACTCCTCGAGTGGCTCGATCAGCTGGGTTCTGCTTTGATTTAACGTGGTGCCATTGGTTTCGATTGGTGTGCGATAATATTAGGCCAGTTCGATTGGCAATGTAGGTTGGCCATAATTTCGGCGGTTTGGAGAGCCAATCCAACAATATTGATGCATCAGCAAACCCATGTATTTCAAATGTGTCGTCAGTTGTGTATAGCCATCTCTTAATTTCTATTTCTTCAATTAACGCGAACTCGTTTCGTAGCTTAACCCAACTTTCTCGACATGACTCGGGTAATTCATTGTCCCATCCGAGTTTTTCAGAGGCAACCACCCCATCGGGTCGGGATTTGCCTACAGAATCGTGCTATATACTAATACCTTGCACCCAAACATACTACATTTACATTCATATTTCTTCTTCAAAATTGCAACAAACAAAATCGAATGATACAACAATATTTTAGGCGTATAAATGTGTAGTGATGCAGAAAAAAAAATCAACACGATTACCTGATTCATTTAGGACTCTCGCGCCAAATTAATATGCTCTTTCATCTTAATCTACCCCAACTTTTAATCAATATATAGTACAACAACAAAAATAAAATGCAAATTTCACAGTAGTATAATAAAGGGATGCGTAACGTTAACGTTTGGATGCGGTGTAAAACAAAATTTTTAAAATAGAAATTTCATTTCATTACATTCGTTGCCAAAAACGATGCAGACGAGGTTTTATACATGACGGTCAGCGAGCGGTAGTGATTTAATGGATGATCAGGAGATTCTCGCCATAGTATTCGCTGGTAATCGGTGTCTTCAGCACGGATCCTCACCTGCCGATACATTTTCTCAATGTCGGCGCTGAATACGAAAGCATATTTTCGGTATCGCAGCAGAATTTCAAACAGCCCTTGTTGAACAGTTGGTCCAATAAGCAACTCACCATTCAACGACTGCCCTGTTGACGTCTGCAATTTTGAGGTATATGCTCTTTTGAATACACCATGGTGAGGCAAATAAAACATCTGATGATCAGCTCTGGAAATTTCATTTCGTGGAATTTCGGCCATGTGGCTCAACCGTTGATAATCCTGCATGAACTTAATGTATCCAAACCGCAATCTTTTGTTGGTACATAACCGGTTTCTCTAACGCGTAAAACTGACGCAAAGCTGCAGAATATGAATGACCTAATAAAGGTCGGATTCATTTAAACGGTAAGCCAACAATTATTCTTCCTTTCTTGCTCACTTTAACTATAGCTTCAAAGCGTTCAATGCATGCGGATTCGTCTGGCGTATGCTGTAGCGTGTCTGGTATAGCTTCCGTCCCCAAAATGATTGGAGGGTTTTATCGATATTAACCTCCTGATGTTCTGATAGGTATACCCTTTCATTTAATTTCTTGGGCTCGGAAAGGTATTTGCCTCCGATTATCCACCCTAGTGTAGTGTTTTGCGCCATCAGCGTTGGATTGCATATTGGTATTTTACCATCGTTTAACATCTCGAAGAAATAATCGTTGCCTATTTAATAGATCAATTGTTTTAAACAACATCACGATGAACTCTCGATCTTATTATGAGGTGTGTTAGTCCCTTGGATGTTCCTGCCTTGGTTCCACCAATACCACTTACGACAACTCTGGCATTTGACGTGGTTAGGTGCAGTTTATTAGCACACGATTCCTTGATAAATGATCTGGTTGAACCAGAATCTAGTAATCCTCGAATAATATGCCAATTGTTAAAACTATCCTTCACTTCGACTAACATTGTTGGTAACATCGCATTTTCGATAGCGATATTTGCATATTTGATGACAGCTGATAAATAGGTATCGCTGGTTGATGCTTTTGGATTACTGTCAGAAGCGCCTTCAATAGAATTCTGTTGGTTACCCCTTTACTGTCATCAGGATCGGAATGAACAAGAGTGTGATATCTTCTTCTGCAAATTTGGCATGTTCTTCTTGAACGACATTGGTTGACGGCATGATTTCCTCCAAGACAGTTGAAGCATCTCTGGTTTTCCTTTAGAAAATTTCTGCGCTCAAGTAATGCCATAGATTTGAACCGCGAACATTCAAAAAGACGATGGCGATCTCCGTTACATAATTTGCAGGGTACTGGTAATGATTCAGTATAGAAGATCTTTCTAATTAGTTGCGATTTGTTTTCAGATTTCTTTTGAGATGACTTAACTTCTGTAAGTACGTCGGCACGATTTAATAAAAAATCTAGAAAGCTCTGCAGCGTCGGAAAATCCTCTTCAGCAGATTTATATCTCCAGACCTTTCTTGTTTCGTCGTCAAGTCGCTCCATTGCCATGAAAATGAGCCAAGGGTTGTGTGACTCTGCGTCCTTGCCCAGCGCTTTGCGACCTCGTACTACCTCGTCCAACTTGTCACGAAAAGCCGTAAGGTGAACAGCGAAGGCTACCGCTGGACGCGTTGTTATAATTGAACATTTGAACTTCGATAAACAGAAGTCGAAATATTTGTGAAATACTGATAAAATCGTACGTTACTATTCATGATTTTTTTTTAACGGGTTAAGTGTTTTAAAAAAAATTATACTGCAGTTAGGATCTAAATATCCACAAAAGTACTTCACGGAGTGTAGTGAGGAGAAAACAAAGAATTTTTTTCCAAAAGTTAGTGCCGTTTGAAGTAAGGCGACAAAATCTGCAGATGTGTGAATATGACGTTTCCAAAAAAATGGAAGTATTTAAATGCATGTAACTTTAGAAATTTTTGACTAAGTTAAATATGGCTAACAAATTTGGAAATATCATGAAAAGATGGAAAAAAGAGCCAATTTAAAAGTATTTTAGTTAAAATCCATAAATTTTGCGACAATCTTAAAACATGCTGTATTTTAAGAATCTAGGTGATTACACTTTTTGTTGTCGAATTTAGCCAATATTAAACATGAGGCTATGAAACTGACTTAAAATGAAAGTTCAATAAAAATTGACGAGAATGAGGCCCATAACATTCAAAACAAAGCCACCTAAGTAGATCGGTTACCTATCGAAACGAGCCTAAAATCACTCAATTTCTTAACTTTAACCAATCTTAACTCGAGAAGGAGGGCCAGGAAGGAGTTATATTTTGGGAACCAAAGATTTTCATCGACCACTGTTCCTGAAAAGAATTACAGCTAAATCGGTGAATGTATCGGTGGAAGTAATGGATAAGCCTATATATACTTAAATAAATGTGATACAACTGCCTATATTAATATATGAAGAGTAAGTAAATTTTTGAGTTAAACAAAGCCATTAAATCGGGAAAATCGATAAAAATAAAAATAAACATTTTCCGAATATTGTGAACATACGAATTCATTTTGTTTATACAATAGTAATATTGCCCTTCTGATATGAAAAAATGATCATGACATCGTTTCATCCTCTTTGCATCGAGTATCGTTTAATTATTGTGAGGTATTCTGATAATTTTAATTTATTTAAATTTACTTTTAAAAACTTAACGTTAATTAAAAAATTTAACCCATTTATTTTTCTATGAAATCAAAAATCTTTTGATTAAAATCAACATTATTACAAAATAACACTCAAAATAGTTAGAAAATATCAAAATTCTCACTCAAACTAAAGCAGCAATTTTTTCAATCAAAAAAAATAAAAAAAATGTAAAATCAAAATCGAAATATGAACAAAGCTTTTTACTAGTAATTAAATTTTTTTTCAGTAGTAATTAAAAGTATTTAATAATAAATTAAATAAAATTTGTTTTCTAAATTTATTTAATTTAACGATAATTTTTTATAAAATTTTGTTTTGTGCTTTGTACAAGATACGAGTAGGTAAAAGTTAAGAAACAATATTATTTATTTATACCTAATATAATTTTATGTACAAACACTATGTATAGAGAAATAATAATAATATTAATAATAGCAATAACAATAATAATAATAATAATTAAATGTGCGCATGTCTTAAAGGTGAACATAGCACTTGTATGCCCAGGGAACAAAAAAAAAATAAAATTATCTGAAAAAAAATTTCCTTTTTTTTTTGTTAATAAAAAAAGCGGAGAAATACCCAGTTTCAGTCGAGCTTTATAACGGGTCGCATATAAAATCTAATAAAGGAAAAATTAGATTTTGTAATTATCTCAAAAAAAAAAAAAAAAAATTTAATTTATTAAGAATAATTAGGTTAAAAATTAAAATTAATTTAATTTGAAATATACAATAAAAAAAATTATTTTGAGTGGAATATAAATTATAAGAAAAATTACTAAAGTGTTTGGATATGAAAAAAATAAAATAAAAATTTAAGCTTTCGACGAAAAGCTTTATTTTTGTTGGTTCTTCTTTGAAAAGTGCGCAACCAGTGTTTTATTTTATGTGGAAAAAAATGTTGTACATATAAAAAAAAAATATTTAATTTTATTTAGCCCGAAAAATAATATTTTATTTAATTGGTGTGTGTTTTAAATAACAAAAAAAAAAAAATTATTACATTTTGTTTTTGTGTTTTCTGTTTAATTATTATTTTTAGTTATTTTATTTGTGAATCTGTACAGTGAATCCTTAATTAAAAAAGGATTATTGAGTGATTTAGTTTTACATTTTTATTATAAACTTGGATTTAAGTTCTGACGTATACATCTAGAGGAAAATAGGTAAATTTATTTTAGAGCTTTAGAGAGCTTTTTTTTAAATGTTTACCCATATATCTAGAGTATTAATGGATTATAATAATAAATAATTGAAATAGTTTTTTATTTTTTTTGGTGTGTGGTTTAAATCGATAAAATATGCGCTACAGGTTGTCGCTTTATACCTACTTGGTATTCCTGTGTTACAGTAATAAATTACGGATTATTTTTTTAAGGTTTGGTAGTGTAAAAGGAAATATTATATATTTGACTAAAAAATTGGATAAATTTTGTATTCACATTATATACTTACAAGAAAAATATTAAAATTAAAATTTTATAAACTATTAGTCTTATGTTTCGTGCGTGATTCTAGTGTAAAATTACAATCCCACAATTTTTTTTTTTTTTTTTGTGTTGGATTATGAGTAAAAATAACGATAGGGACTTTATAATTTTTTTTGTGTTAACCCTATACAAACTGAATAAATTATTGGGGTTTGTGAAATATAGACGAAATATTTCCCGGAATTCGCGTTACGTTGATGATTTTTAATTTATTCGGGATCAAAACATTATTAGGGAAATGTAATCTCCCAATGTTTAGTGATTCAATATGATTTATTATGTACGTTCATTTTTAATTATTATAAATGTCATCAGTCACCAGAAAATATGGTTGCTTTAACAAGAGCTTTTCACATTATTTTCTTCGAAGCTTAAATTAATTATTTTTAATTAATTAATACAACATAATCAAAATTTGAATTTCTTGTATTTTCGAAATTTTTAATCTTACCTCATAGTATAACTGCTTGAGTGAATAATCTATTCTGGAAATTAATAAGTTTAGAAAAAGTGATTTTTTGTTAAACTTGAGTGAAGTTTTAAAATTTAATTTTCAAAATAATTTTGAATATTCAGTTAAAATAATTTTTTGTCAGAATCATTAATTATTAATTGTCAATCTTTGTAAGTCATAAAGTGACTACTCTTACAGGATCATTTTCGATTTTAAATTTGTAGTACTTAAGAGAATATCTTTTTTCCAACCAAAATAATTATTTGTTTAGTGGCATTTGATAACAGTAAACGTAGCCACTTGGTTTACCCCTTATAGGATTAGACTACCATACAAACCATAGAAAGATACACATTCCTTTCAACTGGAGACAAACAATCAACCTGTATTTCGCAAAGGTGCTGCTAACCGCAGCACCAGCTCATAACGCTTAATTACAAATACAAATTGGACAATAAACATTGTTCCGAGTTTTTTATGTGTTTTTGAGGGAACTTTTCAAAGCTACACATTTTTGGCAAGATGTTTTTGTTACAAAATTATTGATAACATTTATAATATATAAAGCTTTTCTCAAAATGAAAGTTTCAAACCAAAATCAAAATGATACTAAAGTTCACATAAAAATAATTCAATAACATGATTAACGTAATCTCTGTAAAATCTTGAATTTAGATTAAGCTTGCTTGAAAGCTTACAATATAAAATTTTTTTTAATGTAGACATTGCAACGTGATATTTAAAAAGCTTAATAATTTATTTAACTCCATCGAAATAAAGAATTAATCAATTAGTTTGATCGAGTGAGATCGAAATCTTTAAAGCAAATTTATTAAAGCTGGCTTAATGGTGTTGCCATTGTAAACTTTTGCCAAATATTGACAGCTAATTAACATTTATTTAACCAAGAACATTTAAATTAAAATTTATTGTTTTTCATTTTGTTTTTGTTGACAAATTTGAAATTAAAAGCTTCATAATTTAACATTTTAGTTTAAATTTAAAATTTAAATTATTTAAACAAAAGTTTATCTAAAGACAAATACTTGTTAAATGAATATATTTGCTATCGTCTCAATAATCTTAAAAATGAAAAAAAATCATAAAGGGCAGCTTTTTTTGGTTTATTTCTATCGCGTAATATAAAGATTCCATTTGTAATTTATTGATAATGTCCTAAAATAAATTTACTGGCATTAAAAATTTAATTGCTTGTAAGTTATCAATGAAAGTATCGAAAGGCAACATTTTTCTGAGCTTTTAATCGCTTCTTAAAAGCTTCTAGTTTTAAGTGAAATAGGCAAGAAACTTACTTGTTTAACAAAAAAAATGGTTAAACTGGCTGCTTCCTCAAGTATGCTAAATAAATGGCTAATAATTCTCTCAATCAAAGGTAAGACATTGCTTCGAAAGCCTAGTTATTATTTTTTAAAATATTAAAAATCAGAATTAATTAATGAACAATCACTCATTTTCACTTAATACTTCTAATTTTAGTTGGTTTTAGATAGAAACTTTATTTAAAAGATAAAACTTTTTTGAAAGCTGCTTATGATACAAAATATTTTATACAAAAATAAATCAATTAAACCAACCAGCTTTATAAAAAGTTGTCAGAGTTTTATGAAACTGAAACTTTGACAGATTCATATAAATATATATCTAAAAATTTTGGAAAAATAAGCGAAAGTGAAATTTCCACCGAAAGCTATGTTCTGCAAACAAAAAAATAAAGCTTTTCTGGGACTAAAAGCTTTAAAATAATTATGGCTTCATTTGAAGTCAAACTTCTTATTT
Source organism: Tipula vernalis (assembly GCA_958295665.1). Lineage (NCBI taxonomy): Eukaryota > Metazoa > Arthropoda > Insecta > Diptera > Tipulidae > Tipula > Tipula vernalis. The sequence goes on along the minus strand of OY282560.1, from coordinate 194,689,373 downwards.
TTATTGAAAAAGAAACTCAATTACATATTTAACATACAGCTTATTATTATTGATTAAAGTTGAACTTTCCAATCTTTGAAAGCTCGATAGTAATTATCTAATGAGTTTGAGTTTAGCGAAGATACAAATTTTAGAAAGCTTTTAAACCTTTATTTGTGAAATATTTTCTAATGGCCAAACAAACAAACAAACTTGTCCAATTTATAACGGAAATATCTCACACGTTTAATTTTTGGTGCTTTAATAATTTTTTTAGAATTCTAATTTTATTTTTAAAATGTTTTAAAGGCTGCCTCAAAAAAATCAGATATTCAGAGAAATAGGATTACTAAATTAACAATTCAATAATAATGAAACATAACGTTGTATTAAAAATCTCGATAAATTTGGTCCAGAAACGTTTTAATGACAGTTTAAACTGGTTGGTTTAGTTCTAACGATAGCTCAAGTAATAACGCTTTTTCACATGTCAAAAGCCTTTTTATTCTAGGTTTTAGCCTTTCAAAATGAAAATTTATTTATAAAGTTTACGGATATTACTACAATTATATATTATTTCAAATTGAAAATAACACAATATTTGGCAGAGCCCACCAACCCAGTTTATGTAATTTTAATAGCTATAATAGACTACATACACAGTTACATAGATTGTGGAATAATATCTAATGCACTAAACGCAAGCAATAGATGTTATCAATTATGTTCTTAAAGTGTTCAAACTTTTGTGAAATGTTAACTTAACATTTGAACAGTATCCTTATATATTAAAAAAGCATTCCATTCAATTATTAAAGACAAACAAGCAAACTATATACCTAATTTCTATTCACGAGAGATCGTATATGTTGCTGATATGCGATCACCCGTTTGATTTTTTGATGCTTTGCCAGCTTGACCTATAAGACTCGCGACGGATGTCACTATTGATTTACAAAAAGCTTTTAATTTAAATTTAATATTTTCTTCAGTTATAAAATTTAGATTTCCTTTGACTCTAAGCTTAATTAAAGCTTAACGTTACTTAAATGCGCCGGCAACTTAATTATTTAGTAATATTAAGTTAAAATATTTTCTCTCAACCTTGCAAAATAATTTAATAGTAAATAATGTCAAACGAAAGGACCTCATAACTTAGAACGCTGAAGAACTGGTAAAACAATTACAGAAAATAAGTATTAACCATTATCCTTAATCTTAGATTTTTTTTTGGAAAATTAACGAATTAATTAAACTTTAAAAAAAAAAAAGGTTTATTAAAATATCCCTCAATCTTCTAAATATTAATTTGAAAGCTTTATTTTAACTAAAGTTTCTTGTTTTAAGTGGGTTTACTTAATTGTTTAATAAAAAGTTTAACGCTTTCTGTAACAGCTCCAAATACGGATACATCTCCTCTAAGATTAAGTTAAACTGTGAAAGCTCAATAATAAAGAAATAAATTTTGAAAAAGCTAGTTAAATAAAATAAAAATATCGAAAGTTCGCCAAAATGTAAGCGAGCTTTCGTTTAATGTCGATCGAATTTATTGACAGGTGAAAGCTTACTCATTTAATTTCAATGTTTTTTTTAAGCTTTTATTTTGACATTCCGGGTTAAATTTTATTTTTATAATTTTTGGTAAATTAACTTAATAGATAAACAGATAATTCTTTTCTGGCATTTTCGCTACATACCCCAATCAGAAACTCATTAAATCAAGTGTGTTAGAGTAACAATTCCATAACAGTAAAGTTAACTTAAATTCAGAAGCTCATTACATTTAATTCAGTGAGTTTGGGAAGCTAAACGTTGTTGATTTAGTTCGAAAGTAGCTTAAGGCATACATTTAATTTTAAATTTAATTAGAATAATTTGGCATGTTAAAAGCTCTTTTATTCAAGATTTGATCTATTGTAAATGGAACTTTGTATTATAGTTTACGGTTTTTATGCTTTTTCAGGTAATATTTAAAATTTAAAACAATTCAGAATTTGACGAAGCACAAAAAGAATATCAACATTATTGGTTTGTGATTTCAAATATTTAAATTGGTCTAGAATATAAATTTTAATGCTAAAACTTTCAGCTTTTAAAGTACAAGCAAATTAAAAATTTTAAGTGCTCTTACTAAAAAGTATTTTAGAAAATAAATTTTAAAAAAATTTAGGAACTATTTTGAAAGACATAGTGTTCCTGTGCAGATCGTAGTGCCAACTTAAATTCTGATTTCCGCTAATTACAAAATAAATTTTCATAACTGAATATAAAAGTTTTCTACATTTCTTTAACAACAACTTGAAGCTGTCTTAATCATTAACTGGAAATGAATGGAGAACATAACTTTTGAGATTGGTGCCCAAAAAATTACTGAACCATTCATCTGTTATGTGGGACATCTTATTACCTTCAGCGAAACAGCAAGCAGAATAAACGCGGCATTGTCACGAATAATGCAAGAAGTGGGCGTGAGTAGAAATATTCTGCGTGCTAACATCGTATCATCCATCCTGATGTATGGCGCACCAGTTTGAAAAAGAAAGGCAACTGTCTACCCGAGAGTATTGCGGGGATGCCCCCAATAATCATTCTGGCTAAGGCACGCCAAATCGTATATTTACGGTGTGAACAGGGAATAAAAATGAAAACCAAAAAATAGCACGGATTCAGACCATGACTACATGGTATAAAATATGGTGTTACCTACCGGGGTAATCGATCGATAGATATCCAAGTCCCCCTCTATACAAGCAAGGGCGCTTAATTCGAGTGAGTGATAAATTGTTCATCGTACCCATGTCCAAACATGGTCTGCAACAAATGAAGCCATTCGAAGGTTCCCTCCTGCTCCAGAAAACAAACACATAAATACTCACACACAACCCAAACATTTCAATACATCCAGAAATTTTCTCAGTGTTTAACATCGAAGTCGATCAATCATTGAATCTCCTGCCGTCGACTTCAGATCCTAATCCGATCGAAAATATCTGGAAAACACTCTATTGAGTTAGAAATAAATTAAAAATCGACGAAAACTTGAGGAAAGTTTGAAATTATATTTGCCAAATCGAGCGTTATGGGAACGGGAATATGTTTATCCTGCTTCACAATACACAGTATTTATGTTAGTAAAACCTCATCCCTGACATTTTATCAGACCGTTAAAACCCATCCCAGGATTTTAGTTTGTTGTATACAAACTTTTCTCGCAGTTAAAAATAAACATAAAAATGTTAAAAATTGAAGGTTCCATTGGCTACTTCTGAGCCAATTCTCAAACCGGGTTGAGATGATAATTTAACCGTTATAAGTTTTTATCTTGTTCTAAACTTAAAAGCTCGTAAAGCGCCTAAGAAATTTCTAAAAATATAAAGATTTATATAGCACACTAGCCTAGCCAGGTATAATAAATAGCCTAGCGAGACAACCTGATACAACCACTTTGTTGCATATAGCATACCAAATATACATTCCTTCATACCTTAAATGGGTTTTAATTGTTCTACCTAGCAGCCTTTGGCTAATGGGTAGCTTACTAGAATGTTTTTTGAGCGATGTAAGATATTCTATATACAATCACTTCCAAAAATTCTGGCACATTAGTTGAAGTATTTGCCATCTAGTAAGGTTCGATATTTTAAGGTCGCTAAAATCTATTTCTGGTATTTTGCTAGTCAAAGTTAAAAAAAAAATGAGATGGCGTCAGATGATTGATGTCGGTTCTATTGAGAAAAAATTTCCTCCAATGTTAAGATATTCTTGCCTATCTCGCATTCTAGATTAAACTGATTTTCCACAATTTTCCAGGTGAAAGGAGAACGATGTTTTCCTATATTTGACTATTGACAAAAAACTTCAGTGCTTTTAAACGTAAGTTGTGAGCTGATCATCTTAATCATTGTTGTGCAAAGAGTTTATTTTATATTGTGGAATAAAGAAAACTTTGTCAAAAATACTCAAGAGGGTTTAGTTTATCATTTTGGTAATCCAATGGCTCATAAATCCAAATTTGTTCTCTTACTAACTTTAGTTTGCTGTTGTAAAGTTCTGTGAAATGTTTTATGATGCCGAAGCACACAATATGATTGAAATGCAATAATGGCACGGAAAGAGATAACACACAATCAAACCAAAACAATAAATATAAAACGACGAGCAAAATGACCTCGAGACTCGAGCGAATTTTTGTTTTTTATTTTACTAAAACCAGTTAGTTGAAAAGGTGAGACGTAAAGTTAAGGTACTAATGCTAATTAAATAAAAATTAGCGGCGTCATTATTATGAAAGTCTTAAAATTATGTAAGAATTAAAATTGAAAATTTCATAATTAGTACTGTGATAATGTAATACAGTGAAATAGTGTGATCGACATATGCCTATCAAATAGTGCAAAACAATATTGCTTGCCCTATTTTGTATACATATGTGCGAGTGTGAGTTGTGATGTGTATTGTGTAATTTAATGTAGCAGTAGTTTAGAATTAAAGCAAAGTTGTCAACTATCCGACTACAATTTAAAATTAATGGTCTTCGAGTAATAAGTGGCTTGATGAATTATATGCTGGTTAGTCTTTTTAACAACATTTTAATTATTTAAAGCGAAATAAATGTTTATTTATGTCTCATTGCCTTGGTAGAATTTTATGATTTACAACTTTAGGGAATTTTACTATTAATAATAATTATTCAAATGTAAAGTTTCTGTTAAAAACAATTAAAAGAAAATCAACCATCGATTACTGTTTTGGCTATCATCTTAATTCGTTATCTAATGCGGAACTTAGTATAGATTCAAATCTAAATACTGGGCCCTGTTTTCTTCAAATCAGTTTTCTTCAAATCGTCTTCAAATCATGAAACATTTGGCTTTTCTTGCAATTTTAGGTTAATTTATTTAAGGGCAAAGCTGGCCTTTCGAGGCATGGGGCAGAAATTTTTCAAAGCAGATTCATCCCGAGATTGATTTCTTAGTTTATTTAGTTAATTAAGGGGATGGTGAAGTCTGTTTTCTAATAATTTGTAAACGTCCGGTGATTTTTGGGAATACAGGACAATGTCGCTATTTTATCAAAAGATATTTGTTTGTATGAAAATTTATTTGAAATTTGTAGGATTTAGAAAATTGGAAAAGAGAATTCTCCAAATTATATAAATTCAATAAACTCTGAACATAATTTTTTAAATTTAAGGAACTTAGAGGGTAAAAAGTATTTTCAAGATTAAGGGAGCTCTTAAACGGTGTAGGGTGGGCGGAGTTTTACAGAAATTTTAAAAATTTAATAGTTTTGATAGGTAGGAGTCTCAGTATTTTAAGAATGGTTAGAACATATAGAATTACAAGTTGCTTTTAGATCTAATAGAGTTTTAGAATTAGGCAAATTGGTAGCTTTCATTATTGATTTATAAAAGTTGTGGAATTGGTTTGATTTACAGAATTAGAAAAATTTAAAATTAAAGAAACTACAAAAGTGTCAGAACTTATTTAATTAGTCTAGTTTTACAAAATTTGTAAGCAAATTTGTAAAAGTTGAAGAAACCACGAAATTTACAAATCTGAGAAAATTATTACAATTTATGAAATTTAGGAATTCTAAGGAAAGATTTATAGTTAGAAATTATTTTTTAAGACAATTTTTCAAAATTAAAGTTATAAAATTTAAATGGTTCCAGAAATTTGAACAAATATACAGAATTTACATTAGATTTTAGTCTCTAGCTCTGTTTCTGAATTAAAATATGTTAATTATCTACAAATATTGGCTCCATAATAATAAGTAAATACCGAAATAATTTTAATATTTTTTAATATATATATATATATATATATATATATATATATATATATATATATATATATATATATATATATATATATATATATATATATATATATATATATATATATATATATATATATATATATATATATATATATATATATATATATATATATATATATATATATATATATAAATATATATATATATATATATATATATATATATATATATATATATATATATATATATATATATATATATATTAAAAAATATTAAAATTATTTCGGTATTTACTTATTATTATGGAGCCAATATTTGTAGATAATTAACATATTTTAATTGAGGTCATAAAAAAAATTATTTTATTCTTTATTTTTTCTTTTACAATTTTTACATGTTAACTATTCTACGTTAAGATAAGAACTAGCTTTTATTTAATTTATTTGCTTAAAGTTGAAATTGACTATGTCTACAATATTTACGTTGTACATAGTCAGCTACTTTTTGTTGGTTCTAGTTACTCGTATGATCCTCATTGTTTCGTCTACGTCTTATGTTGCATTTCAAAATGTGTGAAATGCAACTATGCAATTTGTTGGAATGTAGATTGAAACTATACACTTTATTGTGTTGTGATTATATACTTTGTTGGCATACAACTCATCCGGGGGGGGGGGGGGGGGGGTGTGGAGAAATGGCGTCCCCGTCCTTTAGTTTTTTGGAAGCTTCTCTTATGATATTTGATAGTTGGTTTAATTGATTGGTTTCCTGTGTCTCGGAAATACTTGGCTTTGTTATTTTTATTGTCGCAGTTTGATAATAACGGAGGGTAATGTAAATGATTAAGACTATTATCGTGATTGATGAGAGTAAAACGCCTCCCGATAGTGTCCATATCCAGTTTTTGTGGCTGAGTTGTTCCATGTATACATTTTTGATTTGTTTCCTGTTTTGTATGTTTTCTTGGTTAATTGTATCGATGTTCAGCGTTTTCACTAATTGTCGGGTTGCTTGTAGGTTGTAGAGTGCTCCCTGTGTTTCTTGCACATCGCTTGTTATGTCGTAGGATTGAAATTCCCTGTTTTTAATTGCTATAGTGCAGTTCCAGAATGTTATTAGGAGGTTCCCGGATAGTGTTCGATTGTTGGGTCCACAGTCAGAAGATAATTTTTCGTTCTTCGCGTTGTTTATAATAAGTTTATTTTCTGAAATAAACTGTAGTTTCGTTTCCATCTCTGATATCACTTTGCAGTTGCTTCTCGTTCCCATTATTAGTGGTTTGACACAATCGTCCTGGAACTCTTGAATTTCAGAATGTCTCTGGACGTAACTTTTGTGATCTAATGTGGAGTATAGTTTTTCTTTACTCTTAATGAGGTATTGAGGGTGGTCCTTTAGGATTGTGCCATTAACTACTAGTGGTACAATCATCATTATTTCAGAGTTTTCCTTTTCTAATTTTGGTACTTGAAGTATGTAGAGCAATGTCTCGCCATTCACAGCTATTTTTGGTGTAACGTACTTGAGTGCTTCATCCGGTATTGTGATATTGATTCCCTGGTTGACCAATAAGTCCTTTATCATTAGTATTTCGTTTATTGCTAGAATTTTTCAACTTGGGAGGTTCGCTTTTGTTCTAATTATCGCGTCTTGAATATCTTCCAGGATTGTATTAATGGAATCTATGCTTACTATTGTTGCCAGCATCTCGATTTCCGTTTGAACTATTTTGTTACTGATAGTGCTATTGGCTACCGCTCTGTTCACGGTATCCGTAATAATTTGAATCCTTTTGTCAATTTGTTGATTAATTAGGATTTGTTGATTGTTTGTGTCAATCAGCTGGTTCATTGTGGTGTTAATCACACGCAGATCATCCGCATCCGGGTTTCCGGCAATCCATTTCCATGCAGAGCCTAAACTATCCCATCGTTTATACCTGTTATACTGTTTTGGTTTTATTTGGCGTAGGTTGCTATATATTCTCTTTAATTTTTGTTTGACTATATTGTCTAGTTCTAACTTATCAAATGATACATTGATGTTTAATTTGTTAATAAGTTCTACTGTTATTTCTATGTTAGTAAGGTTAATAGAGTGAATAATTTTAATATTTCCTGTTTGGATTCTACATTGACCCGATTTTATTATTAATATAGGGTCTTCTTGTAGGTTTTTTATTTCTAGTTTTTGCATCTTATATTGATAAAATAAGGTAGTCAAAGCAAATATTTTCCATAACATTGTTATTTTCTGAAATTTAAAATAATAAAAATTTATATTCTATTTATTTGTATTTTTTTTTGTTTCAATGATTAATTTTGTATTTGTTTTTTTTTTTTTAATATTTATTTCTATTTAATTAACAATATTTTATAATAGGTTTTTAATAATAGATTTTTACTTATTATTATGTGGGAAAAAAATGTATATAATTGTTAAGTTTCTTTTTTATCTCTTGATTTTATTTTTATTTCGTTTAATATTTTTATTTATATTGAATGTTTTAGAAGTTATATTTTTGACTTGAGCTTTGACTCCTCTAGGTTGTGTTTTAGATCTTGTGTTTGGCTTTAAAAATACCAATTGATATTCTACTAGGTCAGGTGGATTTTCTTTGTTAGTATTTTGTTTCTCCATTCTTTTAACCGCGCCTTCTATATTTAGAGTTACATTTCTAAATATTTTATTAGTTTGTTTACTAATTTCATTAGGGTCAATGTGGTTGGTTTGATTGAAGATGATTTCAAGCAGATTTTCAAATATTGTTTTTTTGTCGCCTCTTTAAAAGTAGGCTTCATTAAACCGACTATTTCTGGTTTAATCACGTTTTTATTCGCGCCTGTGCCAATTAAAAGTGTTATTTCGCGCTTAAGATGTTCATTATAACACTTCAGATACGGGAGAAAATTTAGTCTTCCGTGTCTGAATTCTGTGTCCCCTGAAAATTTCCTGAGTCTTCTTCAGGATTATTTTCATCTGGTTCTTGTGACAGATTATTTTCACCTGTATCCTGAAGTAAGTCCATAAAATTTAGTTCGTAATCTGTTGTCTCCATTATTACAGTTTTATTGCCTTTGTTCGATTTTAATATGCATAAATTTACGTTGTTCAAAAATCCGTTAGTTATGTTTTCAGCTTTTATAAAAAACTTGTTAGTTCTGGATATCGTTCTTGTATACGAAACGTTCGATTTATGTTGACTCTCACCGTTCAGTTTGCGAAATAAGAAGCAAACTATTTGTTTGGAACACCTCTAACATAATGTCAAAAAGAATAGGTAGGAGACATTTATGAAAGGCTTGCGTAGCATCAAAAAAACAACCCACATAAACTTTATCACCTTTTATTCCTTTGTAAATGTTATTCAAGGACTCCAGCAAAGCCGTCTCAGTACTCATGTTTTGAAGAAATTCGTTTTGATGAGTACCAAGAATAGGAAACTGATATAAAATTATGATAAATCGTTTTTTGACTACCTTTTCAAGAACTTTTAGAACCGCTCGCTGGAGAGGAATAGGTCTATAGTTTGTTTTACGGTTGTGGTCACCATTTGGAATATCGCAATAATCGTAGGGTAGCCAATTTGAGTCTCACAGGTACAATTACCTGGATGAAAAAAGATTGAAAATATGGGTGATAGCGGGACAAACAATCATTTTCAAGTGCCTGTTTTAGTTCTAACGATTCAATAATAGATACAATTTCAAAGTTAGAAGCAGGAGTCATAAGAAATGTGTCTGGACAACTATCATACGGGAGATACTCCTAAATTATCAGCAACACTTTTAAAATAGCTATTAAGCTCATTAGCAATATCTGATCCATATGTTAGAAGGATCCCATTATCCGATAATTTTATTTTTTTTTTAATAAAATTTCATTGTCGAGTTTCCAATTTTTTTTAACATCACCGCGGTTGACTGAAAAACGATTTGTGTAATACGCTTTTTTTTGATATAAGAGTTTGATTTTTTTAATTTTGGAGTGTGTGAGACATTGTTCGAATAAATTCGAGAGTGTGTTAAGAAAGCGATCCAGAGCAAAATCAACAATCACAAAATCACAATCTTAAGATCAATTAGCGAAGTTCGTAAACATGAGAGATCGTTTGACCTAAGTCGGGCAAAGAAATGATCGACACATGTAGATGAAGGGTTAGTCTAAAGGAAGGCACGTTAATGAGCGATTAAAATGGGAAATTGAAAATTTCGATGTTGATGTCTCGAAGAATAAGAATATTTTTTGACTTAATATTACAAATAAAATCACTGAATTTTTGTAAACATATGACAAGGGACGTCGCATGAAGCCTATATAGATATGCAGAATTACAGAAACATCGTTATCCGAACTCCATTCAACCTTAACAATATCCACCGGGTCTATAGCTATCATTATATGCACCAAAGAGTGTAAAATCGTTTAAATTAATAAATCCAATTAATAAGTTATATGTTATGTCAGAACAGCTATTACGAAAACTAAGAAATAGTTATAGTTTAAAAGCTTTTACTTAATATTTCAACTGCATCTTATTTAATTGATGTTATCGATAGTTAATTTTAAGTTACGTTAAACTTAATCTCACGGAATAATGGATATTATTATCGAATCCACTTCACAATTTTTTTTTAACTTTATGGACCATTGGCACTGCAATCATTGATGAAAATACTTTGAGGCAACAATTTTTTATTTTAATTAAGGATTAATTAATCAATTATTTTACGAATTGCTCTGTGGAAATAAATTTCCATATTTCACGAGAATGCACAATTACTCTTTATTCGACCCATTTTAACATTTTCCGAAAGACAACAACAATTTATTGATATAATGATACAACAGGAATCATAGATTTTATATTATACTATTGTAGCTGACCTATTTCGAACTATTTCGTTCCGAGCAAATACTTTTGTCCTTCACGAAAATTGATTTTGATGAGAGAAAAAATCAAACAACTCAACTCAATTCTCAATAGACGATTGAGTTGAGTGGACATTGCATTCACTTTTTCATCGAATTCGACACTAATATATTGAAAAGTGAATGAAATGTCGATTCATGCCGATAGATGCTCGAAAATTGAGTGGTTTTTTGGATTTTTTCTCTCAGTGTGGAAATGAATTGGAGTCAGTTGGAATTCAAAAGAATTCAATGTATTTTATTCAAGTACAATACAATGCATTGTGGTAAACCAATATTTTTCGTTTTGTTCGCCGGCGCGTAAATGAACAATGATGATGATTTGATAACTCTCGAACACGTGACCTACAACTGACCATGAGAAAAACACGGAAATTCCAGATTGATTCCGCACACTTCCAACGATTTACCTTGCAATTTGTTAATCGTCATAGTGAACGCCTAACGAACAGCGACCTGTATGCGCTAGAATTCGAATGGAGTGTTATTCAGAATCAAAGGAATTCTCGGAATTAGAACATCCCCTCCTTTATGTTTGCTCTTGATGATCGTCGCTTGAATCACGTTGTTCATCAGTTTCTTCACAGCTAATCGCATTCCTGTACACAATCTCGGATGGTTCAGATTGCGCAGCATAATTATCACAGATCCGATCTTGAGCATCAAGTTATGCGGTGGTATTCCCGGCAAATCAAGCGCATTCAAAAACTCGGTCGGATAGTTAGTTGCCTCTATGTATCAAGTAATTCAGACTGTCTACATCCTTGTTCTTGTGATTCATATAATTCCGGCGGATGTCCGGAAACCCTTTCATGATAAGCTCTTCTTCGACGTCGTGAACATGTAAAAATTCGAGCGAAACAATCGTGCACTCGTCCCAGATGATGATTTTGCATTCTTGCAATACCTTGGCCATCACCTAGTTCTTGCCATTGAACACACTGGCTTGTCATTCGTGTGGATATTCATCGGCAACTTCAATGCAGAATGTGCTGTCCGGCCGCCGTCCCAGAAAGGTTTTGTCTGTTCCACCGGGAGTATCGAGGAAGAATATTCCGCCTGCTGCCTTCATCAATGCGTCGTAAACTATCTTTTGCTGTGTCTTCAAAAGCGAGACATTCGTTTATACTACTTATTTGGCTCTTTGAATCTCGATCGTACACTTGCTCTCGTTGCAATTTACGATTAAATGCATCGTGCATCGAATGAATTCGTGCTGGCATGTCCTCGATCATGATCAGGTACATGTCCTCGATCATGATCAAAGCTTCGTTGCGATCTCGTCAGTCATTTATTCCTTGTGTTTGTTCCACAATTCCAATGCGTTCGATGGATGACACTTCGCTATGATGATCACGAACAGTGGCATCGGCGAGTGTTGAGTCCCAATGTGAGTCATTTTCTAGGAAATTCAGACGTTGGCAAGCCTCTCGATAAGTGGCGCTCAACGCACCATCTATAGTACGAATCGATTCGAACGAAGCAGAACCACGAACATGGAAGCATAGAAGCATTCATCTTGTTGTAGTTGAACGGTGTACACACGGCCAAGTGCACCAGTCGAATACATATCGACGTGTCCTGCAACATGTTGACCTTTCTTTCGTCGTTGAAATATCTTCGTCATCTGGCTCCAAGTGTATTAGCGTGGCATTTTCCAGTAAAGCAATGTTCATGCTAACGGATCGCTTTGGAAAATTTCGAAGAAATTCGAGAGTGTTGTAGCTGGTGATCATTCTGCTCGTTGTGCTGTATTAACTTTCGTGAAATAGACACTTTGTCCATTCTCCAAGTGCATCCACACATGCTGATCAGTGGGATGACGTTCGTGTATTGGAATCTTGACACTTTGTCATTTCCGCATTGAAAAGCGAGACGACAACTTAATTCAAATTTGGAATTTCCAACGAAATAAATTTGAAGGAACTTGGGTTCTTTATATTTGCTTATGGCATCAACGCTCCGCTTCTACAATCGTTCAACATTATCGAAATAATGAACACGTGGTGACATCATTCCCTTGTAGGTGGGATTGATTATAGCCGGGTTGACGAACAACAACATCGGTTCCAAATGACGTCATGTTAAAGCATTAATTTTATTGTTGCGTCTGTGCGAGAAAATGCCTGGATAGCGTTGTATCTTCATAGAGATAAGCACGCAATGGCTCCGGTCGACGTCAAAACTGGCAATTTAACTTTGCCATCGGCACAACATAGCCCTCGCGTTTCTGTTTGGAACTTCAATGCTTGGCAATGTCGGCACACGGCAGACAATGCGCCAATATTAACGCAGCAAAAATCTTTGTAGGGGATTGTAGAGTCATAATTGAAATCAGTGCGATTCAAGTCGACGTTCATCGCACTTCTTCGTCGAGTTACGTTTTGTCGAACATGAGCTGGTGCCCGTGAAGCGCGAACTTGTCGACGTCTCTGTTCATGTAATGTTTCGCGTTGCTCTTGCGTTTCATTTTCACAGAAACCGTGCATTCTTTCCTAGGTTCGATCGTCTGACAGGCGGCATTTTACAATTTTTAAATCGAAAAATAAAAAATTCGAATATCATGAAACAGTGAATTAATACTTAAATTTCCAATTTAATAGCAGGAAAAAAGTAACACGTTCGCACAATTGAAAATGACAATGCGACAAGGATACCTGTGAAATTGCAGAATGCCTAACTCAAGGTACAACGCCATCTACTGGGTTGTGGCAATAATGAGCACGCCTCAGCGCCATCTCTTATTTATTTCGTTAACTTTGTGTTTTTATCAATTTATTTCACGATTTTCTGAGATGTTTCAAGCTTTGCATCAACTATTCACGCTTTACAGCGTCCAAAATCATCAAAACATGCAAAAAATTAAAAATTTCATAGAACAAAAAAAAATTCAATTTTCTTCGGGTTTTTCTGGAAGTTTCCGAGTTTTCCACTCAGATTTTCCAATTTCTCTCTTCTAAAAGACCATCTGGACCGGATACGCGCGAAATCCCGTACAAAAACATAATTTTCGATTTTCCGAATTTTCCGACTTTTCCGGTATATTTTCACCACCTGGCAATTTCGAACACAACAAAAAATATTGAGCCAAATCGGTTCAGGCGTTCTCAACTGATGCGCACATACATTTTTTACACAATTTTTATATTTGTATTTAGATTGAAACGCGCCTGCCTACCTAATACCCCTCTTTCAATTAAAACTTTTACATCACCCAATTTATTGTCGATCTAAACTTTAGAAAAATATTTACTTTATACGGTTTAAAAAATTCAACAAATAAAATTCGTATCGTGACCACTAAAATTCGACACAAGATTTTTAATATCCGCCGGCTGTGTTACATAATATGTGCACTTTCTTAATAAATTAAATAAAAATAAAAACAAATTAATTAAACCAAAATCAATTGATATCCTAAAAATAGGACAAATAAAAAATTAAGTTTATTTATCGAACATCTTCCGCAACAAAAACCAACAATATTGATCTCAAGTTAAATATTTATTCTTAATTAATTCTGCTTCGATACATTTTTTGTGGTTTTTATTGTAAACGAATTTTATTATCTCGGTTTCTCTTGCTGTTCTGTACACACAATAAATACTCGTACAATACAATACAAGTAAATTGTATTTTCCTAGGAAATCGTAGGTGAAAATACAAAAAAAAAGCCATATCATCATTTCCTCCATTTTTCCATTTTCATATTATTCCGAACAAAATACTGTGCTCACGTATCTCCTGTACATTACGTTTGGATCGGTGCTATTAAAAAAACGGTTCGTTTTTATTCTTTTAATTAAATATGCAAATTTAATTCGACTTCAAAAATGTTGTGTGAATGAATGAACATACCAACCAAAACAACAAACGTTATTCAATTTGCAAAAGTGTATTACACTCGCTTGAATCGTTTGGTGTATTTGGATGTTGTGTTTATAAACTAAAAAGGATATAGCAAATTTATTGCGCGAGGGTGGATGAATGCTGTGTGAGATGTTTTATTTCTATTTTAGAAATATGACAAATAAAATGGAAAATGGGGAAAAAATAAATTAATTTAGATTTATTCATCAAATGTTATTTTGTTTGTGGATTCGCGCTTTATTATTTGCGATTGGTTTTTATTGTATGATGTGTGTATAGTATTTAGTGGGTTGAGTCAAATATCAATGTGGGTGAAACTTTTATTTATGTTTCTGTTTATTTGCTTATTTTCATAAAAATATTTGTCTTCTTAGTTGTTATGCTGGATCAGCCTTGATAGTAACTTCAGTTTTAAGCAATTGTACCATAACCTGTTGATTTCTGATTTTCATTCCATATTTTGTTTCACGTGTATTATTTAACTTATTTTACGAACGGTGATGGTTGACTTTTTTTTAATAATTCGGTGATCAAGTGATCCCATACAGTTTAGTCTCGGTGCCCGTCAGTATATGGTATCGTTGGTAAATACACATCTACAAATTATTGTGTAGCTTAATTATCCTTGGTCTACTAAATTTTTCATCTTCGAAAATTCTCGGAAGTGGTGCGTTCTCTTTCTAATAGTTCCAAACGGTGTGGATTTGACATTGTACTGTGAATTTCTGGATAACCTTTTTTTTTGTTTTTTAATTGTAGTTGTAAGATTCATGAATGAAACGTTCGAAAATAGATTTATCCGACAAAAATGTGTGGGTCAATTTTTCAGTCCGACCCTTTAAAGTCAACTTTTCATGATAACCTTTAATTTATTAATAATAATTTAACGTTTTTTCCACCTTGGATAACACTGTTGTGGTGTAATAAAGAATCTATTTTTAAAGTGGGTGTGTATGTGTGTGTGTGTATATACCATATGTAGTGGAGAATACATCAAATCACATATTTTTGGAAGTTATGTTTTAAAATTTAGATTTTTATGTTTTGAAAGTGTAGCATTGAGTAAAAATTTTTTGTTGCTGTTGTCGTTTTTTGATACATAGTGTTAAATATTTAAAAATGTCATGTACTTGGTAAAGTAATTATTGCTAAATTATAAAATTGTGCTCTCTTTTTTTCAAGATAAATGAATGGGGGTTATAAAATAAATATAAAAATGGAACCACCATCTATTTCTTCGTTTTCAAAATGGCCGACGAAACGTTCTTTTTGGATTTTCTCCAATCTGCATCTTTTTTTTTATTTAATCTTTTTTCCACTTAATTATAGTGGATTTCCACTTAATTATAGTGGATAGTTAACCAAACATTTATGGTGAAAGCGGAGCTATCAGTAGAAGGATTCGGTTGATATAATTCAATCCATGTACAAACTAATTTTACCTTTACTTCAACATTTAACTCACAAGTAAAACAAATAAACTTTAAAAAAAGAGAGTCTATAAATATAAATAAAAATGATTTAGCATTGCTAAGTTAATCACGTAAACAATTTTTTTCAATTTATTTCTTCTGTGAGTTAATATTTGTAGTAGCCCCAAAAAATTGTAGATCTTACTTAAACGTATGTTGCAAGAAACTGAAACTAGATGTTGTACTAATTTTTTAGTAAGAAGAGAAAATACAAAAAGAAAGTGCCGACGGAGAAGAAATGAAAAGAACAAATGAGAGGTGATACCATTTTTATATCCCCATTCATTTATTTTTAAAATGAGCCGAATTTTATCATTTTCGGATAATTAGATTTTTTCAATAGCAATAAATACTACATCAAGTGCCTGACATTTTTAAATATTTGACACGCTGCATCTTGAAAACCAACAATAACAAAAAAATATTTTTAATAAATGTTTTGTTTAACTAGTGCTTCAAATCTAAAACATAAAAATGAGACTTCCCAACAACGGGTAACACCTCATTTATTTTTTCCAAAACAGATAGATTTTTTAAATAACACGACTCACTATCACTACTATCATCGCTATCGGCTAATTGCGGTGTTATAGGTGATGTTGCTGATCGTCCCGCAACTGGTGACATTTCTGGTACTATTTTTCGTCGTTTGCAGGTAATATTGATATAGCACGTTGAACAGAGAT